>JADRCH010000006.1:12677577-12718975 GCA_019843965.1 Rhynchomys soricoides | reverse complement strand
CTCTCTCTCTCTCTCTCTCTCTCTCTCTCTCTCTCTCTCTCTCTCTCCAGGCCTCAGTAGCCATCAAGAGGCCAGGGTTCTGTTTTCTTGTCTGTGTGAGGATGGAGCTTTAATTTAGCTGACATTAGCTGACACAGCCAACTATCCATGACCCCTGGACCCCAAACAGCTCTTGTCTGTGATTTTCTGCGTCTGATTCTGAGACCCCAAACACCAACCTCCCAAATTATCCCGTTAAAATTCTCTCTGGCCCGATGAGAACAGAGATCAGCTCTTTGCCCCAACTCTCAGTAGCTACTGAATGAACTCTGACACCACCCAAGGCAGAGGAATGTTAAGGAAGGTACTCAGCTTGAAAGGAAACTGCCCACTCCACTACAACTTGTGTGAGCAAACAGGAGGGAGGAAAATATCTAAAGAAGGCTAAGAGATAGAGAAGCAGGCACTGCAACAGCAGTCTGACTAGATGGGGATCTGGACTCCGTGCCTGCTACCAAAGTGTCTTATGGACCAACTCTTCCCTGAGAGCAGCAGGGGAAGCAAAGACCCAGAGGAAGCAAAAGCTTGTAAGCTGGTGTCACCTGAAGGAATAAATAAATAATAGATAAACAAACAAACCACTGGCACACTTAGCCCCACTGCAAATTAAGGTAAAAACAATGCAGTAAATCAGGACATTGTTAAGTTGCCACTCAAGCTCCTTATGCAGAGACAAACATCCCACAGAATCTAATGTGCTTGGAGGCAGCTGGTGATCTACTGAGTAACAAGCATCCTTGTCCTCCTGGGACTTGGAGCAAGTTAGAAGTTTGAGAGAAATAGAGAAACCCTGCTACAGCAAGACACACTGAGAGCTCTGGGGTCACAGACATCCACATGATGATGTAATGTGTAGTTCCTTCTTTCTGGAGACTTCCAAATGGACTGAGATGATGCCATCCTAAACTTACCTGCTCTGCTGAATTTAACTTATTTTTATTTTTGATCCATCCTAGGGGACGTTATTTACTATTTATAGAACTTGGTGAAGACCAAGAGTTTTAGTATTAATCAGAATTGATTTAGAATTAACTAGAATATGAAGCACCCTACCCATTGGGGAAAGGCTCAGGTGTTGAGTTCGGTTTCTTGCTCTTAGAGATGTGAGCTCTTGCTTCTGTCTTTTATCACAGGATGACTCTAGTCACATATGCCTCCTTGACATTAGACAGTCCCACTTTCAGAACAGTAAGGAACAGACCTCTATTCTATAAATCACTAAGTCTCTTGTGTTTTGTCATAAAGGCACAAAATGGGTTAGAACATATGTTCATTTGGAGCGTCCCTTCAGAGGCCCCTGGCATCTTCACACTTACCTCTCCATTGCAGTAGCAATAGACAATAGACACAAAGAATCCCTGGAGAGAAAAAGAGCATGTGAGCCGGGTGGCAACTCATGAAACCCATAGCAGAAAAACACAAGAATTGTATCAAAATTCACCAGCTGGCTTTTGATGATTTTCTCCAAACATTATACGAATTATTTTCTCCTGGTATTTCCCAATGTTTGTGTTTATATTACATTTATTTGTGAGTTTCCCTTGGTTTCAGCCAAACCAAACAAATAACTGAGTAAGCTCCTCGGAGGTGCACAAAGAACCAATTCCTATTATGAGGTTTTGTGTATATCGCTGCTCAAAGATCACAAAGAACTCATCCCCTGTTTGGTTAAATAGGTTTATATACCTTAAACACTAGAAGCTACCAACATAGAATACTATATGGTAAGAGCACAAAGAACCTTTTCCTTGACTATGAAATATTTATTGAGCTTAAACACTGTGCTAAGAGTGACTGATTCAGCATGATAGGGGTGGGAATGTAAACAAGAGAGTTCTAGAAGGAATGAGACCAGGATAAAATGTAAGCCAAGAACCACATGAGAAACACAAAGTGATGGGGGTTTTTCAGGTAAAATCAATCACAGGGAACAATTGGGCGGGTGTGTTGCAGAAACTCAGCCAAGACTTCTCTTTGGTGACATTTAAGCTGATAAGAGTAACAAAATGTCAACTGGATGAAGGTGGGGGATGATATTCAGGGAGGGGCAAAAAGCAGAGTGTGACACCCCACCCCCCACCTCAAGCACAAGTGCTGAAGCCATGTCCCATGAGCTCAGTGGGAGATCTAGTGAGTGTTGGCAGGCTCTAGCTTATGCACAGCTATACATGGAGGAAAGCAACACTCACTTGATACTGGGTGCATCAGGAAACCTTTAGATAATTTTGGCAAGTAAGTAATACCACCAAAGGTAACAGTTTCAATTGTTCAGACTGTTGTGAACTGATGATCCGTGTTATTGATTCTGCAGCCTTATTAGAACCTTGTGGCTGTGGAGAGTTGGGCTGATTACGAGCCCAGACCATCCCTAGCTATCTTCAACTCCCTGAAGAACCATTTGTTGCCCACCTTGTAGCACACCTACATCATTTTAACCATCAGGTAAAACCTCCAGAATGTATTGATTTAGCAAACCACTAGCTCCTATGGACCAAGAGCTAAGAACACCATCAGGTTTCATCTGAAATCCATAATGGAAAGTTTTGGTCTTCGACATAACTCACCTAGCTGATGTCTCCACCAACATATTTGACATGCTTTATGACTTCCTTCCATTGTTTGATTACAAAACACTCATGTAATCACTTCCATGAGGGTAATTTCAATCACTGCTCTCGGGCCACAGCCACTAATATTTGTCTCAAACTCTGTTACTCCCTCTGGAATAAATCTGTCACTAGAATCAAGGTTGGGGGAAGGAGGCAGAGTGAAGACTGGTCCATCTGCAAGGTTACAGTCATCCTCTTCACACTGAGATGAAGTGGGTGGGGGAAACCTCCTCCCCTGTTTACCTTACTTTCCTGTCTTCCTTTTTTCTGTCTTTGTCTTCGTTTAATTTCATTCATTTTCCATATACACACCAAAATGACTGACTCTGCTCTACAGCAGTGGTGTGCTCTCCAACAATGTACCTTCTTTTCTCACTACCCAGGCTTGTCCCTCGGCCAAACAGCCCCATACTGGTTCTTTCTGAGGTCAAAGAATTAACCTGACCCTTAGAAAGGAACATAATAAGAGCCAGAAAATAGTGTGCTCTCCTGGCCCTCAGAAGACAGGTATACCAAATCAAAGAGAAGGGCAGAGAAAGGGGTCAAGGACAAGAACAAAATGTAATCACAAGCCCTGAGCCAGAGGCACTGCTAGTCACCTGGAAGGAGTTGAAGAACAGCTCACAGTGCATGCGGATCTCCCACCAGAGCCCCGAGAAGGAGTGCGGCTGGCAGATGAACACGATGTAATGCACACCAAATACCAGCACCAGGACCAGCGTTGACTTAGCCAGTTTCCTGAAAGAGAACACAAGGTTTTCAATTAACGACCTCAGAAGCTTTCAGGAGAAGCAGCTTGCTGGAGAAATGAGCATTCGTGGTACTTGGAGGAACTGACTCCTCAGCTCTGCTGGGCTATCTAGCCTCCTTCCTTCATGTTCGTGGGTGTTTTCTATGGATTGGTTGAGCTGTGTGTGCGTATTTGTGTGCGTATGTATATGTATGTGTGCATGAGTGTGTGTGTTTATGATGTATGTGTCTTGTGTGTATGTGTGCATGTATGAATATGTGTGTATTGTGTATGTGTGTGTATGTGTGTGTGTGTGCATGGGTGGTATGGTGCGTATGTATGGATGTATGGTGTGGGGGGCTGTGTATGTGTAGGAAGTTGCTGCAATGGGCAAAAGAGCTTCCTAGAGATGGTCCATCATTTTGCACAGCTGCGATGGGTGTACCACAGAGAGGCACAGCCCTGAGGAGTTCATCCTGGATTGCTTCTTGCTGCTGCTGTGCCTTCTCATGTTTTTCATTGATATATTCCTCCTGTATCTAACATGGTGTGAATGGGCATGGGGAAGACCCCAATGGCCCATAGTCTGGTATGATTGTTTCACGGGAGACAGCCCACTCTGTTGGGCAATTTTCCTGTAGATCAATATGAAGATGAACCTTTATAGAATAATACTGCTTATATGATGTAATGATATTTCAGAATTTCTGATGTGATTTAAATAGTTTTAAGAAGTTAGGGTAGTTGATAAGGAAGGTTCAGGAGATGGTATAGGTGATTTTTCCAGGAAGATACAGTGCAGACAGGACTAAGAGCAGACTGTGCTGCCCTTTGTAAAGTAGTGAAAGCTGCCTAGGCTGGGAAAAGCACACAGTGAGCTCTTATGCAGTACAGTCACATAGTTGTACTTGTGGAGAGGGAAACAGGTTTGAGACAGGTTAATGATCAAAGATAACATTCATTCTAGGATAGGTCTGAGTTCCTTGATCTTGTTATCTAAGGGTGTGGTTACAGTTTTCTGTGTGTACCATGAAAAGGCAATTATGAACAAAGAGTAAATGATCCTATTGTGAAAATAAGAATAGAGAACAGATGATTAGCCAGATTAGCTTAATAAGATTTCAAAAATAAGACATATAATTAAGTGATCTGTAGCTTGGTGAATACAAGCTGTCTTAAACTACCATAGGAGAAAATTAGCTACAATAGAATTTGACTTGCTTAAACTTTGTCAGTCAGTAACAAAAGAATTATTGATTTGGGGTTAGGATGAATTTGTGGAAAGAAACATGGGAAATGTTCAGTTAGGTGTGGGTTTCAAAGAAGAATATATAATTAGCAATCAAGTTGTAATTTCCCTTTGTGTAATGATTTTAATCCGTTTTTAATGGATAGTTTTTGTAGTGATTGTTTTGGGAGAATATGTAACTTATGGCTATGAGTGATTATTTTTAGAGAATATATATTTTGGAGAATATGTGACTATGAGTGATCTTTGTTTTTACATAGAACATTTTGTCTTAGGTGGTATAAAAAGGATCAGAGAAAAAAATAAGGTATGAAAATTTTGAACATGCTTCAACAATAAGACGTGTGTGTGTGTGTGTGTACATGTGTGTGTGTACATGTGTGTGTGTGTGTTGTGTATGTATGTATGGTCTATGTAATACATGCACTTGAGTGTACAAGTGCACAGGCCCTGACACTAACATGCAGAAGCCCATACGATATTTAGTGTCTTCCTCTATTTCTCTTTACCTTGTTTTTTTGAGACAGAGTCTCTCACTGACCCTGAAGCTCACCATTAAAGCAGAGCTGGCTGACTAGTGAGCCCTCACCGTCTGCCTGTGTCTACTCCCTACTGCTGTGGTTACAGTTATGTGCAGCTGTGCCCAGCTCTATACAAGTGCTGGGGATTTATGCTTGGGTCCTCATGCTTGCAGAGCAAGTGTTCTTCCCCACTGAGCCATATCTCCCCAGGGCTGCTTCTTGTCACTATATAGTAAGTCAGATCACTGATTCTCACTTCCCATAAGCAGAATCCCCTAAGTCTCTCTAAACTCATGTCTCTTCTTCTTGATGATAGGATGCTATTTTTATAAAGTCACTGAGTGGCCTTTTTCACTGTCCTAAGTCACCTTTAACTTCTGTGTTTGAGACTTACTGAAGCATTTTCTCCATTTTACATCTGAGGCTCAGGAACATTATGGAAGAGGGGACAGAAAACTGTAAGAACCAGAAGACCAGGAAGTCTGCTGCAAGACTGCTTTCTGTATATGGCAGAGAGGCCGCACCCATGAAGTCTCAACAATATGGCTGCCAAAATAAGACCTGAACAAGTCCAAAGTCAATTGATAGTCCAACATGGATGAGAAAACCCCACCCCTGCATGAAGAGCTATAGCCAACTAACGGCTGCTGAGAGAATCAGTCTTCCCCAGGGATGAGCCCTCTGATGGTTATCCAATACCAAGTGGTCAACCCTAAAAACATATGCACATGAGCAATAGTAAACAGATTCAGTAGGTAATGTTTATATATTTCTTTATATGCAATAAGAATCAAGAAATATTAATGATAATAATAACAATTAAGGAAAAGATATATGAATTTGAGATGGAACGGGAAGAGCATGGGAAGGAGATGGTAAGAATGATGTAAATACAGTACCTATATATGAAATTTTTAATTTTAAAAACTCAGCTACTCTTGGAGATACTTTACAATTCCTTATAAGCTAATGTGGTCAGTCCTTCCTTATGAGCTAATGTTGTCAGTTCTTCTTCTTGTTCTGAATATTTGCTGTCAAATAGTTCATTTCAAACTATCTATAGTTCGACTTAATTATCTATCATCTTGATTTTGAAAAAGGGTCTTATTGTGTATCCCTGGCTGGCCTACACCTCACTATGTAGAGCAGACTCACCTCAAACTCACAGGGACCTTGCCTCCTGTCTCTGCCTCTGCCTCTGCCTCAGTGCTGCAATTAAAGGCATGAGCTATCCCTGCCTTGTCCTGGCCTCACCCTAATGCTCTTGTATATCTGAAGAAATCCTGAGTTTTTCAATGTGATGGTGATGTTTAGTTTTAGCTATCAGTTTGCCTAAGGATGGTACAAAAAGAAAAAACTGGTTAAGCGTTCTTTTTGATGTTTCTGCAAAGGTGCCTCCAAAGGAGATTGGTACATGAGTAGCTGGGCTCAATATGGAAGCTCTACCCTTAGTGGGTCAGGTCCCATCAACCACATGGAGCTCACTACTTAGTATTCAGAAGGACAAATACAGGCAAGCTTATCAGTGTTGCTGTCTTGAATGAAATGTATTAATATGGAATTCTAAGACTGTAGGAACTATAGGCAAGACATGTGATGAGGACTGGGAACAGTGGATCAAAGCCCAGGCTATGGGAGAAACGGTGAATGAGGGGCAGGTAGCTGAACAGCACCAAGGGAACCGACCCTTCTGACAGAGACAGAGGGCAGAGGAAAGGTTTGTGTGCCTTTCCTCTTCTGCAGCTGAAACACTGCTCATCTGCCTTCAGCCTTCCAGGTTCTACAGCCTTTAGACCTGGGACTTGCACCTGTAGGCTGCTGAGCTATTGGGTATCCTTCTAGGGCTGAAGGCTACACCATTTGTTTCCTTAGTTTGAAGACTTAGGACTTAAACAGAGATCTGGAGCTGTGGCTTGCTGAAGGCTTGCCATGGGCCTTCTCAGCTTCTAGAGCCACAAGAATGAATTGAGCAAGTACTGTCCACCTACCTATACCTACTTATCTACTCATAAATCTATCAGCCTGCATATCTGTGCACATCTTGTCAACCCTATTGATTCTTCTGAGAGAACCCTGTCCAGCACAGACAGACTTGGTCTAAAATGGCCCCCAACTAATCCCACCTCCTGCTAGTATGCCCTTGTCTGTCCTTTCCCTGAGTATGGTCAGGCTGAGGAATTTCTTCTAGTAGATTATGGCAATGGTGTTAGAATGTTTCTTCTGTGTCCATGTTGCCTAAGGCTATCTTCCTAGCCTTCTGTAGTAAGACAAGCTGCCACGTTGTGAGCTATTCTACTGAAAGGCTTGTGTGGCAAGAAACAGTAGTATCTGAACATCAGCTAATAAGCACTCAAATCTACCAGTAGTCACATGGACTCAGATATACCCTCCCCAATCCAACTTCCCCATGATCCCACCACTGATGTTTCAGGTGCAGCCTTTTGACATCCAGAAGCAGAGGGCTGGCACACAGATTTCTGACCTACAGAAAAAGAAATGGAAAATGTGATGTTGAAAGCCACTAAGCCATTCCTTCTGTCACCAGGATTCCAAGTGCACCATCTTCCACTTTTGTTTTAATTGTACTTCTGATCCAAGAAATGACCAAATGTGGCCCATTTCTTCCTCATTTATCAAATGTCCTCCTTTGTGAATAATTTACATCAAGAATCTTGAACAACTTAGTCTTCTATCCTTACCAGTCTCTCCTATAGGTGCATTATTTATTTATTATTTTTCTTCTTGGGAACAAGCTGTGTGGATGAGCCAAGATCTCACTAGCTAAGACTAAAGAGAACTAGATCCAGAGTCTAACCTTGATGTTTGCCACCTACAGAATTCTGATTCATTTATCTGGTCTTACAGATAAGTGGGGCAGGGTCCACAAGCCTGTAAAGGCTCTACTATCTCAAGGCTTTCTTAGGAGTCACTGTTCTGACCAGCATACTTTCCATTGTTGCCTGCTTCCTGGAGTACCCACAGATTCTCATGGAGGTGTCCAGCTCTGGAGATTGTCTACCTTCCTCATTACCTGTAGTGTCTCAGTAGTGTCCAAATCACATTCCCTTGGAACTGTTTGGCTGCCTCCTCTTCACTCCGTATCCTGTGGGCTTTTTGCATCCACTGGTCTGAGCCCCAACTTGTCTTGCCTACAATTCCTTCAATCTTATAATCCCACATTAGTCTGTTCCATTCAAGACATTGTTGTGATAAGCAGGGGATCTCTCAGACCTGACTAACACTCTCAGCTATTGGGACCTGCCTGTGCTTGTCCTCCTTCCTAATGCTGAACAGTGAGCCTCTGAGTTCCTCTGACAATAAGACTGGGAATGACACTGTGAACACCTAAAGCATTTTGCTATGGTCTAGTTAGAAACAGGAATTACATTAACTGCACTTGCACAGCCTTGAAATTCTTGTTTAACATCTCTCTGAGAAGAAAATTACATTCTGTTTTTAAGATGCAGTGTAAGTCCCCCTGGAGAGAGCTTTCAGAATCAAGCTAACTTTGATCACTCCTACTTTTGTAGCTGGGAACCACAACCAAGGTTCAAATGTAAAATTAAATCAGAGCGATAGATTATAAAATGGTCACACATGCAAAAATTTTGTCACCATTCAGTTTAATACAGATCAGAGAAAAATTGCACTAGGCAATGAAATCCATTTGATATCCTATTCTGTCTTTCGAGTTTTCTCCTCTTGCCTATGACTAAGCTATTTTATAGTTCTGTGGGGATAAGGGATAGTCTGTAAAAAGATAATTGGATTAGCCTTCAGTGTATTGTATAACAAAGTACCACAAAGTTACTGCCTTAAATGATACCCATTTACAGCATCGCAATGCAGTGCTACAAGTGCACATCAACATAGTTGGGTCTTACACTTCAGGATCTCAAGACTGAACTCAAGATTTCAGCTAAGTCTGGGTTTACAACTGGACCTATGGTTCCCTTAAAAACTCATTCAGATTTCTAAAGACCTCTAATGAATTTGTAGGTTTCTCTTCTGGCACTCATCCAAGAGTCATTTGGATCCTATGGGTTTGCCTATAGATTCAAACCACAGGCTCTCTCAGACTTCCAGGATGAAATCTCTGTAAAATATTGTAAGAGTAATCAGTCCTCTTTGTTAGTCATATAATATAACCTAATCAATGAGAGATCAAAAAGTCATCATAAATCTTGCCTACATTCAAGGTCTAGTTGACAGGTATTGCACATGGCACATAAACAATACAAAAATGAGGGATCTCAGGGACCATCATAGGCATCTGTCTACCATAGTAAAGCAAGTGATTCCTGATCACTGAAATGCAAATTGTATGCAGCAGATTGTAGATGCTACTGACTGTAGCTTTGTAGACACTAACAAGTTTGCAGTGTGCATCCATTTATATATATATAATTCCAGCATGCATTACTTAACTATATGTTCTCTCTTCAACCAGGTGAAACATTTCATCACTTGCTTCATTCATTATGGAATGAAATAAAATGTTTGATTTGTGTTCATTTTTATATATAAGCCATTATTATATCCTCTTTTAGAATTTATCCTGCAGAGCATATGACTGGCAAATGTACACATAGGTCATCATCTGTCTACTCATACAGATTGGGCACAAGCAACTCTGGGCACTGATGTTTAACAGTACTCACACACATTATACAGCGTTATAGCTTGACTTTCTACAAAGACACAGCTCTCTAATGAGATGATCCAGGCATGTGGCAACTGACATGGGTTTTCTGGCTTGCTGGGAGTATGGTGACAGTTCCATATACAAGAGAAATGCAAAGGAGTCGAGTGGTTTAAAGACATGATAACCTGGTTAGAAAATAGATGCCCAGTCCTCACAATATCTGAGTATGGAAAAAAACTCTAGATTTCTTTGGCAAATCATATTCAGCTAAAACAAGTAAAAAGACAGGCTGTGGGCTCCTGTGTACCATAAGCCTTTCTTGATTCCCTCCTGTCCTTAAATGAAGCTTTCTCTCACATCTATGTAAATAGTTTTATATGTGTGTTTTTTCATGTATTTTCCTCACTTCAAAAAAAAAAAAAAAAAAAGATTCTACAAGATCTCAGTCGCTTTGTCCCCTTCCTTACTTCCTGTCTCTCTTGCAAGAGTGAAATGTAACAAATGAAACTGTGAGAAATTTTCGACCACAGTACTGTAGCATCCTGTAGTTGCCTCACTTCTTGTAAGAAAAATATGTTATTTCCAGCTGTGGATAGAAGCCCAAAGGAGTAAAATATTCATGGAAAATTGTTCCATGGGTGATTATTCACCTTTAAATCTGTCTGCTTTGCTGCCATGCTGTATTAGTTTTATCCTAAGCATTAAATATGATGTTTGTTTAACATTGAACAAGTTCAGTCAGAGGAAACATTCAAGTGTTATTGTCAGTGAACTCTTTCATACTTGTATTTCCCAAGTTCTGACAACTCCTCTTAATTGTTAAAGTAAATTAAAATAAGCTATAAAAGACCTTATTATTGGATATTGATTTATTTAGTGATTTACTTAAAGCACTTGTATATGCTGCCTATTTGCCAAGCATGATGTCACTTGCTACCTGGAACAGAATGACCTGAGAGAATGGCTGAAACAATGGGTCGTTCCCCTCATCAACCTGCTGACTGCCACATACATTACTGTAAAATCTTGCTTGCTTGCCTGCCTGACCTTGTGACTTTATAAAATGAGAACACAAACTGGGCCTTGTAGGAACTGTCCTGGCTTTGGTCAACTAGTGACATTTTCTCTCTTCCACTCCCATTGCCGCCAGAGTGAGTATTCTAGAAGGATTCTGTAAACATTTCTGGAAACCCCAGTGAGATCTCCTTCACCAATACCCCAGTTTGTCCAGAGAGGCTGCATCTCCCAGGCCTCTCAGCCCACTGAAAGTCTCTGGAACTGGAATCATGCATCCCCATGAGATTACAGTAAATTTGAAAGACTTCGCTAATGCTACAAAGAAAATAGCTTAATAGCAGCTTAAAATAGCAGGTGCCAATCTGTGAATAAACCCCCATACCCACACCAAGGCTGCTGTGAACTGTGAGCACTGACCCAGACCAACCTCTGAAACTTACTATCTCAAAACAACTTCAGAATGAAGGCAAGCAGTTCAGCGTCTACTCTGCTTCCTGATGTCCTTTGGATCCTATGGATACACATCAATTGATCATCCCTTGGACCTCATCATCCTGTGATGGAACTGCCCACACTGGTAAAACAGGCTGTGGTTCCTTTTAGAGAGGATCCTTTTTAGTGACTGCCTATGGATGAGTGACCAGATGACAAAAGAATGATTATGAACTGTGAGAAATCTGCTAGTTTATATTGGTTGTAATTGATAATTGGTTAATATTGATAGTATTATTATTATCTTAATACTAGTAATACATATCCTTTGCCATGAAAGGTTCCTGGAAAGGATCTCCCACAATGTGACAAGGAGTTAAAGCCATCATGGACCTTTATGGATAGGGAAACAGGACAAATATTATGGGAGCTAATCATATAAATCCCTTCATCTGAAGAAGACATGTCTTAAAATGCTGGCTTTAGTAAATGCCAGCCATGTCCTCCTTTACCTATGTCAGGATTGCTACATATGCTTACATGCAAGCCAGGTTACTTACCCTAGAGTAGGAATAAATAACCAAAGCCTGACCAGCAAAAGGAAAGGGACATGTTTGGTTCACAGGGCCATCAAGTCATAAGAGAAGCCCAACATGTGGGAAATGGAAAAGGCTATACTAGACTAATTAAAAGAACAGTAGTTCCCAGTGCTACCTACTGCACCTGCTCCAATGCTAATTACACCTGCTACCCAGGATACAGTTGCAGGCAGGTATTCTTGACCTCTAACTTAGATGTGCTCATAGGAAGCAAGGTCCAGCAACCCTTACATCCATGAGATTCAAGAAACAAATGAACTCCTGTATTTTTACCAGTCCTTCTGGGAATAAGTCTGACAGGGTCCATGACCACTAATGCCTCTGCAATAAGGCATCCATAAATTCAACATAGCCAGCTCTCTACTCAGATCAAGTAGAATGTAACTATTGTTCAGGAAAGCTTAGTAGCTCTTCATAATGATATAGATTTATTGGCAACAATGGTCCTTCAAACTCCCAGAGGATTAACACTGAAAGAAGAGATAGGAATAGTGTGAGAAAATGCCAAAAGGGTATTTAAAGAGGCAATGCAGATGACATAGCAGTACCAACCCATTCATATAGAATAACAAAAAAACCCAGGATAGCAAAAACTATCCTTAACTATAAAAGGTCTTCTGGGGGAATCAGCCTCCCTGACCTCAAGCTCTACTACAAAGCAGTAGTGATAAAAACTGCATGGTATTGGTACAGTGACAGGCAGGTAGATCAATGGAATAGAATCGAAGACCCAGAAATGAACCCACACACATATGGTCACTTGATCTTCGACAAAGGAGCTAAAACCATACAGTGGAAAAAAACCAGCATCTTCAACAAATGGTGCTGGATCAATTGGCAGTCTACATGTAGAAGATTGCGAATTGATCCATTCCTATCTCCCTGTACAAAGCTCAAGTCCAAGTGGATCAAGGACCTTCACATAAAACGAGATACACTGAATCTAATAGAAGAGAAAGTGGAGAAGAATCTTGAACACTTGGGCACAGGGGAATTGGTCTTGAACAGAACACCAATGGCTTGTGCTCTAAGATCAAGAATTGACAGATGGGACCTCATAAAATTACAAAGCTTCTGTAAGACAAAGGACACTGTGAATAGTGCAAAACGGCAACCTACAGATTGGGAAAAGATCTTTACCAATCCTACATCTGATAGAGGGCTAATATCCAAAGTATACAAAGAACTCAAGAAGCTAGATGCCAGAAATCCAAATAACCCTATCAAAAAATGGGGAAGTGAGCTAAACAGAGAAATCTCAACTGAGGAAACTAGAATGGCTGAGAAGCACCTAAAGAAATGTTCAGCATCCTTAGTCATCAGGGAAATGCAAATCAAAACAACCCTGAGACCACCTCACACCAACCTCACACCAGTCAGAACAACCTCACACCAGTCAGAATGGCTAAGATCAAAAACTCAGGTGATAGCAGATGTTGGCGAGGATGTGGAGAAAGAGGAACACTCCTCCATTGCTGGTGGGAATGCAAGATGATACAACCTCTCTGGGAATCAGTTTGGCGGACCCTCAGAAAAATGAACATAATACTACCTGAGGACCCAGCTATTCCACTCCTGGGCATATACCCAGAAGATGCTCCAACATGTAATAAAGACACATGCTCCACTATGTTCATAGCAGCCATATTTATAATAGCCAGAAGCTGAAAACAACCCAGATGTCCCTCCACAGAGGAATGGATACAGAAAATGTGGTACATTTACACAATGGAATACTACTCAGTTGTCAAAAACAATGACTTCATGAAATTCGTAGACAAATGGATGGATCTTGAAAATATCATACTGAGCGAGGTAACGCAGTCACAAAAGAATGAACATGGTATGTACTCACTGTTAAGTGGTTATTAGCCCAAATGTTTGAAATACCCAAGAGTCACTTCACAGCAACAGTAGTTCTGAGTGTGACGTCCCAAATGGAGGGCTTGGAGAAAGGACTGATGGAGCTGAGGGAGTGTGCAGCCCCAGGGAGGTAGCAACAGTGGCAACTGGCCTGACCCCCCGATACTTCTGGAGACTGATCCACCAACTAAAGAATACACATGGAGAGACCCATGGTGCTGGCCACAAATGCGGCAAAGGAGGGTCTTGTTACCCGTCAGGGGGAGGAGAGGCCCTTGGGCCTGAGGGTGTTAGATCCCCCAGTGTAGGAGAATGATAAGGAGGAGGGCCGAGAGTGGGTGGGTGGGTGGGAGGGTGGGTTGGAGAGTATCCCCATATTGGCAGGGGGAAGGCGGAGGGAATGGGGAGGTTCCAAAGGGGAGATCTGAAACATTTGAAATATAAATAAAATATGAAAATTAAAAAAAAATAAAAAAAAAAGATAGATCCACAAGATGTTGTAGAAGATGAAAAGGAAGGAAAGGAATAGATTAATATATAAAAAATCAATTATTAGATACTGATTTGATTTCTTTAGCAGTTTACTTAAAGAGCTGCTTGTACTGTCTATTTGACAAGCTCTTGCTACCTAGAAAGTTGGAGAAATTGCTGAAACAATAGGTGATTGCCCTTAACACCTGCTGCCTACCATGTATGCTATTGTCAAATCTTGCTTCTTTACTTGCCCTACCTTTTGGCTTTTTACTATAAAATGAGAATACTAACTGGGCCCAGGATCAAAGCCTTTCTAGGGTTATTCTGGCTTTGGTCCCCTGGTGATATTTCCTCTCTTTCACTCTCATTACTGAACAGTGCTTATTCAAGAAGGGTTCCCAAAACAAGAGGAACTGAGTTGTAATTTTAAAAGAAAATGTTCATCATCATCCTCTGCTACATCTCACAGATTTGTTGTCTTCACAATGACCTTGCTTTAAAATAACCTACAGTAAACCATCCTTCATGTGCCACTGAGAAAAACAGGGTGAAGGGCTTTGTATAGTTGCATGTTTGTAAATCAGAATGAAGCTACCTCAACATCTGATTTGTTAATTATCATTTTAAAGCACTATATTATCTATATCATCTAAGAGATTAAGTGTAAATTTCGGATGTCTGTGTGTATATGTATGTATGTTTGTGCATGAATGTGTTGGTGTGTGGGTGTCTGTTTGTGTGGGTGTCTGTGTTTGTGTGGGTGTCTGTGTTTGTGTGGGTGTCTGTGTGGGTGTCTGTGTTTGTGTGGTGCACGCATGTGTAAAGGAGAAGAGGCGGAGGAAAGGGAGAGAGAATATATGGGCATGTGGATGTCAACTGACAAGCTTGTTCCATGACATTCTTCTGGAAAGACTGTATTATCTCTGAAAAATGTTTTCAGTCTTTCAGAGGCTTGTGCATGGAAATGTGCTTAATAACCACTTTAGATACCACTGCTTAGACATTTCATATTGCTTTAAATTTGTATTGCTTTCATTTACAAAAGATATATGAATATGAATGAGACAAAGCTAATAAAAGAGAAGCCTTTTGCAATAGTTTGAAAGTACAAAAAAAATGGTTGGAGATCACATACTGTTTGAGTGAAAATGGCTCCCACAGAATCACAGGGAGTGGGATTATTGGAGATGTGACATTGTTAAAGGGAGTGCCACTGGAGGATGGGCATTGAGGTTTTAGATGCCCAAGCCAAGCCTAATGGTTCTCTTCCTGTTCTCTGTGATCCAGATGTAGAACTCTCAGCTATTTCTCCAATACCATGTCTGTTCATGTGCAGCTATGATTCTCAGCACAATGAAAATGAGCTAAACCTCTGAACTGTAAGCCAGGTCCAATTAAATATTTTCCCACATTAGAATTGCTATAGTCATGGTGTTTCTTCACAGCAATAGAAACTCTAAGACAGAAACTGGTACCAGAAACTGGGGTATTGCTGTGATAGGCCTGTAACCAGGTTTTTGTTTGGAGAAATGTGGTCTTTGGGACTTTGTATTAGAAAGGCAGTTAAATGCTTTAAGTGGGGCTTAATGGGCTATATTAGTGGCGACATGGAAGACAGTGGTGGCTGAGGCTCAAGAGGTTTCAAAGGAGAAGAATGTTAGTATGTGGTCTAGAGACTGTTCCTGTGATATTTTGGCTAGGAATGTAGCTGCATTTTGCTCCTGTCCAAAAAAAAACTGCCTGCGTAAATTAAAGAGTTTTGGATAAATTGTGTTGGCAGAGGAAATCTCAAAACAGCCTTGTATAGACTCTGTTGTGCGGTTATTGATATTCACTCTTAGGCAGATTTATAATGAAAAGGGGTGGGCTGAACAAAAGAAAATACAAACTGTGCAGGTGGAGGAGAAAGGAAGCCCCAGGTAGTGTAAACAGATTAAGGAAACGTCTGATGCTATGTGGAATAAAGGGAATGGTGACCTCAGAGCAAGGCCCCACCCACTTAAACTCCAACTTGTAAAGAGGAATTAAAGACCACTTAGGGCTGAGCATGGTGGCACACACCTTTAATCCCAGCACTGGGGATATCAAGGCAGGGAAATTTCAGAGTTCAAGGCCAGCCTGGTCTACAGAGCAAGTTTCAGGGCAGCCAAGTTTAGACAGTGAACGAACCCATCAAAAACAGAGCTGGTCAAAATAAGGAGCCAATTCCACAGCAAGCAGCAGAACTGAACAGCTTCAGCTGCAAGTTACTGAGTTTAGAGTCAAGAATACAGTAAAGGGGTTATGGAATCTCCCTCCTCAACTAAGGAAAGCCACTGAGATCAGGCATACCAGAGATATCCCTGCATGGAGACCTAGAAAAGCCATTACAAGAAGCTGTAAATGTAAAGCCTGGATTGCCTTGGAGACCCCAAGATACTGTAGATGCCAGGCTCATGGGATGCCTGCCAGGAAAAGCTGCTAACAAAGGAGTGGAACCAGCCCAAAAGAAAGAGGTGTGTTGTAGTCAATAAAGCTGAAAAGAGCTGGAGATCTGAAGAGCCCTTTGACATCAGACATATAGATGAGTTTGGCATTTGCCTAGCTGGGTTTTAGTCTTGCTTTGGTCCAGTATTACCTCGCTATGTGCCCTTTCCACCCTTTTGAAATGGTAGTGTATATTCTCTGTCATTATATGTTGGAAATATGTTATCTGCTTTTTTATTTTGATTTACAAGAGTTACAGTTAAGAGATTGACAACAGTCTCTGAAGAGACTTTAAATTTTGTACTTTTAAACAGGATTGAGAGGGTTAAAGACTATGGGGACTTTGAAGTTAGACTAAATTTATTTTGCATTATGATATAGCTACAAACTTATGGGGGTCAGGGAGTGAAATGTGATAGTTTGAATAGAATGCCCCCCACAGACTCATAGGGAATGTCATTATTGGAGTTGTGGCCTTGTCAGAGTAGGTGTGGCATTATTAGAGGAAGTATGTCACTGGCAGAGTGGCTTTGAGATTTCAGAAGCTCAAGCCAGGCCAGTGGCTCATTGTCTCTTCCTGCTCCTTGTGGATCCAGATGTAGAGCTCTCATATACCTCTCCAGCACCATACCTGCTTGCATGCTACCATGCTTCCTGCCATGATAATAAACTAAATCCATGAACTGTAAGCCAGCCACAATTAAAGAGTCACTGTGGTCATGGTATCTTTTCACAGCAATAGAAACCCTAAGACATACACATTTAAGTAGTCTATTCTCAAATTAAGACTAACACTACTGAAACAATAACACAAATTTCATCTTCCCAAGTCTGCTTTAAAAGTAAGGTTTTGATAATCTGGGGTCTCAAAAACAGAAACTGAACTGAATTTCCAAATTGTTCCTGAGTAGTTTCTCAAAAAAGAAATACATTTCCCATTGTGTATTTATATGTGGCTTAACTTTGGACACTATTAAGAATACCAAATATGTTTCAGCTGTGGGAAAATAGCCAGTTAACTGAAAACCTACATTCCCTAAGTCCTATGAGTCAAGACCTTCTCTAACGAACAACTTTGAAATTTAAAATATTTCTGGACATCAGATTATTTAAAAGTTATTCTGAATTCTGAATAGCAGCTTACTTAAATTCTTAATAAATTGCACTCTTCAATTATCCTAAGAAACAATCCCCCAGGGCTTTTAGATGTTATTCATCATCCTCCTTCCTTACCCAAGTTTCTCAAAACTCTTGGGCAACTTTTTCACATAAGTTCAACTTCATGTCATTTACAACTATACAAATAAGCATCTTGCATTCAGAACTAGAAATCTATAACAATTATAAACATAATCACATGTTTTCACTTTATGGAGAAGAATAAAAGATTATTTACATCCCCACACTGTGCCATTATTCTGGGCCTGTGTCTTCAATGGTGGATAACACAAGAAAAGCTAACTTAGCACAGCATAAGCCTCTGTCCCTAGATTCTTAGGCACAATGTGTATCACAATGCTACCACTGAATATGGTTGGAGTTGGAAGACACAGGTTTGTTCACTCTGTGCATCCTAGAGAGTCCCAGCCAACCTTGTAGACTTTGCTGCTGGACAGCAAAGGCTGACTACATGTCAGAAGAGAAGGAATCAGCAAAAAACTTGGAGAATGCTTGTGAAATAAAAATCAAAATGCTGAGCATGGTCTGTTTTTTCCTGTATTTGAGACAGACAGACAGAACTTCACAGCAAGCTGAGACAGAAGTTGTTAACTGATTTAAGGAATGTAAAACCTAGTCTGCATCCACCTGATTACTAGACATGTGAGTTCAATTGGTTAGAGGCCATTAGTAATCAGAATTACCAAAATGATCATTAGAAGGAATAAGCACTCCCTAAAATGACTTGATAGTAATTATGAACACTCAATTTGTCCTTTTCTTCATGAAAGACAAAGTAATAAAATTCCTCCAATAAGTGAGTTTGAAAAATTCTTAAAATTTGTATTTGAGAGCTATCAAGTCACCAAAGAGTGGGTGGAATACAACAGATGCACCCACGTGATTGTTTTCAGTAAGGACGTATTTTCAAGTGTAGACAACAGCCTAAGATACTCACCAGGAGACTTTTGTGTAAATTCATACAATTTGTAGGAAATTAACAACATGCTAAGAACAGACAAAAATACACAGAGAATGTAGGCACAGTAAGAAGGTTTGTGAATATTTGTATCTTGACTGTAGACACTTGCTTCCAACCATCCATGCAAGTAAATTAAACAAAAACACACATTCATAGAGCAAATCTCCTAAAGAGTGGCTTGTGTTTATTCTTTAAATGGCAAGCAAAATGTTTCCTCTGATGAAAGTTTCTCCATATTACCTGTACTGCTTTCTCATGTCATGTCCAACTGCATTGGTCTCCCAAATTTTGGTAGCAAGAACTCTAACTGTATTCAGGAACAGAATAAAATTCAGCTGAAAGACAAAAGAAGGTAATACCACACAAAAATTAAACTACTCTTCAACACATTTATAGAAATTTAATAATTTGAACTTCTTTGTATTAAGACTAAAAATTACCCATTCCATAAATTTGGATACAGAATTTGAGATAAGACAGTAAAGGCTACTGATTCTTGATTTGCTCTCATTTAACAAAGAAAAGAAAAGAAAAACTAAATTTTTACTATTATTAGAAACCAAAAAATATCTGAAAATAATCTACCAGAATCCAATTTCCAAAGTTCAGATGAAGCCACATGGAAGATTGGTGGGATAAAAAAAGTTATTGCATAAATGTGACTACCATTTTAAAACTGAAATTAAAACCTAGCTTCAGCCTCTGCATTCATAAAGAGGAATAACAGAATTATTCAGAGAATAATATTCTCACCTATAATGTGTGAAATGTACTGGGAGATACATATTAAGGATATTTTATAGGCAAGATGCTATATAAGAAAAGGCTCCTGGGGGCTGGAGAGATGGCTCAATGGTTAAGAGCACTCACTGCTCTTCCAGAGGTCCTGAGTTCAATTCCCAGCAACCACATGGCAGCTCACAGCCATCTGTAATGGGGCTCTGATGCCCTCTTCTGGTGTGTCTGAAGACAGTGACAGTGTACTCACATACATGATATAAATAAATAAATATTAAAGAAAGAAAGAAAGAAAGAAAGAAAGAAAGAAAGAAAGAAAGAAAAGGCCCCTGATGTAGAAAGTTATATTGAATTTGAAAAGGGATAAGTATGGAAACTATTAGAGAGAATCAAGTTCTGCCTTCAAACAACAGAGATGGCAGAGTCGATTCTTCTTCCTTTGTATAAGAAAGTGCTCCTAGACTACCCATGCATGGCTGCCATTTCTTGAACACTCTCTAAGCTTCACATGAATATGAGATATTTTTATTGTGTATCATTATTAAGGACCCAATTTTTCCAATTCAAAAAAGATTTGACCTGGGTTACCCAGCTAGTCACTGGAATTTGAAGCCATCTGCACGGTTCTATGGTGTATTTAATGATCACACTCTCACTCTCTTCAGATGCATTAAAACATACACAACATGAGAGCTGAGGATTTCCATGGGTGTTGCTTTCTGAACAGCCAAATTTATTTCACGTCACAGAATTTCCTGTCTACCTGAGAAAACAGTTCCTGGTGATGCAATATGTCTGGGGTGAAGATCTGGGAAAAGACTGAATCACAGCAACTGTGTAAATGGCTGAGAGTTAGAAATTGAGCCAAGAGGTGCTATGGGAGCACAACCAGCTGTGCACTGTCATTTATCAGTCCCTAATCTGTATAATAGAAGTGCAACCCTAAGCTCTACTGTATGAAAATGTCTAGAACCAAGGTCTCTGTCCTCATGTCATAGAACAAAGATAAATTCTGAAAACCCAAAAATAAATTTGATTGGGAAGTGATATATACCAGTTTAACCCAACAGTTTAATAAAAGAGAAGATGTAGTTAAGGATGGTCAAATCGGCTATTAAGAAAAAAACATAAGAATTAAGAAAAACCAAGCCTGAGCAGAAGTTGTTAGTTTCAAAGAAAATGCACACATCTTACATAATGATACATGTAAGAAATGCTGCATGAAATTCCAGGCAATTCCCTAATTAGTTTAGGGAACTATAGAATATAGGGTAACTAGAAAATGTCATTGGTCACATAATATCCTGAATTTTTTCCAAAAAAAGAGCTTTTAAATTTTCATGATGATTCTAGAAGACATATCATCATCATCACTTCATAGATGCAGAGCAGGTGACACTGCATGTGACCACACAACCAGTGAGTGACAGAATGCTAATGTAGAACACAGAGTTGGACCTACTGTGTAACTCCTGGCTATTCTGTTGCTCTGCCCATCAAATGCAATTGAAGCAATAAAATATTTCATTGATTAAAAATGGATCAAAGACATTAACTTTAGATCTGAGATTCTACTTCTAGATAAAAATCATTTTTAAAATTCCCTTCAAAATAATGAAGTCAGCAAGAACTTTCTGAACAGAATGTTAATAGCATAGAAATGAGCCCCTAGAATCTTATAGTGAGGCTACAGCAAACTAAAAGGTATCTGCATAGCAATAGAAACAATCAGCATAGCAGCACATAGGCCTTAGATGGGAGAAAATCTTTACCAACTACACCTCAGACACAAAGAACTGCCAAAACTAAACTTCAAGGAAATAAAATAGCCAATCAAGCAGGATAATAACAAATGTTGGAGAGGGTGTGGGAAAAGAGGAACCCTCATTTACTGCTTGTGGCAGGTGAAATTAGATAGCAAGTGGGGAGATAAGTTTGGAAGTTTCTCAAAAAACTAAAGATAAAATTAATATGTACCCCAGCTATTCCACTCCTGTGCAAGATCCAGGGAATCCTGTTCCAACCACAGTGACATTTGCAACCCCATGTTCATTGCTGCTGTCCTCATTATAGAAAAGAAATGGAACCAACCTAGATGCCCATTAACAGATGATGAATGGATGTTGAAAGTCTCGTACATATATAAAATGGAATATTATTCAACTTTGAAGAACGATGAAATGACAAAATTTTCAGGAAAAAAATTGATGGACTTAGAATGTATAATGATGTTAAGTGAGGTAACCTTATCTCAGAATGAAAAAAAGAAAAGCATGTTCTCCCTCAATTCATATGTCATCCTATCATGTACACATGTATGAATATATATATATATATGCAAATTGTAGATTTCATTTAACATTTTTAAAAGGAGAGCAAGAAAGTGCAACAAAACAAAGTCAAAAGACATACTAATAAGTTCACATATACAGTATCCTTTGTGTATGTCCCTTGAGTACACTCTCAAAAGGGTAATACATTTTCAATGCAGATTTGGGCAGTATCCACATCTGATTCCATGAAGGGGCATTACCATCCTGGGAGATGTGAATTTTAAGTTACATTTTTTTACTGAATATTCCTGTAGGAAGTAGTTCTTTGTAAGCACTGCTAAACTTGTTGTGTTTAAAAAAAAAAACAATACAAAATTCTTTGAGAATGGGATGGTTTAGTGAAAGATTGTAAAGGATTTAAACTATAACCAAGTTTTTAAATCAGTAGAATAAACAGCAAGGTGTGAGTCAACAGAGCAGGGGAACAGATTCAGCAGCTAAGGCAGCACCAGAAGAGCCTTCCAGATGGTGCGTCTAACTGTGTGGAACTAAGGTGCTTACATGGAAAACATGGAACTGGGAGCTAGTGAACAAATAATTCTTTCTGAAGAAAAGACTGTAAACAAGGACATAAAGAAAAAATCCCTATAAACAATAGAGACATGATTCTGAAGTTAGAAAAGGTGCATCATATGCCAATCAAGGAGAATGACAGAGAGCAAATGGACAGTGGCATCTGTCATTTATTATGATTACCTTTCAGTGATGAAGAATATTCTTGCAGTTGCTGCTGTAAGCAAGAATCACATAGAATCCCTGCATCCTTCATGAAATGTTCTTGGGGGAAATGTTTGCATACATAATTACATAATTATATAATTGTATAATGCCTGTATAATTGTCCATGTAAAAACTGCCTCTGAACTGAACTTAGCCAAACTCAACTGCGTTGTCTGAACTCAACTATACTGCACTCTCTGAACTGCCTTCCTCTCCTGATGTACCCTGTGCTGCTCTTAAGTAGCCTCTTTTTCCTGTCTGTTCTAGTGAGACTGGGGCATACCCTATTTCTGACCTATTCTGTTAAATCTTTCTCTGATTTATCACTTTGTCTCCCCCTCAATTAGATGTCACTTTCAAACACAGATGCTTCCCTTTCCAAACTAACTTTACCTTCCTTATGTGGGAAGGTATGTACTAAGGGTGTGTCCATATTCTATCCAGAGGGATTAAATGTTTGTCATTCTAGCTGGATCACACAGACCTAGAAATTCTTTTGATATGATCTCTTGACAGAGCAGCCATGTTGCTCAATTAAGATTCCTCTACCTATTCCCCATTTCCATTTAATCTAAAAATCATACACAATTTTACTATTACAACAGAAACATTCATCAATTCCACAAACTTAATAGTCCAAATGTCCTTGTGAAAATCTGTTGATACAATGATCCTTTATAACTGCATTTCTGATCATCTCTCCTTTGGCAAATGTCCATTTTAGGAACAAGGATTTCCAATCTACCAGTATGATGAACCATATGTACTTCTTCAGCTGGTTCGTTGAGCTGTCCCCATGCAGGGGATCAGCTTTCTACACCATCTTCCTTGCTATCTTTCTACATCAATTCTTTCCTTGAGTCATGCCTTTCATGTGGAAACTTCTCTTACTCAGATTAGATGGAACCCATAGTCTTCCATTGGCAAAACCTCTTCCCCAATGCAACATATTCCATGACTTCCATTCTGATGTTAAATCATCTTTAAAGTATTCATCATTTTTTTTTTACAATCCAGTGTCTTTCAGATAATCTTATTCCCCCTTTCTGTTTCTCAAGGTACCATTAGATCTTTATGAATCCACTTATAAAGTAGACACTTAGGCACTAGCATTCCATGCCTAGCTTCATACCAGTGAGCCATACTTCTGACCCATTTAGAAACAATCAGGCCATATTATGTAAGATATTCAGTGTCTGCAATATCTAGTTTTGTTTTCTTTAGTTGCTCTGTGAATTGTTGACAGGAAATGCTTGGCTTGTTTTGTTCTGACTGTAGCCCAGGCTGGGCTTGAATTCACTGTGTAGCCAAAGATGGCCTTGAGCTCCTAAGCCTCCTGCCTTTGTCTCTCAAGAACTGAGACTAAAGATGTGTCACTGTATCCAAGAAATTTCATATAGTAGATAAACAACTAAGTGACACTGTTGATTAGCAATTAAGCAATAGATCATCTAAAACTCAGTCTTCAAGCAACCTATAGCTGGCATTTAAAAAAATAACCAAAGAACTAAAATAAGAAATCAGAGCTGGCCACTCATTGATGCATTTGAATTTGTAGGTATGCTTTTCTGTAGTCTGTGGTTCATTTTCTGAGAAATCTTCAAAAATAATCTAAGGGTCAAAAAATGTTCAGGATGGGAACCATTTAGAAGACATTTTCCTGATGGTAATTTGACAGTGTGAGTGTAAAGCTCTTCACATTTAAATAACCCTGCAAAAATAAATGTGACTGTGAGAGCTTGGAGAGTTTATAGTTCACATTATACACAGGGCCCAGAATTAGGAAAATGTGGATTAGCAGTGAGTACTTCTTCAGAGTACTTCACCTATATTGGTCTATATTCACATTTACAGCATCACTGGGCTATGGACCAGCCTCTGGGTATTTGACACAGACAGGCTCTTCAGATAACTAATGGTCTGCTTTGAAAGAAATACATTTAATACAAAGTTCAAATTTTCAGGGCTTTTTTGTCAACTTGTGAGTATTTTTGTTCTACACACCCATAAAAAAGATATCTCAGAGAATTCTAACAGAAGGAACAGGATGGCACCTCTCATAAAACAACTTTTAGGAAAATCTTAAATGATGACTTTTTAAAATGCTATATTGATTGCTTTATAAAATATGAAGAGGACATAAACAGGTATAATCTACTCTCTGATCCTTATGTCAGTGATTCATTTTTCCCCAACTATTATCACAGGAGGATCAACCTCCAAAATCAAGAGATGATGATAAGGAAGATTGGTAAAGGAGAGATTTATAGAGATGCAGTATAGTATCTGTGTTTGGTATTTGACAGAATTGCAAATACCAAATTGACCTTTTTCCTGAAGAAAAATCTTCCTTCCAGAAGTCTTTCTTAAATATCTCAAAATAGCAGTACAAATGAAATTCAAGTTCTAATGCATACAATAGATGCTGTCCATGAATTACAGACTAATAAGAAATGAGCTATGCATTTTGTATTTATATTTATTGTAGAATCAAATTGTAGTATTACAATTGGGAAGTGTATTACTTGTAGTTTAAAGCTCCTTAATCCATAACAATATGCCTATCAATAAAGTAAAAACTTTCCTCATGTTCAAAATATTGAGAAGTAAGCTCTGTTGTGTGAGTAGATGGGCTACATTTTGAGGGTCTCTAATGGGAATGATTGTATAGCATTTGACTTTAAGACAGACATGTGTTGCAACAAAGGGTGAAGGTTATGATCAGGGTTAACCAAACAGAGCCTTCTTGATACTGACAGCTGGCCTAGAGGATGTATGTTGGGTTCATTCTATAGGTGGACCAGTTAAAGAACCCTGTCAACAATGGAGATCTCCCCACTGAAGCATAGGATGATGAGGGGCAATGCAGTCCCTGGAGATCTGGAAGACATTGCTCAGTGCAAACTCCCTGAAGAAAAGATGGGCTACTTGAAACCAACTCCATGTCTTACATTCATGACCAGGGCTTCAACCCATTCCCTCAGAGATGAGAAAGACTACAAAAGAAGTTCATAAAACATGAGCCCCTCCAATGCAAGGAAAACTCAGGACTGAGGGAAAAAGAAAAGCACCCACTCCAGAGTGTGTCCAAAGGCACAGACTGAGGCACACAATGAAACTCTATACAGAAAGAGGGACAAGAAGGAAGACCAGAAATAAAAAGGAGAAGAATGGAGAAATTGATAGATTCTGGAAGAAAATTCTATTCATCTAGTGACACCTATTTACATTTATATGCACTGGTTACATTTACTTTCTTGGTTCATTTAAACAAAAATGTTCACTTGGCTGGTAGCATATGTCTTTAATTGAGGCAGAGGCAGGCAGATATCTGTGAGTCAGAGGACAGTTTAGCCTACACAGTAAGTTACAGAATACTTAGAACTACAAAAAGAGCCAGTCTCTCTCTCTCTCTCTCTCTCTCTCTCTCTCTCTCTCTCTCTCTCTGTCAAAAAAAAAGGTTCACTTTGTTGGACATAAACACTCTAATTCATCTAAGAAGGTAAGGCAACACTCTGTACAGAAAAATACATGCAGGCTTCATGTGATCTAAAGAAATCATTTTGTGAATAGAATATGTGAGATTGATTCCTAGAAAACCATGAAAAGCTTCCAGTCACAGGTTGCTGAACTTTGACCTCTCTTAGTTACAACAGCAGCATGGTTCATGATTTTCTCCCTTAGGTCTCAGGAACAAGCATCAAGAGTAGAGTGTCTCCTTTAGAATGCAAAAGGTCTTCAAAATACATAACTGATACCAGAGTCAAACAACTGTGTGTTTAAGGTCAATACCTAAGATAGGCATTAGTCCTTCCAAATAAATTCACCTAATATGGCCACATGATGACTCCAGAATTTTCTCTTCAAAACTTATATTTCATTCTGAGGATATAGCTCAGTTGGTAGAATGTTCAAACAATATACAGAAAGTCCTAGGTTTGGTTCCTAGGATCACAGACCAAAAAAAAAAAAAAAAAAAAAAAAAAGTAGGGGAGGGATCAAGATGGCTCAGTGAGTGGAAAGGTATATTCTGCCTAGCTTGATTATCTGAGTTGTTTCAGAATCCCCACAGTAGACAGAACTAGCCCCATTTGTCTTCTGACCTCCCTACAAGCATAGCATATGTGCACCCCCTGCCTGCCTTCTACACAAATATAAATAAAACACAGGACTTTTTCTTAAGACAAAAATGGGTATGGTGATTCTATCTTTAATCTCAGCATTGGAAAGGTAGAAGTGGGACAGTCAGGAGTCCAAGGCTATGCTCAGCTACAGAAAGTTCAAGGCCAGCCTGAAGAAAAAAAAAAAAAAACTACAACTCTAATCACTAATTTTCTCTAAATCTCTCCATGTGTCACTACAACATACATTAGTAGAAAAGATGCTCAGCTGAAGGGGATTGCACCCCATAGATAGAACAATATCAACTAACCAGAGCTCTTATCTGGCATCAATGGGAGGGGAGGCTCTTGGTCCTGTGAAGGCTCAATGACCCAGCATAGGGGAATGCTAGAGCAGTGAGGCAGGAGTGGGTGAGTAGACAGAGGAGCACCTTCATAGAGGCAAAGAGGAGGGGGGATGGGATGGGGGGTTCTGGAGGGATAACCATGGAGGGAGATAACATTTGAAATGTCGACGAATAAATTCATTAATAAAAAAAGGAAAAGGTAAAGGAAAAGAAAAGCAAAGATGCTCAGTGGTGATTCTACTCCCATCTGACTGGCGACTAACCCTTTATGTGGTTTGCAGTTGTGCCTTCATTCCTGGGAGAGAAAACACACCTTCTATGAAGAGATGCTTAAATAAAAGCAAATATCATCTATTTCTCTTTGACTTTCTCCTGACCTATGAATTCAAGATCTCAGATTTCTAATGATACCCAAGCCACTCTCTGCCCAACAAGCATCCTCAAAGCCATCTTGAAGAGTCCTAAAGCAAGTGTGCTTGTTCTCTCAATCAATCTGCATTTCTCTATGTTTTTAATTCTTTCCCACTGATACAGTCCTTAAATGCAGGTCTTGGTCAGGGAAGCCACAGCTTAAGTACCTATTGAATCTACCATTTTGTTTCCTCGATTCTTCCAGGCCTGACTGGCCCTGCCTGCTGCTTTCCTTGTTCTTGAGTTGGGCATCACTGAGCCTTCTGATGAAGCTCTGGAAGACACAGAATGTAAACATACATCCTGCTCTAGTTTGGTTTGTTTGCTTTTACTTTTTTGAGACACAATCTCAGGTATCCCAGACTGGTCCTGAATTCTCAAGCCTAACGAGAATGACCTTGAACTTTGATCCTCTCACTTCAGCCTAGAGAGTGCTAGGATTAGAGGTGAGTGCCATTTTCATGCCTGGTCTATCTGCTGTTAATTAGAATACATTCCCCTTATATTTTGGTGCTGTATAGGATAATTCAAAAATCATACTCATCAACATAAAGACAGTGGGTTTAATAACCAACTGCCATTTGGGGGAATGTTTACTTACATTACATAGCATTATTTTCTAATGACTAACTGACTCTCTTAACATTTTAACATGGGAAATGAAACAGAACAGGAAAATTTTTCAGTACTACCCTTTCAAAATAAACTTGGTGCCCCCACATTTACACGGAAGTCAGTGTTCATCTGGAAGCCTTGGTTCTCTGATATACTTCTGATTTCCCAGAACTCCTTTATTCCCTCAAACTTAGTTTGTTCTGTATGCCAATGAGAACCTCTGACCTCATTCTCTCTGATTCTACTCTCAGACATACACACATTCCGTTAAGAGAAACAGCACTGTTACAGCAGCCAAATCCAGAATTAGGCTAGGGACTCAATTTGGGTTGAAAAGTCTGTGCTACATTTTTTGTGGTCATATGCAGGAAGCATGTCTGTTTGTATAATGCCTTGGCATACTTTGATGCAAGGCCATAAAGAAAACAAACATGACATTGTAAAGCTAATATATTTTTTAAAGTATAGATGTGCCCATTGAAATGGAAAGATTGTTTTCCCCAGTAATTGCTCAAGGCAGAATTTGGCATGTTTTTTAGTGCAAGTGAAATAAGTAGGGTCAAAATGCAGGGTACGATCTTTATTTTGTAGTGAGGCTATATGACCTTTATCTTCAGGACTGTCCTTTCCCTTCCTAGACAGAAAAAATAAAAAAAGGTCTCCTGAAACAGACTGGAAATTTCTTTGTTGCCAGCACTTATTTTGCCTTTCCTCTGTCTCAGTCCCCAAGGACATCTACTTTGTATGAGTGGTTGATTCTTTCAACTACCATTGATCCAGTGGCTATTGTGTTCCAAGAAACTCTCAAAATGTATTAAAAACATAGGCATTTAAGAGATAATATTGTACTTATTCACTATTCACATATACCATGCAGTTTAGTAGGCAAGGTAGGCAGTCTACGGACAGTGAGAAGTCTTTAGTTTCTTTGAGATTGGGGGCTATCTGAAAGTCACCTTGAAGATGTGACATTCCAAGGAAGCAAGAGAAACACATCCTATCCTTCCAAGGGTTTAGAAAGACAGGTAGAACAGACAGAGGTGCACAAGTTCAGGTAACTGTGTAATGGAGTGTGAGCATGCATGGCAGCATTCTTTCTACATACTGAGAGATGTTGGGTTCTATTAAAGAAGTCTGGAGCTCACCAGGTAATGATGTAGACCCTCACATTAGAATCTCAGCTCTCCCTATTTAGCTTAGCAGCCTGGTCCATTTTCTCATTCAGAGTTATTGTGAGTTGTCTGCACCTGTACCCAGCACAAGGTGAATCATATATCTGTTACCATTCTCTTGATCCTCTCTGGTTTCACAATGCAGAATCAGAGAGAGAGAGAGAGAGAGAGAGAGAGAGAGAACTCTTTGAACACTATGATAGAACTCTGGCCTCAATCGCCCTTTTACAGGTTAGAGGATATGGACTGCCTAGCACAGAAATCTCCAGAGTCTGGAAGTCTGGAATCCCAGGAGAAAAGTATGTAGGAGTGTTCTCTAGAAATCTCTGCAAGATGGTTTTGCACTGAAACTAACTGGAGGACTTCTGCTAGGCGTAGGGATATGAACCAATGAAAGTCAGAACCTTCACTCTCCATGGTGAAGATGGAGAAGAGTCTCCTTTCCTCCTTTTTCTCATATCACTTACCTAAGAAGACACTGAAATAAATTCTCATCTCTTTGAAATATAAGACAGGTCTTTTATCATACTGAAAAAAGCAAGGAGGAGGGCAGTGAGCAGGATGTAATATGAATAAGTATAATAATAATAATAATAATAATAATAATAATAATAATAATTTTATAAAGAAAATGCTCAATAGTTTACTATTTTTTACTTCAACTCCAACAATTCTGTAAAGAGTTCTTGGACTTAGTATGTCCTTCATTTTTTTAAATGAAAAAAAACTCAAACAGCTGCTATATGGAACTCAGGTACATTTTGGGACATGAACTGAAAACAAAAGTAGTAAGAGAGACATTGTCATCTCTAAAAAAGACAATTGTAAGACATGAAGGAGCAAGCATTCAGAGAAGAAACTAGAAATATGGACAAGACAAAGGTTGGCAGTGAGACGTGCAGAGAGATGCATGGGAAAAAAGAAATTGGAGCAGAGAACAGTGGGCTCTTAGTGCAGTCAACGGCTCCCTTCAGGTTACAGATGCTGTCTCAGAGACATGCTAAAGCTCCAGTTGTCACTGGATTGATGAGGTAGCATTTAGTTTTCTTGTAAAAGTTAAGAATTATTGAAGCCACTCATTCCTTTATCCCTACACAGTTTTTGAACTTCTGAGACACAGGTCTGGTTTGTCACCACCATAGTAAGGTACAAACTGCCTTCCTGAACCTATCCCTGCACCGTCTTGTTTCCTGAACTAGGCATCTACATCCTCTTATGAGGGTTCCTTCTGATCTGCTCTATTGTCTTCTTACCAATTTTCCTACAAGCAAAATAAATTCCTATTGATCATCAAGAAGAGACCAGACATATCAACAGCAGCCCATCTGGATTCAGTATGGCCACAGGCTGAGAAAGTGAGTAATACTTGTCAGAAAATAGGAGAGAGGGGGCAGAAAAGATGGAAATGGGGGAAGGAAGGGACATAGAGAAGAAACATGATCAAAGAAGGGCAAACGGAATAACTGGGCTTTTAAGTTTCTTTCTAGTATGCTGATATTTATCTAGCATTTGTGTTTTTAAGATGTGTACCACCTTGTATAACATACAAGAACACCAAGAGAATGTGAGCTAGCATAATCTTCATCAAACCACAGAAAAGCTGATGCCATAAAGTCTTCATGGAAAGTGAAAATGAAGCATTTTGGCGAGTCATCTTGGCCTAGCTGTATAAATTTATTTTCTTCTGCATCCAGATGCAATACACAGTAGAAACATTCAATCTCACACAGAACACGCAAGCTCTAGCCTTTTCCCCTGTTACCTAGTAGACAGGGTCTTGTAGGGCATCTCTTCCTGAGGAACCAACCAGTCTCCATGGAGCAAGGGAGACAAATAGAAATTTCCCATAGAGCTCTACAGAGGTTCCTACTATACTCTTCTTCCCCTGCTCCATCATTCCGCCCTTTCCTCCTCACCAACTCAGTTTACTGACGGGTGTTGAGAATATTAACACCAGATGCAATTGATGAAAGGGGAGCTGTAATTTAGGGCCTTAAAATTCCCTGCACATGTAAATAGTCACAACATCCATAATCACACCTCAGAACTGTCTCCAGGGGGTACCCACTTATCCTGATTCAAAGAATGGGAAGCACTTTCTTCATCAGTCTCAGTGTCAGACACTAATAAGGGTCGGACCCCCAGCCCGGATTCTCCTAGCTATTGCAACATATGTGAAATGTCCTCAAGCAACAGGCAAACTTTACCAGAGTCTTAGTAACAATTTCATTTGTTCATTTATTATTCACTGAAGCTACACACTTGACACTTACCCCAATAGCGGCTAAGATCGGAGCCTGGTAAATCCACCTGTCTCCAGCACTAAGTTCCCAACACCTAAGATGAAAAAAAAAACCTTAATGAATAAGTTTGCCAAACTAAATAAATGAGAATCAATTCTAGCCCCACCTTCTTTTGGAGAAACAAATACAGCTTTAAAATTCTTATCTTGAGGTACCCAGACCAGTGGAAACACTATAGGTCCCAACTTCCTTACTGCGAGGGAGCCTGTATATGAGTTTTATAACTTTAGAGAGTTACTTCTATACTAGTCAGGTTCAATACCTTGTTTCTAAGACCACAAAACAACTAGTCACATAAGTGTGACACAGTGGTACTTCACTTTAATTAGCATTGAAATGAGACATAATAATTTAAAAGTTGTTGACAAAAAAACTAGTATCTCTTTCATGATTTAGAGCAATTTTATTTTGTAAAGCAATTTTATTTTGTAGCTTATTACCTATAGAATTACATCAGAAAATTGAACATAAATGGTTCTTACCATAGAAATAAAAACTCATCTATCTTTGACAGACTATAACCTATTAGTACCCTATTGAGTGCTGACTGAGATTTTTGCATTTATTTGTAAATCTTCCTTATTAAATTTCATGACTATAAATGGCTCATTGATGCCTCATTTGAACCAATTTAACATCTTCCTAGATCCTCATTGAGTAAGGTGTTAAATTTTTTGGCAGGTATTCATTTGATATTTGTTTATGATCTGTGATTTTATATTTAATTTTTACAGTATAAATAGCATTAGTAAAAAAGATACCCCATAATTTAGCTATTTGTTACAATTAGTTTCTAATTCCTAACTAAAATTTAAGTAATACATGGCAGAGATCAGTGTGGGGTGATGAGACGAGGTGGGGTACCCTAAGTGGCTAGAACACTATAGAGGATACAGATGGTCATTAAATATTTGTTTTATTGGAATTATATAAATTCAATTCAAAATAAGTTTAACTCATCCTCACCTAATCTGGTTTGCACTGGTAAAAGTCATATACTAGATTAAATAGTACAGAGGGGGGTTTATTATTATATTATTATTGAAAGTTTAATGTAACACTTGAAGCAATTGTTTTAAACTTAAACACATGTAAACAAAAGGCTTTCATTTCTTTCTACTTAGACAAAACTCAGTATTAATTATTCCAATGGTAAATGATAAAAAGAATTTGGAGAACATAATGTTAATTTTTCAAATTCTAGATGATAAACATTGAAAAATTATTACTTTAAGTAACTTACAATGAAATGCTACTTCAACAACTTTAAAAGGCAAAATATTTTCAGTCCATTCCTAACAACTATGTATTTTTAAAGCATAGTTTTCATGTATAATGAATACATTCCCATCTCAAAATTCATAAGAAAGTAGACAGATACTGAGGCAGTTTGATCTTCCCCATGTTCTTTCATTTTATTAAATATGTTCATAGTGTCTATGCATTTCCAAAAGAATACGACATCTTAGTCTTGCCTTCCCTACTGCTGTATTTTGGATTTTAAATTTCCCTCCAGAATCCCATGAGTTAAGGCCTTGTCCCAGTGGATGGTGTAACTGGGAGCTGAAAGGAAAGGACCCCTCCAGTATGAGCCCTACTTGAAGGAAGTTGAGTTGTTAAGAAAATGTCTTTGAGGAATAAACTGGGACCCCGTACTCCTTTTCTTTCCATAAACTGGTGAGAGGGGTGAGGTGCCCCTCACCGTGGTGGGCTAGATCAGCCCAACAAGGCCAAACCACCATGGATCAAAACCTCTTCTCAGAGTCCAATATAAATTTTCTCCTGTTTTTAAGTTTATTATCTTGAGTATTAAGTCACAGTAACAGAAAGCTCTGATGACTAATGTTGATTATCACCTTGATATGATCTAAAATCACCTACAAGACAAACCTCTGGTCATGTCTGTGCATTTCTCAATTGGGAGATTGAATGCTGAAGACCAGCCCAAATATGAGTGGCACCATTCAATGGGTTTGAGTCCTGAACTGACTAAAAAAGAGAGCAAGCATAGCACCACCTTCTCAGCATGACCCTCAGACTGTGCACCAAAATAATTCCTCCTTTTTCATCATTTAGTGACAGAAGCAATAAACAGGAAAAAAAAACACTAAGATAAGTTAATCTCACAAAAATGATGTCATTTATATGTGGCTGTGCAAATATTTTCCTTTTGAATATACATATGAGAGTGCATAGATGGGTTTCTATATTGGTACCGAGAGATATCAGTCACACGTATTCTGTTACAAGACTGTAAACTGCAGACCAACAAGACCCCCACATCAAACTAATTCTGGCCCTGCTCAGCTGAAATCTGTACAGCCAATGAACTTGGAAGCTTACTAACATGGAAATCAAGACACAGAATTGTACACTGAAGATTGAACTGAACATTTACAGAACTATGTACAGGTGTCTCTCTTTCACATTACTCAGCATACAAGAAAGATAAAAGATAGTTAACTAAGCTGTGCAGATCAGGGACCAAACTACCCCCAAAAGCTTTCATCAGTAACAAAGTCTTGCTGTACCTCTGTAAGGCTTTAGGATTCATACATTTTCATCCCAGTTTTGAACATTTGATAATATCCTCACAATCCTTTTTCTCTGCCTCAATGACATTTTACCATTGTGTCTCCTAACACGAGATTCAATCACACAATTCTAGTTCTAAAAATCGCTATATTTGGAAGTAGGTCAAGATTGGCTGTCTCTAAACATATCAAAAATTTGACTTCTGTGGGTTAGGGTGTCAAAGTTTCAAATTTTATTTTTGACATAAGAGAGGCAAGTGAGATTTCAGACATTTTCAAGAAAATATTATAACTCCTTATTTTAAATTAATTCTTCAGTGCCCCACATCATACACAGCTGAGGACTAAATTCTGTTCAGATGTTTTTAAATAGATTTTAACACTCTAAGAGTTCTGAATGTTGTATCAGCCTCAAAGTTTTGACTAGACAGTAGGAATTTTTACACCAACACTGAAACCTGTATCATCCTACCATAGATACCCAGTGAGTGAAGAGTGAATCTTTCTTTCTCTGTCTCTCTCTTCCCCTCCCCTTCCTCCCTTTCCCTCTCCACCATACTCAGTAAAAACAGAGAAGAGAAGACAGTCTAGGCCATGAGGATTATGCAAACCCTAAAATATTTTGTTGTGGTCTGACCCTGCCCCCAGAATAGCTGCACCCATTTTGTTCCATGCCTGCCAGCTATTTCATATTGTTGCTGTAACACACCTGCCAGTCATTGACACGGAAAAATATCTTGACACAGAACAAGTTCATGCTGATCACATATCCTGTTACATTCTGTTCTGTACGTCCTGAGTTTTACTAATCTTAAGGAATTCCACAAAACTTTATGTAGGACCCATCAAGTTAAAGGTCAATATGAATTGTTATATCTCAATGTTCTGAAATTCCCCTGTTCACCTCTCAAACACCACCCCTCTTACCTCACTCAAGACCAATCAGCTTAAAGGTCAGCTGAAAATACTTTGTCTTGTAAATTAAAATGTATACTGCTCCCCTCCTTGCCTTTTAAACTTTTGAGCCTTCCCTGAGGACAGACTTGTACCACAATTAGATTTTTCCTCTTTGCAGTCTCATTTGACCAGTATTAGGGTGTGAGTTCAATAAACCACTCCTATCTGACTGAGATGGTGTTTGTGGGGTAAATCCTGGACCCTGCACGTTTAAGTGCATTTTTGCTGCCTTTTCTACCGCACATCCCACCTTTCCTTCTGAATGATGAAGCTAAAGTAGAACAAAGAAGTTACAGGTCCCCCACTCAATGGCATCCCTCATTTCCTCAAAAAGAAGCAAAAATAAAATAGTAAGTTACTACTCTGATTTTGGTCCTATTGCTGTGATAAAATGCCCAAACAAGAAGCAACTAAGGAGGAAGAAGTTTATTTGGCTTACATTTCTAGGTTATAGTTCACCAATGAGGAGAAACCAAGACAGGAATCCAAGCAGCTAGTTGCATCACATCCATAGTCCATGAGAAAAAAATGGGCCTATGTTGCCTGCTTGTTTGCTAGGTAGTCAGCTAGATTTCTTCTATTTGCTGTAGTTCAGGACCCCTGCCTAAGGAATTGTGCTGCCCACAGTTATCAGGATCTTCCTATATCAACTAAGGTACTCATCCATAGACATGCTGTTTTAGTCAGGGTTTCTATTCCTGCACAAACATCATGACCAAGATGCAAGTTGGGGAGGAAAGAATTTATTGAGCTTACACTTCCATGCTGCTGTTCATCATGAAAGGAAGTCAGGACTGGAACTCAAGCAGGTCAAGGAGCAGGAGCTGCTGCAGAGGCCATGGGAGGAATGCTGCTTACTGGCTGGCTGGCTTGCTTGCTTGCTTCTCCTGGCTTGCTCTTTCTTTATAGAACCCAAGACTACCAGCCCACAGATGGTACCACCCACAGGGGGCCCTTGCCCTTGATCACTAATTGAGGAAATGCCTTACTGCTGGATCTCATGGAGGCATTTTCTCAACTGAAACTCCTTTCTCTGTGCTAATTCCAGCTTGTGTCAAGTTGACACACAAAACTAGCCAGTACACATGCTAACAGGCCAACCTAATTAAAACTGTTGTGCCAAAAAGCATTCATGGACCCCAAAAGATCACCAAGGAGCCAACTCTGATGCAATTACACTAGGGTCTTTTTTTACAAGCTCGAGCTTGGGCCACACTGCCTCTGACACAGTAGGACAGAAGCGTGTAGCTCCAAGCTCTCAGTGGGGCAATGCTTTATAGGAAATGGTGAGCAAGCGAGGGGGTTTCAGCCTGGTGAGCATCTAGTTGTATGACTATTGTAAGCTGACAGGTGGGTGCTCTGAAGCAAAACCATAAATGGTCTGAAAGTCCATCTGAAACAATCACACTGATCTTTGATTGACTGTTGCTAAGAAGTAGCTAGGGAGTAACTCTGGAGGATGGGCTAAGGACAAGCCATGGGGTCTTTCCTGGTACTTGGGTGTAGCCTGGGTTCAGCTATAGGTCAAGTTTCTTTTAAGATGGAGGCCAGTCCCAAGAGGAAATAGGTTTGGCCTCTCAAAACAATTCTTCAGTGAGAGCTCTCTTCACTGAAAGTTAGAGCAAGTTGGTATTTTTAACTAAGCATCTCGGGTATCTTGTGAAGTGTTGCAGGTTTTGTCAGTAAATAGAACCAAGAAACAGAAAGTGCTGGTTTTGCAATTTTATCACTTAGCATAGCTTCTCCTGATCTAATAACACTTGATAGACTTTAAGGCAGGAAGAGGCTTCTTATCTACTTCCAATAATATCCCAGGTACCTTTTGAAAATCTGGCTGGTGTGATTATTTCTAAATAGACAAGATGCAGAGAAAAATCAAGAGCTCCAGCTCTCCAAAATACCAGCTTAGAGTTAAAGGTGTATTTTAGTGCTAGACTGGGTGCCTAGAAAGTACAAAACCCTGGGCTCAAACCTCAGTAACACACACATAAACGTACAAACGCAGAAGTGGAGTGTGGAATGTTAAGAAAGATGGACATAGACATATCTTGGTCATCATAGTTTTTAAATCAATTACATAAATCATGAAGTTCAACAACCTAATCCAATCTGTGAGCTTATCTGTCCTCTAACCTAGGTGCTATACTGCTTCCGGCTTCCGGGCAATGTGTGAGCTTCTACCACTGCATACAGTCAACTTCACCTGACTCCCGCAAAGGATCACAGCATCAGCAAGAGCAGCAGAAACCCGGAGTCCGCAGAAACCCGGAGTCCACAGGAACCCCCATCCCATTTTGATTTCCACTAACCTGGTATCCGCCAGAGTGGCTCGTGACACTGCCCAGGCCACAACAAATACCGCTGGAAATCCTGAAAACAGAAAAAGATTTGGAGCCCATATTTACTTTCCTATCAAAAAGCATTTTGTTGGCTTGTTGTTATTTTTCTCGGGTGATTATAATATTAGCAATTAAGAGAGGAAAATAAATAGATACACATAAAATACTGTTTTCAATAAGAAACGTGCACCTAATGCCCTCTAGTTTGAGAAACAAGCGACAGCCTAAAGGGCAAATTGCCCCCCAGAAGTCTGAGGGTGATGTTCCGTCAAGTTTTCCTGGCAGGGATGGTGGAGGAAGCCACATTTGGAGGGGACTGAATTTGCAGAGCCATAACCATGCAGAGGGTGATCCACTCTGATTAGCCACACGGAGGCCTGCTTTCAAGTAGCGCGGCAACAAGGACAGAGAAAAGCTGGGAGAAGCTGTGGTCTTAAAGTCATGACACTGTTCGATCAATGATACATTTTGAATACTTCCACATTCTAAAAGCAGAAGAAGAAGCTACCAGAAGCTTCTGGTGTCAGAAACTTGAGAAAGAAAGTTTGTCCTTTCTTGGCTCTAAGTCCAACTCCAAACAGAAGCATCTGTCCATACTCAAGGGACTGAACAGACCACTCAGAAAACAGGTATTATAAAGTGAGTCGGGTATCCTTAGCCCACTCCTTTGCTTCCTCTCTCAGCATCCTTACGTAGCATTCTCTGCAATACCTTGTCATTTGCCATGAAGCCTGCACCAGAAGCAGATGCTCCCAGACCTCCAGAATGCTTCCATTTACTCTTTATCCAGTTTCAGCTACTTTGCTATAGTGACACAATATGAACTAACATAGGGATGTTCACAAATACTTCCATATTTAATTTACCACCAAATGAACAATTGAAAACTATTTACTAGACTGAGGTCACATTATGTACAAGTAACATATCATATACAGGTAACGAAGTGTATATATCTGCTAATGATTTAAAAAAAAAAAACAGGGTGTGAAATCTTTCTACATTGAAAGGATGGCAATGGGTCCATAACCAGATCAAATAACCAGGATGAGTAATTTATATAGTAATAAACAGACACTGGCACCTCTTTTGACAACTAAAGATTAAGTATATAAAAGTTAAATATCATATTCATAGTGGTAAAAACTAAAACTGAAACCTTTTAAATTCAAAATTAAAATATAGAAAGTTATGTAGATGAGAGAATGAATGGAAAGAAGAGTAAAGTACCATCTGTGGGGAAACTGAGGCAAGGGCAAAGAGAAGTAATGATGTGTGGGGTTAAAAGAAAAAAGTTATGTATGTTTACTCCTCTTTGCATTGTTTATAAAGATTTATTTTTAACTGTGTGAACATGTGTGTGTAAAGGTGTGAGCCATGCATGTATGGGTCCATGCTGAGTACAGAAGCATTGGGTCCCTATGAGCGGAAGTCACAGGCTGTTGTGAGCCGACTGGTGCAGGTAATAGGAATTGAACTCAGGTAATAGGAATTGAACTCAATTTGAGCTCTTAACGGCTGGTCAGTCTCCAACCCCCTTTCTAGATCTTTGTAATTAAACTCAATATAGAAGCAGTCATTTTAATATTTTTCTAATCTAATACTAGATTTAAAAAGCCTTGGTTCATCTTCAAATTAAAACTTTCCTTTGAATTGTTTAAAATTAGTATTTTAAGAATTAATGTAAATAGAGTAGCCCGATATTACTACAACATGAGTACTAGACCTCTGAGTACTTCCCCAGCTGAAGAGAGTCTAAAGGCATAATTGTCCAAAATGAGCAATAAACAAAAAGCAACTAAGTTCCCTTCTACAATAAATCATGTCATTGAGAGATGTGCAATTCAATTCTCTGTGAATTATTTCCATGACATGCAAAGCCACCGTCATGTTTTCAATCATTGAAGAATGGATTTGTAAAAATAAAATCATTCTCTTGGTTTTTTAAATATGAGGACAGCAATCTATTAAACCATAAGATGTGGATATGAATTTTTTTAAGAGTTTTGCTTTAGGAGCCATGAGTCAGTCTTAGATGGCTATTACTATTCTTTTCACTAAGTATGCCTAGAAAAATATTTCTCAACCTGGGGGTGGCAACCCTTTGGGGATCAAGCAACCCTTTCATGGGGTCACATATCAGATGTCCTGCATATCAAATATTTACATTATGATTCACAACAGTCGCAAAATTAGAGTTATGAAGTAGCAATGGAAATAATTTTATGGCTGGGGGTCATCACAGCATGAGGAACTGTGTTAAAGGGTCACAGCATTGGGAAGGCTGAAAACCACTGATCTAGAATATCTTTTAAGGACTGGAATTGTAAAGAAAGTCTGAAGATATACTAACTACAGAATTTATTATTATGTGGCATTGTGCAGATGAACTCAACCTAACGTTGGGTAAAAGATGCTCATATGTTGATGTCTGTGAGGATCCCATGTACTTTAGTGGACTTAGACCTCCCTCATGAGATGGAGATCTAAAAGGGCCTTGATTATTTACTCCTGCATCATCCCAATGACAAAATCATTGTGAACAAATTAAGAAAAGTTGTAAAAGAGAGTTAGAAACCTACACTTGCATAAAAGTCCAGGAGAAACAGGAAAGCATTATCCATTTTCAGTCCTCAAGGTCTCACTGTGAGGACTTCCCAAGTTTAACAGAGCAAAGGTAGACTGCTCTGAGTGTTCAGAGCTCAAATAAAGAGCTGGTGAGGAGGCCTGAACCTCTTTCTTATCAAGCCATAAGAAATTAGAGAAAAATGAACTTATACTGCACATAAGCAATGTAGAAATTCAAAAGGTAAACAAGCAAACTGGCTTCAGGAACAAATACATGCACAAACACCATTTCAAAATGAGTACAACATTGCATTTTGTCATCCTGAAGACCTTCAGTGAGTTAACCAAATGTTTTCTTTTCAGTATTTCACATTTTCAGCTGCATGACAATTTTTAAGGCAAAATGGGCAAAGGAATGTTCCTGCTTCATTGGGAGGGGAAAAAACAAGTCTTCCAATTTAAACCTGAGACTAAATTGTGCTCTTCTCCTATGCTGAGCTCCTCATAATTCAAACACTAAGGTAGCAACTTAGGTCTGTCTGCAGCTGTTCAATCTCCAGGCGTCTCTTTTAACCACCTCTGAGCCTTCCTTACCCTAAAATTCTAACAAGTATACAGAATCCTTTTCTCTATCTCATGTTGAGATCCTTCCTGGTCCGAGAACTGCTTCAGTCCTGGTAAGTCATTTGTGAAATGTGAGCTGAATATCATGTTTTAAATTTATCCTACTAAAAGTAATTTGAATAATCACCATCCAAGAATGGTAAGACTCTGTAATTAGTTTGTATTTTTATGTGTTCAATGAAGTCAAAATATGCTTTTATGACACTCTCATTATTTGACCTAGAAACACAAATCAGAGACACTGTTGTACTCTATAAATTCAAACTTCAAAACTGTTAGGAGGAAATCATTGACAAATCAGACCTGGCACAAGGCATGGGCCTGAAAGGTTTGAACAAATACAGCTACCAAGTCTTTCCAGCTTCCTCCACAGCTAGAATTTGGCCCAGAAACACTAACCGCAATCTAAGCTTGGAAAGTTTGTTACTCCTAGGAGAATGATAAAATCGGTGTCAATAAATGTAATTCATTAACAGAACAATGGAACAAAAGAAAAGTAAAAAGGTAAGAAGGGTGGGATTCTTTTAAAAAATGGCTGAAGGAGGACTGGTGATGGACAGGGTGCAATGTACTCAATCCCATAACCAGTCAACAGGGAAGGGACGTGAGTGCTTACCCCAGCCTATCAAGATGAAGCCCCACAAGTATTTGGTGTCGGAAAAGAAAGACACAAAGATTAAGTTATGCAGGTAGAGCCCTTCCACCAGGATCCAATAATAGTTTGTAGCCAAGAAATAAATAAACATCACGACAGCGATCTTGCATCCCACCTGTTATGAATGAACCAGAATTGCATTGAATTAGGACATTTTATTGTGTTGGATTCCACCCT
>JADRCH010000006.1:12542055-12675067 GCA_019843965.1 Rhynchomys soricoides | reverse complement strand
GGACTCACAGCCGACTGTGTGTATGTGGACTCACAGCCGACTGTGTGGATGTAGACTGTGTGGATGTAGACTCACAGCCGACTGTGTGTATGTGGACTCACAGCCGACTGTGTGTTTGTGGACTCACAGCTGACTGTGTGGATGTAGACTGTGTATGTAGACTCACAGCCGACTGTGTGTATGTGGACTCACAGCCGACTGTGTGGATGTAGACTGTGTATATGTGGACTCACAGCCGACTGTGTGTATGTGGACTCACAGCCGACTGTGTGTATGTGGACTCACAGCCGACTGTGTGGATGTGGACTCACAGCCGACTGTGTGGATGTGGACTCACAGCCGACTGTGTGTTTGTAGTATAACCATCCCATACATGCTGTTCTCTGGTGTAGTTCAACTTTGTTGATCACAATGTTGTGTCAATTTAAACTATATAGAATTTTGTTGGTCACAAATTTAATACTGTTTTCTGGGCTGATATCAAATAATTCAGAACATACTTTCATACCAAAATAATTTGGGAGAATGAGTTACTCCACCATGAATGAATATTTTTGTTAAATTGCATACAGTACCAACCACTTTGTAAACCAATAGATTGAGATAAAGATTTATTAGCATAAAGGCTTCACACACTTAGTGCTTTCAGATTTTAGAAAATGTAAAAATAAATTGTCAAGACAATTAGCAATAGGTTTGCCTAAAATTCTTATACTAGCTAAAATGAGAAGTTGGAGTGGAGATCTTGTTTAGTTGGTGGACTGCTTGCCTAGCATTCATGAAGTCCTAGATTCAATCCCTAGGACCATATGAACCAGATATAGTATTTAGACTACAATCCCAGCACAGTGTGAGTGGAGGCATGCAGGATCAGGATCAGATCATCATTAGCCACACAGTGAATCTGAGGCCAGCCTGGGCTAAAGGAGACCCTATCTCAAAAAAACAAATTTCTATAGGAAAAGGTTAGAGACCACAGATTGTGTACCTTGGATGTGTTCTACAGATAGACATTAGAATACAGGGAGAAAGCAACTGCAACTACTCACCTGAAGTAGCCAATGATGAGAATGGCTACAGCCAAGGAGCCAAAAGAGATGGAGTAGCCGACAGTGTACAGGATATAGATGCTTTCAAAGAACTCTTGCTATAAGGGAAGAGACAGTCAACATATGTAAAAGAAAATGCTTGAAAACAATTGCATCATATTTAGAATATTCTGTGTGTTTCTCTTCTGCTTTCATGGGCTGTAATTTACATGCAATAAAATGGAAAAATCTAAGACAAGCTACTTGACAAGTTTTGACACACTAACTTCATTCGAACCCCTTGCTAGTAAAAAAGCCACACACTGTCCACCCACACACAACTGCAATTTCAATTTCTGTCACTACAAATTAGCTTTCTCTGTTCACACACTTCATATTCTTCCAGATTGTTCTTAGACTTAAAAATTATAAAATGTGTGCTCTGCTGTCAACAAACTGAATTTCATAATCTTCAATACTGTTATATGTTTTTATGCTTCATTTCCTTTTAATTTTTTATTTAAAAAGGTAGAATCAAAGAAAATGGAAAATATAGTAAGAGGTGATTCACGCACCCTCCATCCATTATCCTTTAATGTCATATCTAACATCATAACTAAAATATAGAACCAAGAATTCAATGATTGCAACGTACTGACTGATAGTGTGCGTAATCTTATCATATGTGAACTTTATTTTATATTTTCCAACTTTTTACTGTTTCTTTGTGAGCTTCACATCCTGCACCCTAGTCCCATTCATCTCCCTGTCTACTTGTATCTTCCCTCTGCCCTGGCAACTTGCCCCACAAAAGAAACTAAAAAAACACACAAACCAGGAATCAAAACAAACAGAAAAAAAAACAAACTATAGAAAACATCTCATAATGGAAGCTGTACTATGTCACATTGTATATCACAGTATACCCTTCTGTCCACATCTTCTCTTGTAAATGTTTGTTGCAATGAATCATTGGTCTTGTTTGGGGCTTCTGGCTTCTGCCAACCCATCAATATTAGATCTTCACTGAGACTCTTCCTGGATATCCTGTTGTTGCCCTGTACCATGGAGATCCTGCAACTTTAGATCAGCTGGGCCTACCCTTTATACATAAAGATTTTTATGACTAACACTGAAATCAAGATACATCCATCTGTCCAAAGCTCCTGCTCACATGTGGCCATACCTACCCTCCTTTTCCCCAGCATTCAAACAACAGGCAACTGCAAATCTGTTTTCCGTGACACAATTTTGTCTTCTGTGGTATTATGTAAACCAAGTGAGACTTTTTTTTTCATATTTTATTTACATTTCAAATGTTTCGCACTCTCCAGATCTCCCCTTTGGAACCTCCCCATTCCCTCCACCTTCCCTCTACCACTATGGGGGTATTCTCCCACCCACCCACCCACGCACCCACCCACTCTCATCTTCCCTCCTTGTCATTCTCCTATACTGGGGCATCTAACACCCTCAGGCCCAAGGACCTCTCGTCCCCCTGATGGATAACAAGACCCTCCTCTGCCATATTTGTGACCAGCACCATGGGTCCCTCCATGAGTATTCTTTGGTTGGTGGATCAGTCTCTAGGAGTATGGGGAAGGGGGAGGGCAGGCCAGTAGCCGCTGTTGCTGCCTCCTTGGGGATGCAAACTCCCTCATCTCCTTAAGTCCTTTCTCCAACTCCTCCATCTGGGACCTCAGACTCAGCCCCATTGTTGCTGTGAAGTGACTTTTGGGTATTTCAAACTTTTGGGCTAATAACCACTTAACAATGAGTACATACCATGTTCATTCTTTTGTGACTGTGTTACCTCGCTCAGGATGATATTTTCAAGATCCATCCATTTGCCTACGAATTTCATGAAGTCATTGTTTTTAATAACTGAGTAGTATTCCGTTGTGTAAATGTATCACATTTTCTGTATCCATTCCTCTGTGGAGGGACATCTGGGTTGTTTCCAGCTTCTGGCTATTATAAATATGGCTGCTATGAACATAGTGGAACATGTGTCTTTATTACATGTTGGAGCATCTTCTGGGTATATGCCCAAGAGTGGAATAGCTGGGTCCTCAGGTAGTATTCTGTTCATTTTTCAGAGGGTCCGCCAAACTGATTTCCAGAGAGGATGTATCAACTTGCATTCCCACCAGCAATGGAGGAGTGTTCCTCTTTCTCCACATCCTGGCCAACATCTGCTCTCACCTGGGTTTTTGATCTTAGCCATTCTGACTGGTGTGAGGTGAAATCTCAGGGTTGTTTTGATTTGCATTTCCCTGATGACTAAGGATGTTGAACATTTCTTTAGGTGCTTCTCAGTCATTCAAGTTTCCTCAGTTGAGAATTCTCTGTTTAGCTCTCCTCCCTATTTTTGGATAGGGTTATTTGGATCTCTGGAGTCTAACTTCTTGAGTTCTTTGTATACATTAGATATTACCCCTCTATCAGATGTAGGATTGGTAAAGATCTTTTCCCAATCTGTAGGTTGCCATTTTGTCCTATTTACAGTGTCCTTTGCCTTACAGAAGCTTTGTAATTTTATGAGGTCCCATTTGTCAATTCTTGATCTTAGAGCATAAGCCATTGGTGTTCTGTTCAGGAACTTTTCCCCTGTGCCCATGTGTTCAAGACTTTTCCCCACTTTCTCTTCTATTAGATTGAGTGTATCTCGTTTTATGTGAAGGTCCTTGATCTACTTGGACTTGAGCATTGTACAGGGAGATAGAAATGGATCAATTTGCAGTCTTCTACATGTAGATCGCCAGTTGATCCAGCACCATTTGTTGAAGATGCTGTCTTTTTTTCCACTGTATGGTTTTAGCTCCTTTGTCAAAGATCAAGTGACCATAAGTGTGTGGGTTCACTTCTAGGTCTTCGATTCTATTCCATTGATCTACCTGCCTGTCACTGTACCAATACCATGCAGTTTTTTTATCACTACTGCTCTGTAGTACAGCTTGAAGTCAGGGAAGCTGATTCCCCCAGAAGTCCTTTTATTGTTGAGAATAGTTTTTGCTATCCTGGGTTTTTTGTTATTCCATATGAATTTGAGAATTGCTCTTTCTAGGTCTATAAAGAATTGAGTTGGGATTTTGATGCGGATTGTACTGAATCTGTAGATTGCTTTCAGCAGGATGGCCATTTTAACTATATTAATCCTGTCGATCCATGAGTGTGGGAGATCTTTCCATCTTCTGAGGTCTTCTTCGATTTCTTTCTTCATAGACTTGAAGTTCTTGTCATACAGACCTTTCACTTGTGTGGTTATAGTCACACCAAGATACTTTATATTGTTTGTGACAATTGTGAAGGGTGTTATTTCCCTAATTTCTTTCTCAGCCTGTTTATCCTTCAAGTATAGAAAAGCTACTGATTTGCTTGAGTTAATTTTGTATCCAGCCACTTTGCTGAAGTTGTTTATCAGCTGTAGCAGATCTCTGGTGGAGTTTTTTGGGTCACTTAAGTATACCATCATATCATCTGCAAATAGTGCTATTTTGATTTCTTCCTTTCTAATTTGTATCCCTTTGACCTCCTTTTATTGTCTGATTGCTCTAGCTAGAATTTCAAGTACTATATTGAATACATAGGGAGAAAGAGGGCAGCCTTGTCTAGTCCCTGATTTTAATGGGATTGCTTCGAGTTTCTCTCCATTTCGTTTGATGTTGGCCACTGGTATGCTATATATTGCTTTTACTATGTTTAAGTATGCTCCTTGAATTCCTGATCTTTCCAAGACTTTTATCATGAAGGGATGTTGAACTTTGTCAAATGCTTTTTCAGCATCTAACGAAATGACCATGTGGCTTTTTTCTTTGAGTTTGTTTATGTAGTGGATTACATTGATGGATTTCCAGGTATTGAACCATCCCTGCATCCCTGGGATGAAGCCTACTTGATCATGGTGAATGATCATTGTGATGTGTTCTTGGATTCGGTTTGAAAGAATTTTATTGAGTATTTTTGCATCAATATTCATAAAGGAAATTGGTCTGAAGTTTTCTTTTATTGTTGGGTCTTTGTGGGGCTTTGGTATCAGTGTAACTATGGTCTCATAGAACGAGTTGGGTAGTGTTTCTTCCATTTCTATTTTGTGGAATAGGCTAAAGAGTATTGGTATTAGGTCTTCTTTGAAAGGCCTGATAGAATTCTACACTGAACCCATCTGGTCCTGGGCTTTTTTTGGTTGGGAGACTGTTAATGACTGCTTGTATTTCTTTGGGGGTTATGGGACTGTTTAGATGGTTTATCTGATCCTGATTTAACTTTGATAATTGGTATCTGTCTAGAAATTTGTCCTTTTCCTCTAGATTTTCCAATTTTGTTGCATATAGGCTTTTGTAGTAGGATCTGATAATATTTTTAATTTCCTCAGAGTCTATTGTTATATCTCCATTTTCATTTCTAATTTTGTTAATTTGGATACTGTCTCTGTGCCCTCTGGTTAGTCTGGCTAAGGGTTTATCTATCTTGTTGATTTTCTCAAAGAACCAGCTCTTGGTTTTGTTGATTCTTTGTATAGTTCTTTTAGTTTCCACTTGGTTGATTTCAGCCCTAAATTTGATTATTTCCTGACTTCTACTCCTCTTGGGTGTATTAGCTTCTTTTTGTTCTAGAACTTTCAGGTATGCTGTTAAGCTGTTAGTGTATGCTCTCTCCAGCTTCTTTTTGGAGGCATTCAGAGCTATGAGTTTTCCTCTTAACACTGCTTTCATTGTGTCCCATAGGTTTGGGTAACTTGTACTTTCATTTTCATTAAATTCTAGGAAGTCTTAATTTCCTTCTTTATTTCTTCCTTGACCAAGTTATCATTGAGCAGAGCATTGTTCAGCTTCCATGTGTATGTGGGCTTTCTGTTGTTGTTGTTGTCATTGAAGACCAACCTTATTCCGTGGTGATCTGATATGAGGCATGGGATTATTTCAATCTTCTTATATCTGTTGAGGTTTCTTTTGTGACCAATTATATGATCAATTTTGGAGAAGGTACCATGAGGTGCTGAGAAGAATGTATATTCTTTTGATGCAGGATGAAATGTTTTATAGATATCTGTTAAACCCATTTGGTTCATAGCATCTGTTAGTTTCACCGTGTCTTTGTTTAGTTTATATTTCCAAGATCTATCCATTGTTGATAGTGGGGTGTTGAAGTCTCCCACTATTATTGTGTCAGGTACAATGTGTGGTTTGAGCTTTAGTAGAGTTTCTTATATGAAAGTGGGAGCTCTTGCATTCGGGGCATGGATGTTCAGGATTGAGAGTTCTTCTTGGTAGATTTTTCCTTTGATGAGTACAAAGTGTCCTTCCTTATCCTTTTTGATGACTTTTGGTTGAAAGTCAGTTTTATCCGATATTAGAATGGCTACTCCAGCCTGTTTCTTGGGGCCATTTGCCTGGAAAATTGTTTTCCAGTCCTTTACTCTGAGGTAGTGTTTGTCTTTAACATGGAGGTGTGTTTCCTGGATGCAGCAAAATGCTGGGTCCTGTTTATGGAACCAGTCTGTCAGTCTATGTCTTTTTATTGGGGAGCTGAGACCATTGACGTTAAGAGATATTAAAGAATAGTTATTGTTATTTCCTGTTATTTTTGATGTTGTTTATATTGTTTGTGTGGCTATCTTCTTTTGAGTTTGTTGAAAGATTACTTTCTTGCTTTTTCTTGAGTGTAGTTTCCCTCCTTGAATTGGCATTTTCCATTTATTATTCTTTGTAGGGCTGGGTTTGTGGAAACATACTGTGCAAATTTGGATTTGTCGTAGAATATTTTGGTTTCACCATCTATGATTATTGAGAGTTTTGCTGGGTATAGCAGCCTGGGCTGGCATTTGTGTTCTTTTAGAGTCTGTATGAGATCTGCCCAGGATCTTCTAGCTTTCATAGTCTCTGGTGAGAAGTCTGGTGTAATTCTGATAGGTCTGCTTGCATCTATGCCTCCTGATTTCTTTCCTATGTTTTCTAACTCCAGGGTTGTCTCCCTTTGTGATTTCTTTATTGTTTCTATTTCTGTTTTTAATTCCTGAATGATTTTGTTCATTTGTTTGATTGTGTTTTCTTGTAATTCTGCCCATTTGATTGTGTTTTCCAGTAATTCTTTAAGGGATTTTTGTGTGTCCTCTTTAAGGGTTTCCAGGTATTTACCTGTGTTCTCTTGTATTTCTTTAAGGGAGTTATTTATTTCCTTCTTAAAATCTTCTATCATCCTCTTGATCAGTGATTTTAAGTCTAAGTCTTCCTTTTCTGGTGTGTTGGAGTATCCAGGACTGGCTGTGGTGGGAGAGCTGGGTTCTGATGAAGCCAAGTAGTCTTGGTTTCTGTTCCTTGTGTTCTTGCCCTTGCCTTTCGCCATCTGGTTATCTCTGGTGTTAGCTGGTCTTTCTTTCTCTGGCTGTGGCTTGTCTTCCCTTCAAGCCCAGATGTCAATATTCCTGGGAGACTAGCTCTCTCTCCCGGCTGTTCTTCAGACCCTGCATCTGAAGCCCTCCTGTTGCTGGCTTTTCCACACAAGTGGGCAGCTTTCTTTCTCCCTGCGCTGTTTGGCTATGGAGGCCTGGTGGCCCAGGCAGAGGTCTCCTGACACAGGTAGAAGCAGGCAGGCTGTTACCTCCTGGCTTTTGCTCAGTCCCTGAGTCTGGATCCCTCCTTCCGCTGGCTCCTCCACACTAGTGGGCAGCTCGCTTTCTCCCTGCGCTGTTTGTCTATGGAGGCCTGGTGGCCCAGGCAGGGGTCTCCGGCCACAGATGGCCAATTGAGACTTTAAAAAACTAACTTCAGAGACCTTGAGGCACATCCAAGTTGTCACGATCATCAATAATTTGATTTTTTCTTGTTGCTAATTAATATCCATGGGATTTTCATAGCATATGCATATTATTATATTTGGGTGAGTTTCTTATCAAAAGTATACAGTTGGATCATATTTTAAATGATAAAATCACCTCAATAAAATTCTTGCAAATTGAATCCAAGAACACATCAAAAGATCATTCACCAAAATCAATTAGTCTTCATCCCAGGGATGCAGGGATGGTTCAATATATGGAAATCCATCAATGTAATCCACTCAAACACACTCAAACAAAATTCAAACAACAACAAAAAAATAACATGATCATCTCATTAGATGCCAAAAGGTCTTTGACAAAATATAACACCCTTTCATCTTCAAAGTCTCAAGAATTCAAATAAAATTCAAAGAATTCAAATAAAAGCAACATACAGGAAACCAACAGCCAACATCAAATTAAATGGGGAGAAACTTGAAGCAATCCCACTAAAATTAGGGACAAGACAAGGCTGCCCACTCTCTCCCTATTTATTCAATATAGTATTCAAAGTTCTATCTAGAGAATTGGACAACAAAAGGAGGTTAAAGGAATACAAATCGGAAAAGAGGAAGTCAAGGTATCACTATTTGTGGATGATATGATAGTATACATAAGTAAACCCAAAAATTCTACCAGAGAACTCCTACAGCTAATAAAGAACTTCAGCAAAGTGGCTAGATATAAAATTAATGCAAGTAAATCAATAGACTTCCTTCATACAAAGGATAAACAAGCCAAGAAAGAAATTAGGGAAATGACACCCTTCACAATAGTCACAAATAATATAAAATATCTTGGTGTAACTCTAACCAAGCAAGTGAAAGATTTGTATGACAAGAACTTCAAGTCTCTGAAGAAAGAAAAATCAAAAAAGACCTCAGAAGTTGGAAAGCTCTCCCATGCTCATGGATCAGTAGGATTAATATAGTAAAAATGGCCATCTTACCAGAAGCAATCTACAGATCCAATGCAATCTCCATCAAAATTCTGACTCAATTCTTCACAGATATCCTGAGTGAGGTAACCCTAGCCTAAAAGGACATACATGGTATGTACTCACTGCTAAATGGATATTAGAAAAATTAGCAGAATACCCATGATACAACTTACAGACCATATGAAGCTTAACAAGAAGGAAGGCCCAAGTGTGGATACTTCAATCTTACTTAAAGGGGAAAACAGAATAATCATGAGAGGCAAATGGGGGGAGGGACAATGGTGGGAGAGGGGTGTGGGAGGGAAAAGGGGGGCAAGATCAAGTATGGGGGAAGACAGGAGAAAAGCCCAGAGGACCAAGAGAATGAATATAAATATGCAGTAGTGGGGGGTGGGGGAACCTCTAGAAAGTCCCAGATACCAGGGATATGATAGGCTCTAAAGACCCAATGAGGATGACCTTAGCCAAATGCCTAACAGTGGAGAGACAGAACCTGAAGAGACAACCTCCATTTGATAGATATGGCATGGTGCCACCTACCCATCTTCAAAATTCTTGACCCAGAATTGTTCCTGTCTAAAGGAAATACAGGAATGAAAATGGAGCAGAGACTGAAGGATAGGCCATCCAAAGACTGGCCCAACTCAGGATCCATCCCATGCACAGGCACCAGGGCTGGACACTACTACTGATACCATGTTGTTCTTGCAGACAGGAGCCTTGCATGGCTGTCCTCTGAGAGGCTCTATGAGTAGCTAACTGAGACAAGATGCAGATACTTACAGCCAATCATTGGACTGAGGTCAGGGTCCCCAGTGGAAGAGTTAGGGGAATGACTAAAGGAGCTGAGGAGATGTCAACCCCATAAGAAGATCAACAATATCAACTAACCTGGGCCCCTCAGAGCTCCCAAAGGCTAAGCCACCAACCAAAGAGCATATATGGGCTGGTCCATGGCCGATGTGTTTTTATTATTCTGCATAGTATTTTCAGTGTTTGTTTTAGGTACAGTATCAAATTATCAACTGAATGTAGAAACTGTACCCCTGCATGGAAAAACCTCAAATTTTCAATAATCTTGTTTCCTAATTAGGCCATCACATTAAAACTTTCTAAATTCACATTTGGCATTTCACATACTTTGGACTTTTATTCATTCAGTTTGAATTTAGCCATGAGTCACATAACTGTCAACTATTTGTCAGTTGTTCATGAACTTATTGTTTTAATTTTTAATCATTTTAGCGTCAAAAACATATGTAGGATTTCATTCAAGGTACTTATGGAGAGTTATTTTTAGACTAACGTAAGTTCTATCTTGATGACACTTTGATATGTGCTTTAAAAGATAGGACTTTCAATTTATTCAGTAGTCTATAAATGTCAATATAACCCTATTGTCTGAAAGACAGCCTGTAGAAAATCTATTAGCTGTTGCATGAGAATGGTATTTTTTAAATCCAGCTTGATGGAATCTGGATATTTCTCATGCTACCTCTGACAGCTTTTGCTTCCTGGCTACTCTGAGGATGTTCTGTAGCTTGACAATCAGATTGATCATGCTACAAAGAGCATGAGTGAGCAAATGTCCCTCCAGTATGTTGTTGGATATGTACCCAGTAGTGGGACTTCTGGATAACATAACATTTGATTTTTAATTTTTTAAGAAACTACAATACTTGTTTCCACAATGGCTGTATTAATCTGCACTCCTACCAGTGAGCAGTACACAAGGGTCCCCTTTCTTAAGCTCTTGCTACTTTTTTTCTTTTTTGTCTCTTTAGTAATAATTGTTCTAACAGATACAAGATATCTACTGTTGTAGGTTTAATTTACATTTTCTGATGATAAATCATTTATGTTTTTCTGATTAACAATGTCGAGCATATTTTCATAGTTCTGTTGGCTTAATGCCCTTTGAGAAATGTCAATTCACCACTTTAGCCTGTAAAATGAGTGCTTTATTTCGTACATTGAGTTATCTTTGTTCCCTGTGTATTTTGGTCTATCCTTGGCGGGGGAGGTCCTCACTACATAGGCCATGGGGCTTTGAACCACAGTTCTGCTATCTCTATTTCGTGTCATGTGATGAATCAAAATGAGATTGTTTTCTTGGGTAATTTATCAATGTAGGTAAACCTTCAGCTAGTGTGAAGACTTTTTTTTTTTTTTTTGCCTGAAACATTATTGAATTCATTCATTCATTAGCTCTAATAGTTTTCTTCTTTGGATTCTGGGATTTTTCTATAAGATTATATCATCTGCAATTGCAAGCAAACTTACTTCTTTTCCAATGTATATGTTTTTTATTATCTCTTCGTTTCTTTCTCTGCTAGAATGTCCAGAGTTAAAATAAGTGGAAGACATCAGAGACCGCCCTCATATTCTTTCTGCATCTCAGGGCTTTTCGCCACCTGCTGCTGTGAGATACTCTGGCCAGCCACTGTCTTGCTTCATATAAAAACTATTCTCAGCTCCTTTGTCAGGCCACAGCCTTGTGCTCAAGGAGCCCTGTATGTGTAGCCAGAGAGTGTTTATTCCTATGGTCTGCTTGCTACACAGTCATCATATATCAAATGAAAGTCTCACGTGTCCCAGGGGACCTTCTTACTTCCTGTGCTTTGTCTCCATGACTCCAGATAACTTACATCTTTTATCTGTGTCAGCCCTGTGTGTATCTGGAGATACTTCTCATCACATCAGTCACTGCCCCAACCTTTGGCAAGTTTCAATGCTCCACACAGTAAAGGCCCCAAGGACTTAGTCCTTGGAACTCCTTTATGCTGGTTCTTGTCTGTTAAAGGTGGTTTGATTGGTAAAGATTTTTTTCCCAATATATTGGTTACCATTTTGTCCTATTTACAGTGTCCTTTGTCTTACAGAAGCTTTGTAATTTTATGATGTCCCATCTGTCAATTCTTGATCTTAGAGCATAAGCCATTGGTGTTCTGTTCAGGAACTTTTCCCCTGTGCCCATGTGTTCAAGACTTTTCCTCACATTCTCTTCTATTAGATTCACTGTATCTGGTTTTATGTGGAGGTCCTTGGTCCACTTGGACTTGAGCTTGTACAGGGAAATAGGAATGGATCAATTCACATTCTTCTACATGTAGACTGCCATGTGAACCAGCACCATTTGTTGAAAATGCTGTCTGTTTTTTCCACTGGATGGTTTTAGCTCCTTTGTCAAAGATCAATTGACCATAAGTGTGTGGGTTCATTTCTGGGTCTTCAATTCTATTCCATTGATCTACCTGCCTATCGCTGTACCAATACCATGCAGTTTTTATCACAAATCAGCAACCAACAGATGGGAAAAGATCTTTACCAACTCTACATCCAATAGAGGGCTAATATCCAATATATACATAGAACTCAAGAAGTTAGACTCCAGAGATCCAAATAACCCTATCAAAAAATGAGGAAGAGAGCTAAACTAAGAATTCTCAACTAAGAAAACTTATAGGGCTGAGAAGTACCTAAGTCATCAGGGAAATCCAAATCAAAACAACCCTGAGATTTCACCTCACACCAGTCAAAATGGCTAAGATCAAAAACTCAGGTGACAGCAGATGCTGGTGAGGATGTGGAAAAAGACGAACACTCCTCCACTGCTGGTGGGAATGCCAGCTGATACAACCTCTCTGGAAATCAGTTTGGCGGACCCTCAGAAAAATGAACATAATACTACCTGAGGCCCCAGCTATTCTACTCCTGGGCATATACCCAGATGATGCTCCAACATGTAATAAAGACACATGTTCCACTATGTTCATAGCAGCCATATTTATAATAGCCAGAAGCTGGAAACAACCCAGATGTCCCTCCACAGAGGAATGGATACAGAAAATGTGGTACATTTATACAATGGAATACTACTCAGCTATTAAAAACAATGACTTCATGAAATTCTTAGGCAAATGAATGGACCTTGAAAATACCATCCTGAGCAAGGTAACTCAGTCACAAAAGAATGAACACGGTATGTACTCACTGAGAAGTGGTTATTAGCCCAAAAGTTCCAAATACCCAAGAGTCACTTCACAGCAACCATTGGGCTGAGCGTGAGGTCCCAGATGGAGGAGTTAGAGAAGGGACTGAAGGAGCTGAGGGAATTTGCACCCCATGGAGGGAGCAACAGTGTCAACTGGGCTGACCTCCTGATGATCCCCAAGACTGGATCACTAACCAAAGAATACACATGGAGGGACCCATGATGCTGGCCGCATATGTGGCAGAGGAGGGTCTTGTTATCCGTCAAGGGGAGCAGAGGCCCTTGGGCCTGAGGCTGTTAGATGCCCCAGTATAGGAGAATGCCAAGGAAGGAAGATGAGAGTGGGTGGGTGGGTGGATAGGCAGGGGAGGGGGGAGGGGATAGAGAGTTTCCAAAGGGGAGATCTGGAAAGGGGGAAACATTTGAAATGTAAATAAAGTATCAAAAAGGGGGGGAAAGTTGGTTTGAATGCTTTTATCCTTTCCTACTTTCTTTACTGTGACCTGCTTTCTTTCTTCTGCCATAGACCCACAGATAAATGGCCCCAGGGGCCTCTTTCTTCCTTAACCAAAAAGACTACCCATTACTTGTACTGATGGATTTCTACAAACTATTGATTTGGAGTACAACTTAAATTATTCATAATATACATTACAACAACTAACTGTTTGATGAAGGTTTGTTTTTTTTTCTCAAACCAACTTCTCTACTCAAATCTTTATCATTGATCTTGGAAGTGAGATTGTGGCATCTAAGACTACAGCCCTTTGAGATTTTGTTTCTCTCTCTTCTTTTTAAATTTCAATTAAAATATAATTACATCATTTACCCCCTTCCTCTCCTGCATCATATTCCTCCCACATCCCCCTGAAATTCATGGCTCACTCTTCTTTAACCATTGTTGTTACATATAAATAAATAAGCATATGTGTATATATATACATACATATACACTATATATTATATATTAATACACATAATATATTATACATATATACATATAATATATTATACATACATATATAAAACCTGCCGAGTTCATTCAATGTTGTCACCTGTATGTATGTTTCTTGGGCTACCATCTGGTATCAGATTGGCAGTCATCCTTGGGGAAGATTACTCCTTCCTCTCTCAACAGTTATTAATTGCTGTCACTCTTTATCTTAGAATGGAGTCCCAAGAGATTTCCCCCACCTACATGAACATGTCAACTGGTGTTGGAATTGCTCCAGTTCTCTTTGCTCAACCATGTTGTTCCCAAGTAAAATATCTATGACACAACTCCTAAAGTTCAGAAAACATGGAAGAGGGGGCAGAAAGATTTTAAGAGGAAGGAGACCAGGTAATCTGCTGTGAGACTGAGACTTCTAGTTATAACAGGGAAGCTACATTCATGACAGCCCTTTGAGATGCTTAATATAAGTTGCTAATTGTATTCTAAGTTGGATATAGCTATTAGACAAGAGATAGCTCACATGATACTTTCTATAAAACACTACTGTTCAATATACCAGGCTCTAATGGGGTTATCTAACCCATGTATATATTTATGGATGTCAGAGGTCAGTGTTGGGAGTCTTCTTGCATTTTCTTCAAATAATTAAGTTTAATTATTCTTTTGTTAATTAACCTTGTTCTTTAGCAGTTTTTCATTAACTAATTAATTTACTTTACATCCCAATCCATGGCTTCCCCTCCCTCTTCTCTTCCTAGTCCCACCCTCTCTCCTCCCCTTCCCCATCCTCCCTCCCTTTCTCCTCATAGACAGGGAGCCCTCCCAAGGATATCAACCCACCTTGACATATCAAGTTGCAGAAGGACTAGGTGCATCTTCTGTTAAGGCTAGACAAGGCAGCCCAGTTGGGGGTAAGGGATCCAAAGGCAGACAACAGAGTCAAAACAATCCCTACTCCTGCTGTTATGGGTTCCACAAGAAGACCAAGTTACACATCTGTCAAATAACTGTAAGGGTCCTAGGCTTGTCCTATGAATGCTCTGCTTGTGGTTCAGTATTAGTAAGCCACTATGGGTCCAGGTTAGTTGATTCTGTAGGTTTTCTTGGGGTGTCCTTGACCTCTCTAGCTCCTTCCATAAGATTCCCCAAGCTCTGCCTAATTTCATATATGTAATTTTTGATATAATCTGAACCTAGAGCTCACCATTTTGGCTACAGTAGTTTGACCAGCAAGCACCAAGGATCTGTTTGTCTCTAATCCACAGCACTTGGGTTATAGACACATCCTGCTGCCCCCAGCTTTTCCATGGGTGCTGGAGATCCAAAGTATATCACCATGAACCAAGTCCTTTAGCCACTGAGTCTTCTTCCTAGCCAAGTCCTCTGCATTTTTTTATTAAATAAATATAACTGCTTAATGCTCACAATATTCTTACCTCTTAATAAACTCATATGAAAATATGATCCAGAATACACATCTGGAGACTGTAGGTTGGTTCCATGCTTAAAGCATTTACTGGGCACGTGTAAGAACCAGAATTTGGGTCCGTAAAAACCTTGGGTGAATAAGCATTAGGTTTGACTGAGAGAGCCTCAATGAAGAAAGTGGGTGAATGACTAGGGATGTACCTCAAAACTTACCTTAGGACTCACATGCATAGGCACACAAGTACACACATGCACACACAAGCATGCTCATAACACACACAAACACATACATGTACACACATATACACACATGCAAGCAGACATGAAAATGGGGGAAAATAGTATTTATCTATTTTCCTTAACATCCTTTATTATTCTACTTCTTCAAATGCACTGTATTCACAAGGAATGGATGAAAGATTAGAGCTCTGCGTAAATAAAGCCATGTCGATGGTTGGTCATGTAAGAACTATGAGAGATAGGCCTTTGTCGTATTGGTATTTTAAAAGCACCATTAGTTATCTGATTGGTTGTTTTACCTTTAGTTATCAGTGATTCAGTCCTGTCAAGGACTGAAATGATTTTGTCAGCGCCTTGTAAACTATGTAGCAATCGCACATTGCCTATTTTGAAAGTTTCAACCTGGAAGTACAAAACTAAAAATTGAAAATCACCGAAGTGCTCCCTGGGATGATGACTCTCATAGAAGAGACGAAAGCAAGCTCTGTTTGCACAAAGCTGACAAAGAAACCTTCATCTCAAACACTTCCCTCTACAGTGCTTTCTCCTAATGGAGCTTCTGCATGACAGCCTGGTCTGTGGTCTTGTACAGCAGCTTACAACGGCTTACGACAATCATCCCCAGCTTCATAGGCATGTGTCACCACACACTTTTGCTCATCAAGTGTAAGTGACTGGAATTTATTTGTGACTGTTAAACCAGAAAATATAATGTTTTCCCATTAATACATGGTTGTTGCTCTAAACCACTCCAATAGGAAACTAAGACACTGTACTTTTGCTTTCAACCCTGCCATCAACAAACTGTCTCCTGGGCCCACACTCTTCCACTGATTCACAGTTGAATCACATCTGTGAAATGAGGTATTGTACTGGAAGGCCTATAATGCTGACCCTTGCTCAGTATAATTGCACAACTCTGATTTGTCACTTAAAATGAAACTATCAACAGCAATCTTATGAGACGGAACACAGTTCACTAAAATAAAAAGATTCTTCAGAATATAGTGAGGTGGGATTGGCCACTCATAGTTAATTACCAACGAATCATGAATCATGTTGCTCACTACCTATTTGTATATTATATACTATAACATGGCATAAAATAATATAACAAGGTAATATAATAAACAGTATGTGTGTGCATGTCAAATAACTCTAGCATAAGGAAAACAGCAGAAAGGTTCAAGCACATCTGAAAGGATTCTAGCAGAGATTTTAACTTTCATGATCTTCATGTTGTTAAATAAAAAAGATTCTGTATATAATGGCTGATAAGCAAAAATTGTGTAAAAACATCATTCTGATCTTCTTGGGGATTCACAAACATAAAAACACCATTACCTTTCCTATGTTGATATCAGGCTGCAGAAAGCAGTCTGAATAGTTAGCCCATGTTTTATTTGAGCCATGAATAAAATCCCACGTTCCATTGGGGGTGCAGTGCCGGAAAGCAACTCCTGAAAAGACAAGAAAGACACTGTGATTGTAAGTTCCCCACAAGTCTGTTATTAAACATTGAAGACTAGAGTAAATGTCTGGTCACGATCAATCAACTCAGAAAAGTGCAATACCTTTATGATTGAAGTCGTAAACATATGGAGGGCATGGCATAGCTGACGTTTTCCCCGCTGTTCCTCTAGGCCAACAAATGAGTCCATCCCATTCCGGGAAGCAATTGCCTTCTGATGAGAAAAGGAAATAAAGAAAGACAAGAAAACACATTGAACAAATGCCTTCAACACAGAAAACTTCAGCTTGGTCCATGAGGTAAAATGTAAAACAAACCAGCAAGTTTGGAACTAAACCAGAAGAGATGAGATGCAAATGTCCCCCCAAAATTACCTTCATGAGCACATTAGCAGGAGTCTTTGATCTGCTAAATTAAAGTATCTAAATCATTCCAGTATACTCACTATAAAAGTGATGACAATTAATGCGTAAAAACCATTGAGAGTCACTGTAAACAGCTGTGGCATATTTCTTCCAACTATCTCAGTAGTAGCTACAATTTTACCTGAGATTTTGTGTTTAACAACTTTGAATTTTTAAAAGACTTTGAATTTTAAGAGATTGGATGTTTAAAAGGGACTGAAATGCTAATATGTAAGAATTTGCAAAGACCGTGGGACTTTTAAAGTTATTTAGATCTTGGGGATGAATAAGGAAGTAAGGGTCAAGGCTTATTGGTGATGTGTTTGTGTGTCAAGGTGACAAGGGGTCAATTGTACTGGCTGGTTTTGTGTGTCAACTTGACACAAGCTGCAGTTATCACAGAGAAAGGAGTTTCAGTTGAGAAAATGCTTCCATGAGATCCAGTGACAAGACATGTTCTCAATTAGTGATCAAGGGCCCCTTGTGAGTGGTACCATCTGTGGGCTGGCAGTCTTGGGTTCTATAAGAAAGCCAGCTGAACAAGCCAGTAAGCAAGCAAGCAGTCAGAAACATCCCTCCATGGTTTCTGCATCAGCTCCTGCTTCCTGACCTGCTTGAGTTCCAGTCCTGACTTCCTCTGGTGATGAACAGCAGCATGGAAGTGTAAGCTCAACAAACCCTTCCCCCCCCCAAAAAAAACATAGTAGTTAAATTTTAAAATCTGATCCAATCTAAGCCATAAAATATCCAGCAAGTTTCCCTGGATATTTTGAAATAAAGATTGCTTTTTGAATGTAATGCATTAAATCCTACTTGAGACAAAGGACAAGTAAATGTGGTGAGATGTCTTTCTTTTCAGAAAGAAAAGAGAAAATGACTAGAAAAACTTGTGAAAGCCAAATAAAGCATAGAGCTTAATTAATATTGAAATAGCAATATTAGTTTTATAGTATTGACACATGTAACATAGTGATGTAGTATTAACAGTGCACAAAGATAAGTTTGGGAAACACAGCAGAACTCTGTAATACATTCATAACTTCTCTGTGCACTTGAAGATATCCCAAACAAAAAGGTTGTTTAAGTCAAAACAAACAAACAAACAAACAAAACAGCTGTTGAAGAACTTGGTACACAAAAGTGATTCAAGGTGTAGGTCTTTACCAATCAGTATTAGTCTCACCTCACACACAACTATCATAGATCTACACTTCTCAAGGTGAATACAATCAAATCATTCTTACAACCTTTCAGTCCATCACACCTGAAGCTAGAGTTACTGAATAAGTATTCAGCAAGCCATTCTTACTGCATATTCCCTCCCCCTACTCCCTTCCCCTCCTCCTCCTCCTTCACCTCCTCCTCCTCCTCCTCTTCCTCTTTCTCTCTCCACCCCTAACCCTCTCTGGAGGACAACCGTCCTCCTAGAGGACAATTTTCTAGAGTCTTCCCCACCATTCTCCTTGTGCTTCTTACGATTAGCTGTGTAAAGTGTGCAGATGCAACGTTAGGATACAGCCGAAGACTGGCTAGAGAAGACCAGCCTGTGTTCAGCTCCCTCTCAGACACAGGAAGACACAGACACATGTTATGCGTGCTGTGCATTGTACATCACAGGGTAGGAAGCTTTCCAGGGTGATTCAACTGTCTGGAAAATGGTAAGTCTGCAATAGAGAGTCTATACACCCCAGAATGTTCCTAAGCATAAGCCTCAAGCCACAGGCTCATGATGAATCCTTGGCTTCTCTTGTCCTTTCTGCCTGTTTAGCAGGTAAAGCTACTTCCTGTTCCCTATTGCGTGCTTGAGTGTTCTATTGTATCTGATGCAAACACTTGGTACCAATGATGCACTCACATTTACTCCTATCGCATTGGCCCCCAAAGCTCCCCCCACCCAGCTCACTGAGCCCCAGTCTACTTCCTGGCCATTTCTGAAGACACTAAGGATCTTCTCTTCCCCAGGATGTGTCGTGAACATGTCCAGATTCATCTTACCTTGCACTTCTGGGGTTTCAACATTGTTCCTCCTCGTCACCCCAATATTCCTTCCCTTACCTCTTCCAGACTCTTTCTTAAATGTCAGCTTCTGAGTAAATATTCCCAATCTAAAATTGCAGCCCAAACCACCCCTCCCCTGTCTCCTGCTGTCATTCTTTCACAGTTCTCAACACAGTTCTCTATTTTTTTTTCTATTGTTTTCCTAAGTCACCGAATTGAAGAAACCCAAGGGTGGAGCTCTTTTGTCTGTTTCATCTTGTGCATTAGCCATGCTCCTGGCACAGGCCCTGACACTTAGTGGGGTTTAACAAATGCTCCCGTCAATGCTATGCTCTTCAGGGCTCCTTTCCTTTGGTCATATACTGAACTATCAAGAAGAAAGCTTGTCAGCCACATCACACCCCCACATCCCCAACAGAGACACTTGCTGTGAGTGCTTCATTCATTTTCCATGACAAATTTCACAGTTTTAAACAAGGTCTGAACCCTGGCTCAGTAGAGCCTTTGCTTATGAACTTATAAAAGCAAAACCAAGAGCTGACAGTCCGTGCTTTCTTCTAGAGACTCAGAAAGTATGCATAGTTGCTTGCTTGTTCCAATAGTTGGCAGAGTTCAGTTCGTCCACTAGAAAAATGATTTCTTTTTGGCTGTTAGCAGTGGACTAGCCCAGCCTCAGTAAGCAGGTGACATCATTGTCTCCTGGCATCCTTCCTTCCTCTTCACAGTCAACAATGTAGACTGGATCCTTCTTGTATCTTGAATCTCTCTCAGTTCTCCTTTTCTTACAACTCAACTGATTCAGCCGCCTTCCTCCTCCATTGTGCCAACCTAGCTAACCCAGAATAACTTCCACATTTCAATGTACATAGGCTTAATTCCATCTACAATGTCCCTTCGGCTATGTAGCATAGCATACATGGGCATACCACCAGGTACTAGCAGTGGATATCTTTAGGGGCTCCATTATTCTGCTATCACAAGTACTAGCTAACACTCATCATGACCAGTTGATTAGTTTGAAAGTCAGCCCAATAGAACTTCATGCAAACACTGACATCCCCGATAATAATTCAGCATCAACCTAGAATAACTTCCCAAGGTCCGCTTGTCACATAAAAACAAACATTTGATCTACTTTGTGTCTTGCTGAAGGGATAAGAAAAGAAAATGTCTTCATTCACCCACACTTTTCTCACAGAAGAGAACGTATTCCTGGAAACAGCCTCATTTCCCTCACACAATCACAGCCTGACTTCACACACCACAGGCAACCTGGGAATTCATCCCACTGCCTCTTACTTCTGCCACCACTGCAACTGCCTCTCTTCTACAGCATCTGCTTTTGCTCTTGCTGTTGCTGTTGCTGTTGCTATTGCTGCCTCTGCTGCTGCTGCTGCTGCTGCTGCTGATGATGATGATGATGATGATGATGATGATGTTACTGTTGCTGATGTTGCTCTTACTGCTGCTGTTTCTGTTGATTTTGCTGTTGTTGTTACTGCCATTGCTGTTGTCATTGCTGTTGAAATTGCTGGACATGGTAGTGGTCCTTTGCTTTTCTTGTTGCTCACAGTGATTAACGACTCACTCTCCCATCAGTTTCTTTTACAATGTGCTAGAATTCCATACGACTTCCTGCCCATTTTTGTTGTTGTTGTTGTTGTTGTTGTTAGTAAGACATGTGTATTTTCAAAGCTGGACCATTGCTAAAGTTTGGATCATAAATGCCCCACAAAGCTCCAGGGGCTTAGTCATAGCTGTGTGATTGAGAAGCAATGGGAACTTCAATGTGTGAGGCCCGGTGGTGCATCTTCTGGTGACTGGGAACATGCCCTGGAAGGATGGTACAATGAGGGTTCTTTCACTCCTCTTTCTAGGAGTTGAGCAGTTTTGCTTTATAATGTGAGTCTGCTGTATTATCCTGCTATGAGCCCAAAGCAACAGAGGCAACCAGTCATAGAATAAAACTATGATTGTGAGCCAAAATAATCCTTTTTTCTATATAAACTTATTTAGCCCAGTTTGTTATTGTTTCAGCAGGCTAACACTACTGTCCAATCAGTATGTATCTAATATACTCTTCACATCAACATAAACTGGACCTGGAAGCATGGTCTTATTCTGCTGTCAGGAAAATGCATGCTGCAATGTCATGTGCTGTGTTAGGGAGTTAGTCACATGATGAACTAAAGTCTTCATATAAGTGTCAAATCTATGGGTCAGTATACTGTACAATTTGCTCAGTAGTAGAACAGTCATAAAAAGGAATTTTCTTAGGCTTTGAGAAAATTTTCTGGTTTCTACAAGATGCTACCCCATAGGTGAATGAACACAGTCTCAGTCCTCTCCCCAAATCAGAACACCAACAGCCCTTAAAACGAGATTTTTACAGAACATGTTAATGTCTCTGGTGGCTCTTTGACAAGAAGAATAAATATTCACAAAAGGTTGGAAAGACTGGGGAAGCCTGGACCTCAAGCATACAATGTGGAGCTCTTAATTAATGGCTTCTCCTTGGTCATCCTGTGAGAAATCCTTGGATTATGTGACACAACACTAATTACTAATCCCTTGTCATTCTTTTTTATAAATTAACACCACTAATCATAACTCTGACTCCCTTCTATATTCCAAACAAAGCTAATTATTGCTGAAGTTTGTGCAGTCATGATATTTACACAGAATGGTCTAAATTTTAGAAAAATCTAGCTTTTCTCCTTTTAGCTCTTGAGTTACTCATAAGAAATAAGATCATACTTGGGAGAAGGAGCAGACACATAAAACCTTTGATTTTTGTTTTTAAACCTTCAATAATTTTAAGGCTATATATTTGTATTTACAGCTCACTTTCCTTTCATAAACATTAGAATATTTTATGTTCTTCTATAATTTTTTGATACTTTATTTATACTTCAAATGTTTCCCCCTTTCCAGATCCCCCCCTTGGAACCTCCCTCTCCCCTCTCCCCCTGCCTCTATGGGGGTATTCCCCCACCCACCCACTCTCCTCTTCCCTCCTTGGCATTCTCCTATACTGGGGCATCTAACACCCTCAGGCCCAAGGGCCTCTCCTCCACCTGATGGCTATCAAGACCCTCCTCTGCCACACATGTGGCCAGCACCATGGGTCCCTCTATGTGTATTCTTTGGTTGGTGATCCAGGAGCATCGGGAGTTCAGGCCAGTGGACACTGTTGCTCCCTCCATGGGGCTGCCAACTCCCTCAGCTCCTTCAGTGCCTTCTCCAACTCCTCCAGCTGGGACCTCACACTCAGCTCAATCATTACTGTGAAGTGACTCTTGGCTATTCTGAACTTTTGGCTAATAACCACTTATCAGTGAGTACATACCATGTTTGTTCTTTTGTCACTGAGTTACCTCGCTCAGGATGATATTTTCAAGTTCCATTCATTTGCCTAAGAATTTCATGAAGTCATTGTTTTTAATAGATGAGTAGTATTCCATTGTGTAAATGTACCACATTTTCTGTATCCATTCCTCTGTTGAGGGACATCTGGGTTGTTTCCAGCTTCTGACTATTATAAATATGGCTGCTATGAACATAGTGAAGCATGTGTCTTTATTACATGTTGGAGCATCTTCTGGGTATATGCCCAGGAGTGGAATAGCTGGGTCCTCAGGTAGTATTATGTTCATATTTCTGAGGGTCTGCCAAACTGATTTCCAGAGAAGTTGTATCAGCTTGCATTCCCACCAGCAGTGGAGGAGTGTTCCTCTTTTTCCACATCTTCACCAACATCTGCTGTCACCTGAGTTTTTGATCTCAGCCATTCTGACTGGTGTGAGGTTGAACCTCAGGGTTGTTTTGATTTGCATTTCCCTGATGACTAAGGATGCTGAACATTTCTTTAGGTGCTTCTCAGCCCTACGAGTTTCCTCAGTTGAGAATTCTCTGTTTAGCTCTGTTCCCCATTTTTCGATAGGGTTATTTGAATCTCTGGAGTCTAACTTCTTGAGTTCTTTGTATATATTGAATATTAACCCTCTATAGGCAGTAGGATTGGTAAAGATCTTTTCCCAATCTGTTGGTTGCCGTTTTGTCCTATTGACAGTGTCTTTTGCCTTACAGAAGCTTTGTAATTTCATGAGGTCCCATTTGTCAATTCTTGATCTTAGAGCATAAGCCATTGGTATTCTGTTCAGGAACTTTTCCCCTGTGCCCATGTGTTCAAGACTTTTCCCCACTTTCTCTTCTATTAGATTGAGTGTATCTGGTTTTATGTGGAGGTCCTTGATCCACTTGGACTTAAGCTTTGTACAGGGAGATAGGAATGAATCAATTCACATTCTTCTACATGTAGACTGCCAGTTGAACCAGGACCATTTGTTGAAAATGCTGTCTTTTTTTCCACTGTATGATTTTAGCTCCTTTGTCAAAGATCAGGTGACCGAAAGTGTGTGGGTTCATTTCTGGGTCTTCAAAACAACCCAGATGTCCCTCAACAGAGGAATGGATACAGAAAATGTGGTACATTTACACAATGGAATACTACTCAGTTATTAAAAACAATGACTTCATGAAATTCTTAGGCAAATGGATGGAACTTGAAAATATCATCCTGAGCGAGGTAACTCAGTCACAAAAGAATAAACACGGTATGTACTCACTGATAAGTGGTTATTAGCCCAAAAGTTCAGAATAGCCAAGATTCACTTCACAGCAACCATTGGGCTGAGCATGAGGTCCCAGGTGGAGAAGTTGGAGAAGGGACTGAAGAAGCTGAGGGAGTTGGCAGCCCCATGGAGGAAGCAGCAGTGTCAACTGGCCTGACCTCCTGATGCTCCCAGAGACTGGATCACCAACCAAAGAATACACATGGAGGGACCCATGGTGCTGGCTACATATGTGGCAGAGGAGGGTCTTGATAGCCATCAGGTGGAGGAGAAGCCCTTGGGCCTGAGGGTGTTAGATGCCCCAGTATAGGAGAATGCCAAGGAGGGAAGAGGAGAGTGGGTGGGTGAGTGGGTTGGGGAATACCCCTATAGAGGCAGGGGAGTAGGGCGGGATAGAGAAGTTCCAAAGGAGAGATCTAGAAAGGGGGAAACATTTGAAATGTAAATAAAGTATCAAAAAAAAAACTCTGCAAAAATAGCTTTTAATCTCTGAGCCATCTCACCAGTCCCAGTTTGTTTGTTGTTGGTTTTTTTCAGGAATAAAAAAGAACCCTATGTACTTACACCATAGAATTGATAGGTGTTGGTGTGCTATAATACTTATTTCAGTCGTGTATTTTTATATAGCTTAGAATGGTTATCTGTTTTTCAACTTTAAGATCACTTAAAATGAAGTTTTCTTAAGCTAGCTAATAAATTCAAAATGTCAGTCTAGATTTTAACATTAAAGTGCAGGGTGTTTTAGTTAATTATATATATAATTAAGCATTTTCATTGAAAGTATGCCTAAGTTTGATCACATTTCATTCTATATTATTTCCATATGAAAAAAGACTGTAAAACAAGATCTTCTCTTACTATTTATTCATGCACATAATGCACATATGCACAAATATCTGGTGTTACACAAGTTCACACATTCATATAATTTAGTCTTCTATGTGATATTCTTATAGTCTGCTACTGATTTATACTTATTAATCTTTGCTGCCCTAATCCCTCTTCCTGGAATGCTTGTTTGATTGATTGATTGATTGATTGATTGACATCTTGCTATATCCACCTCTTACCCCTTTAATTTTAAGATGTGATGATTATGTGCCCAAGAAACTTTGTCTGACCCCTCACTGAATGAGACATTTGCAGTGGTTTCACAGTTGTGTCTCAACTATTAAAATTATGTACCATTCTGAAGCATGTCTACCACTCTCATGAAAGCATCAAGCCCATAGGGCAAAGAATAGAAACTTACCCATGGTTTTCAGTGGTTACTACTGAAGCCACACCCTGGATGCACACAGTAATACTTGTACAACTTTTAGAGAGACACAAAAGAATGGAATAGGCTATATAATCTCTAAGATATTACAGTTCAACACTCAAGGAGACGTCATTGAAAACAGTTCATTTGTCCCTCATGGATATTAATAATAATCTTTCCAAGTTCTTTCATGTGCTACTTCCTGCTAATAGATATATATATCGAATGTTCTTTAATGGTAAATTGAATGTTTCCCTTTGGGATACTCTGAGTGGCATTTCAGAAAGTGTACTCCTCACTGGGTGTGGTGGCATATGCCTTTAATCCCAGCACTAGAGAGGCAGAGAGAGGTAGATCTCTATAAGTTCAAGGCCAGCATGGTCTACAAATGGAATCCAGGAAAGTCAGGGCTATTACACAGAGAAACCCTGTTCTCAAAAGAAAAGAAAAGAAAAGAAAAGAGCACTTGTCTTGTAAGACACATATAAAAGCCAGATTAATATAAAAATTCTTCTCTCCTATATCATGGATCATAAAGTAAAAGAAATAAATATAAGGCCAGAAATTACTCTATAGGGGCATTGATCCCTGTATTTAGGTTTTATCTGAGACACTCCCACTAACCTGTTGGGTTTTTTACTGTATTTGCATAATGAAAGCTAAGCCTAGGACATGGTGAGGCTATGAAACTACTACAGTATGGTACATCCTGCTGCAAAGTCAGTATCCTCAAAAGATGTTCCCAAACACTAGTGAGTGAATGTGAAATGGAACCACCATTCCCAACACAGATTGCTCCTTTGTAAACTCAGTGAGATTTAGAGCTAAAATAAGAAAGAGGAAGAGGAAAAATTCTAATCCAAAACTTTGTAACTATAAGCCCATACTCAATAAGTTGTCTCAATTGAGTTTAGACTAAAGTCAAGTAAATAGTTCCTACAGGTGTCTTACAGAAGCAATAGGTAGGCAGGCAGGCAGGCAGACAGACAGACAGGAAGAAAATTAAAACCTTGAGTTCCTCATAATATCTCACATGCCACATAAGGAAATAAGGCACCACTGCAGTAACCCTGGTTTACCAGCAAAGTCAATAGGTTTACAAATTAACACATAGTTTGAAAAATGACTCTTAGGAAAATAAAAAGAGATTCAAAAACTGTTAAAAATACAAAAGACTTAAAGTAGGATTATGAAAGTTTTAGAATTTTTTTTAAAATTCAAAGTAATTAATAAATGCATGAAATAACTATTATACAGTGCTTAACAGTGAACTGAGGAAGTGGAAAATGCTTTGAAGAATTCCCAAAACAGCACAGAGAAACAAAGGAAAAGACTATAAATAAGACATAAACCCAGAGAAGCAGTATGAGACTCTCTCATGGTTGTCTACCTGAAGTTCCAGATGATACTAAGCAGAAAGGAGGACGGCAGGTTTTGAAAGAACAATAACATTCCCCTCACCAAATGTTAGTTTTCTCATGGTTTCAAAACACCCACGAGTTCTAGTCCATAATCTTTGGCTCTGTTGATTCTGGGTCTGTGGTGAACAGATGGTAATGGTTGAGTGAATAAGTAGAGAATATTTACCTCATAGTTTGCAGGCAGAAGAGAAAAGGGAGGGGTTAGAGAGGAGAGAGGAAAGAGGTAGAGAGGGGGAGAGGGAGAGAAGAGAGGAGAGGGAGCACTCAAAGAAGCAAGCCTTCTGCTAGAACTATTTCTAGTTTTCTGGAGAAGCCGCTAGATTGATTTCCAGAGTGGTTGTACAAGTTGGCAATCTCACCAACAGCGGAGGAGTGTTCCCCTTGCTCCACATGCTTTCCAGCATGTTGTGTCACTTGAGTGTTTTATCTTAGCCATTGGTATAAGGTGAAATCTCAGGGTCAATTTGATTTGCATTTCCCTGATGATTAAAGACATTAAACATTTCTTTAAGTGTTTCTTGGCCATTTGAGATTCCTCTGTTGAGAATTCTCTGTTTATCTCTGTACCCCATTTTTTATTTAGGTTATTTGGTTTGTTGGTATCTAACTCCTTGAGTTCTTTATGTATTTTGGAGATTAGCCTTCTATCAGATGTAGGGTTAGTGAAGATCTTTTCCCAATCTTCAGGCTGCTGTTTTGTCCTATTGACATTGTCGGTTGCCTTTCAGAAGCTTTTCAGTTTTAAGAAGACCCAGCTATACTGCTCCGAGTCATACACCCAAAACATGCCACAAGTACACATGCTCTACTGTGTTCATAGCAGCTTTCTTCCTAATAGCCAGAAACTGGAAACAACCCAGATTCCCCAGTCAAAGAATGGACACAGAAAATGTGGTTCATTTACACAATGGAGTACTATTCAGCTCTTAAAAACAAGGACATCATGAATTTTGCAGACAAATGGATGGAACTAGAAAATATCATCCTGAGCAAAGTAACCCAGATCCCAAAGGACATGCATGGCATGTACTCACTTATAGGTGCATATTACCCATAAAGTACAGGATACCCATACTACACGCCACAGACCCAAAGAAGCTAAACAAGAAGGAGGGTCAAAAAAAGCAAAGATGCTTGACTCTCATTTAGAAAGGGGAATAAAATAGCCATAGGAGGCAGATAAAGGAGGGGGGTGTTGTTGAGAGAGGGAGGGGGAGGGGAATGGGGCGGGGCAGGATCCAAATGTGGAGAGAGACAGAAGAGAAGGCCAGAGGGCCAGGAAAATGGAAATCTGCAGCTATTGGGTAAGATTGGAAGGTGGGGGAATCTCTAGGATGTACCAGAGACCTGGAACAGGGGATGCTCCCAGGAGTCAATGCAGATGACCTTAGTGGAGAGGAATAGCAATGGGGATATGGAACCTGAAGAGGCCACCCCCTGTAGCCAGGAAAAAAAAAACCCAATGGAGAGCTAAAAACACCAACCCACCTATAAAACTTTCAACCCAAAATTTTCCCTGTCTAAAAGAAATGCAGGGACAAAGTTGGAGCAGAAACAGAAGGGTCAACCCATAACTGGCCCAACTTGAGACCCATCCCATACATACCATGGGCAAGCACCAATCCTTGACACTATTAATGATACTCTGTTATGCTTACAGACAGGAGCCTAGCATAACAGTCCTCTGAGAGGCTTCATTCAGCAGCTGATTCAGATGGATATAGACATCCACAGCCAAACAGTGGATGAAGCTCAGGGACTCTTATGGAAGAGTTGGGGCAAGGATTGAGGAGCCTAAAGGGGATACAAACTCCACAGGAAGACCAGCAGAGTCAACTAACCTGGACCCTTCGGGGCTCTCAGAGCCCAACAAAAGAACATATATGGGCTGGACATAGGCCCCTGCATATGTGTAGCAGACATGCAGCCTGGTGTTCATGTGTGGCCCCCCGCAACAATGAGAACAGGAAGCTGTTGCCTGTCTATAGAGTATGTTCTTCTAGATAGACTGCCTTGTCTGGCCTCAGTGGGAGAGTATATGCCTCTAACCCTACAGAGACTTGATGTGACAGGGTGGGGAGATACCCAGGGTGGGCCTTCATCCTCTCAGAAAAGAAGTGAATGAGGTACAGGGTGGACTGTGGGAGGTGGAGACTAGAAGGGGGCAGAGATCAGGATGTAAAATGAATGAATAAATGAATGAATAAATAAGTAAATAAATGGAAAACAACAACGACGACGAAACATGCCTAAGGACCTCCTTCTGCCAGCTAAGCTTTCTTCCTCAAGTTCCAAAGCCTATCAAAACAATGCTACCAGCCCAGGGCCAAGCCTTTTGAGGGGAGCCTGAAGAACCAACCCTTAGTAACCGAGTTTCTTATATTCAGAAAATCCATTCCTACCTGGATACAGAGTGAAACTGAAAACATAAAAGTCAAAGAGAAGTTCTTTAAAAGAGCAAAAAAGTAAAACACCATCAAAGACTGAAAACTGCTTCAGCAGTAGCAGCAATAGCACCTAGGACAAAAATGAGATAGTATGTTCAGACATTAACAGATGCACTTCAATCAAGGATCATAGATCCAAAAGCGACCGAATATACTGATGTTATATGGAAAGAAGAAATTAGGATAAGTTTTAAACTTTCTAAATTAAATATACAGCTTTTAATTCTAGGGTAAGCACTAAAGGAATTAAGTGTCCTAATAATTAGCTATAGAGGTTGGGGCAGGGTAGAGTAACGTAAGCAAAGACAAGTCTGGAGAGATGGCTCACAAGCATCTGTAACTCCTGTTCCAGGTGGTCTGATGCCATCTCCTGAACTCCACAGCACCAGGCACATGTGCAATGCACATATGCAGGTAAAATATTCATGCACGTGAAATAAATATTTTAAAGAAGTGAGCAACATGTTTCAATCAATTCCAAAGATTAGAGAGAAGAAATGGGAGGGACTGGGGAGTCCAAATAAGATGGTAGAGTTAAATTCAAATGCTGCACATTAGCACTCACAATGAAGATAACCAGACTAAACTATTTATTTAGTAGACAAAGATAATCAGAATAAATAAGTAAAAATTCATGTATGAACTGTTTACATAAAATGTTCCTAGCTGGGTGTGGTGGTTCACATCTTTAATCCAAGCACTTGAGAGGCAGCAGCAGGTGGATCTCTGTGAGTTTGAGGTCAGCTGGGTCTCTATAGTGAGGTGGATCTATAGAGGATCTATATAGGCTATATAGAGAAATCCTATCTCAAAACAAAACAAAAAAGATAATCATAAAATATAAATATATGAAAAGTTTAACAAAATAATGGGAAATAAAAGTGCTTGTTTAAAAGATATTACAAATTTTCAAGATGAAAAATTTCTGGAGATTAGATATACAATAATTTGAACATACTTAGTACTTGAACAGTAAACGTAGATGTATGTAAAATTGTAAAATATTTTATACTTTATTTATATTTCAAATGTTTCCCCCTTTCCAGATCTCCCCTTTGGAACCTCTCTATCCCCTCCCCCTTCCCCCTGCCTGTATGAGGGTATTCCCCAACCCACCCACCCACTCTCCTCTTCCCTCCTTGGCATTCTCCTATACTGGGGCATCTAACAGCCTCAGGCCCTTTATCCTCCCCCTGATGGCTATCAAGACCCTCCTCTGCCACACATGTGGCCAGCACCATGGGTCCCTCCATGTGTATTCTTTGGTTGGTGATCCAGGAGCATCGGGAGGTCAGGCCAGTGGACACTGTTGCTCCCTCCGTGGGGCTGCCAACTCCCTCAGCTCCTTCAGTCCCTTCTCCAACTCCTCCATCTGGGACCTCACTCTCAGCCCAATGGTTGCTGTGAAGTGACTCTTGGCTATTCCAAACTTTTGGGCTAATAACCACTTATCAGTGAGTACATACCGTGTTTATTCTTTTGTCACTGAGTTACCTCGCTCAGGATGATATTTTCAAGTTCCATCCATTTGTCTGTGAATTTCATGAAGTCAATGTTTTTAATAGCTGAATAGTATTATTCCATTGTGTAAATGTACCACATTTTCTGTATCCATTCCTCTGTTGAGGGACATTTCGGTTGTTTCCAGCTTCTAGCTATTACAAATATGGCTGCTATGAACATAGCTAAACAGAGAATTCTCAACTGAGGAAACTCATAGGGTGAGAAGCACCTAAAGAAATATTCAACAACCTTAGTCATCAGGGAAATGCAAATCAAAACAACCCTGAGATTCCACCTCACCCCAGTCAGAATGGCTAAGATCAAAAACTCAGGTAACAGCAGATGTTGGCAAGGATGTGGAGAAAAAGGAACACTCCTCCATTGCTGGTGGGACTGCAAGCTGATACAACCTCTCTGGAAATCAGTTTGGCGGACCCTCAGAAAAATGAACATAATACTACCTGAGGACCCTGCTATTCCACTCCTGGGCATATACCCAGAAGATGCTCCAAAATGTAATAAAATTGTAAATTTATAATTGTTTACATTACATTACATATAAAACATTTTAAAGGATTGAAAAAGTTGCAGAGCAAGAAATAAATTAGTGCTGATTAAATATTACTATTTTAATATGATTGTTTAAATATATATAATTCTAATATTCCAATCAAAAGTATCTATAGAGTTATAGAAGCCTTCTTTATATTGATAACATGTCTAAGCACTAGAAATAAATTTCTCAACTTGAATATACTTAGTAACATAGTTTCAAAGTATGTGAATCGAAAAACATTCAATGAACTTTTGAATGAAAAATTCACCATCATGCTATTATGAAAACATGTATCTTAAGAAATAATAGGTCAAGTGATCATTTTGGATACAGAATATATGAAAGCATAACTGATGAGCTTAACCTGGTGGATTCTATAAAACACAGAGGTGGAAAGTGGAGCACTTACATTCCTTTGAAAACCACATAGATATCTATCCAGAGAGGCTACAGTAAAGGCCACCAAATCTCAACACACTCAGATACATCACCATCATGCAAAGTATGTTTTCTGATCATAATAAACAGAAAAATCAGTCACAGTTTTTGAACACTTACAAACCAATATAAGCAGATATTAACCTGAAAATTATATGAAGTATAGCTTTAGAGACGTTGCTTTGTTCAGTTAGTTGAGATTTAGGGATCTCTGTAAATCAACCCCCTTTTCTGACCTGAATTTAGAAATAAGTAAGAGATAACTCGAAAACTCAGAAAATGATAATTTTCTGGAAATTAAATTATGATTTTATTTTAAAAGTTTTCTGTAGAATGTAGATTAGGGGTTTGTCCAAGCTGAGATCACAACCTGAGACTGGAGATGACATCCACAAAGGCAGCGTCTCCTCCTCCTCCTCCTCCTCCTCCTCCTCCTCCTCCTCCTCCTCCTCCTCCTAACTCACTGTATAGTCAAGAGCAAGCCAGCATGCTCACCCCACACAATAGACAAATCCAAAGAGAGGCCAGATATGTGCATGCCCAGTTGATATACTCCAAAACTCACTAATCAGACCAGTCCTTTCTTTCATAGGAGAGGTAAGGTATGTGTGGGAAAGAGACGGAAGAGCTTTATTCTTTCTACATACCTTCCACATGGAAACACAGAAGAGGATTGGTGAGGACCTCCCTAACACTAAGGAGGAATTTGTGATTTTTGTGTTGGTTAGAGTGAAGAAAACAAAGAAAGGACATCTCTTGGCATCATTACCTCCTTCTTGAAGCTGAGCTGTGATGTTGAGTTCACATTGCATTTTAGCCTTCATAACAAGAACAATCTGCTCTTCTATAGTGATGATGCCATCAGAATCCAGCTGTGGAAGCAAAGATCACGCCATCATTCCCCATCATCTTAAGGACAGGATAATACTCTCCTGATTTTATTCCCAATCAAGCTAACTGAAACAGCCCTCCCCCCAATCATGAAACACTATTGTGATTTGAATATCTACTGTCTTCCATAGGTTCATGAACTGAACTCTAGGTCTCAGACGATGGTACTACTTGGGAGTATTTTAGAACCTAGAATATGGGGTAGAGATGAAGGAATTAGGTGGTCACCTGGGGTTGGTCCTTGGGAGTATATTATCTATGGCCACTTCCTACCTCATCCCTGCTTCCTAGTTGGCCATGAAGTGAACATCTCACCACCACCACATGGTTGTACTGTCACGCTGTTTTACCAGATTTCACAGGGTTCAAGCAACCATATAGACCAAATCATTTGAGACTGTGAGCCAAAATAAATCAGTCCTCCCTAAAGTTTGTTCTGTCTGGTGTTTGATTACAGTAATAAAAAGATAACCAACTCATATAGCAGCATTTTTTTTGGATAATTTTAAAGGTACCACCAGAAAATATAAGGAAACTCTAAACTGTGATTAGGTAATTACATTAAAAATAATGTAACTAGAAGAAATAGTAAACAGTGAAAACACCTAGCATATTATCAAGACATAACAATACATTACTAATTCTTTCACAACATGACAGTTATGTTACATAGGAATAGAAGACTAAATTTAGCACTATCATTAAAATTATCAGTGAAACCTGGACATAACATGCAACATGACTTTGAGTTTATTTATCTGTGAAGGAAATAGCTTACTTTAAATGATCTCCATTTATCTTAAGACTGGGAACTTTATAATGGTAAGATATTCACCCACATGCCGATGATCCATTTCATCAGTATTTATTAGTTTCATGTGAAAATAACATGCTTTATGAAGGAAGAAGAGCACATAATATCAAAGACATGGAGCACAATTGCACAAGCTTTGTTTCTCACCTTAGAGTGACATGAAAATGGTAATGTAGCTAAAACACAGGAGCAAAGCTTCCTCCTCAGTGTCTGTTACTCCAGACGCAACCATTGCATCCACAGCAAAGTGCTACATTTAGTAAAACAAACAGTCACTTGTTCTAGACACATGTGACCATTTGTGACTTGAAAGAAAATTGAATTCCAGTGTCAGAGACCTAAAGTCTAAGAGAAACCCAGATTTGATAGCTCTTAATGTTTTACATTCCAGCATCTCATCAAAATATATAGTACAGTGCATGATGTTTTCTTTGGCTTCCATACTTCCTCATTTTTAATTATCTTCACAGTTTTGAGGAGTATTGATCAGATATTTTACATAAAGTCCTTAGTTATGATGTATCCTGTCTTTTGATTGAAACTAGCTTGAAGTAATGTATTTAAAAATGGAAGACCATAGAAGTGAGGCATCATTCATAAAGCACCATAGCAACAGCACCTAGAATCAATATGCTTCATTGTTGATGTTAACCTAGGTCTTTCTTTGGATCTTTATTCAAGCATTAAAAATGTATAAACTTGTTCCTAGCTCTCAACCTGTATACAGAAGTAGGTTGTAGGTCATATTTGGATATCAGAATATAGTTCGTCAATTTATGTTTAAGTGAATGAAGTTTTTGAAATAAAGTCAGAATTGAAATTATATCAACTGAAAATTACCTACTATAATGGGAATAATTGTAAGAAACTATGCACTGCCTTCACTGCCTGATGAAAGATGCAAAATATATAAGAAAATAAATAGTACAATGGCTGTTGCCTAGGGAATAATTAGGGAAATGCTTCAGGACTTTTAGCCATATAAGATGTACTATATCACCACCATTTATATCAAGAATGTAATCTGTAGAATGAATGCTCCTTTGTCTTCAGTTGTGAAATTACTCAAGGTAGCTAATTAGATAAAATTGGTAAGTAAAAGGTTTTCAGTACTAGAACACTTCAGAAATGTGAAAATGATACATGATCAAATTCATCTATACTTTATATTCCCCATGTAAACCATTTTCAAAATTAGTATTTCAACAATAAGCTGCTATTTAATTATGGCTCTTACACTACAGAATTCCATGTTGACCTAACTTACTTCACCATTTATAAGTGCTGGTTCCTTAGATACCTTCATTCCTAAAAACCTAATTTTTCTTTCTGCACACCAGAGATATCTGACTGAATCCAAAGGCTGTCAGCTGGTGGCTTAGATCTTAAAGTTTCTATAACAATTACTTCTCTGCAGCTGCATCTGGAACAGTGTTGGCAGCATCAAGGAGCAGCACGCCCACAACAGCTCAAGAGCCAAAACAATGGCCCTCTATTCATTTGGAACATAATCTAACAATTTCAGGTTGTCAGCCTTCTACAAACATCCTCTCCCTCTCTCTCTCTCTCCCCCCCCTCTGTGTGTGTGTGTGTGTGTGTGTAACAGAGAGTTGTAATATATAAAAATCTTATGAATCATATAACTGAAAGTATGTATTAGCTTGTACTGGCTGGTTGTGTGTCAACTTGACACAAGCTGGAGTTATCACAGACAAAGGAGTTTCTGGTGAGAAAATGCCTCCATGAGATCCAGCTGTAAGGCATTTTCTCAATTAGTGATCAAGGAGGGAGGGCCCCTTGTGGGTGGTACCATCCCTGGGCCAGTAGTCTTGGGTACTATGAAAGAGCAAGCTGAGCAAGCCAAGAGAAGCAAGTCAGTAAGGAACATCCCTCCATGGCCTCTGCATCAGCTCCTGTTTCCTGACCTGCTTGAGTTCCAGTCCTGACTTCCTCTGGTGATGAATAGCAGTGTGGAAGTGTAAGCTGAATAAACCCTTTCCTGTGGAAGTGTAAGCCGAATAAACCCTTTCCTCCCCAACTTGCTTCTTGGTCATATTTGTGCAGGAATAGAAACCCTGACCAAGACATAGCTTAATATGAACATAGATAAATAATAAATGATGATGTAAACCATTTTTTCTTGGACTCAGAATTAGGCAAAAAATGTATGGGTAGCCCAAAGAAATCTGAGTCCCTTATTATGTCAGAACTCAAAACTTTCTCCTGATGCTCTGGGTAAAAATGAAATGCAGCGGTCAGACACATGTCTGTTGAAACCCAGTTACTTTGTGGAAAGACATGGACTCCCAGGAAGACTTTACGGAGCTCCTTTTATTACTCAAGGTGATTCCTGATATGCTCTACTACCATGGAGTTCATTCCAATGACATAACAATCAGTCAATAGGTACTAATATTCAAACAATGTTGGCCTAATTTGAGACAAGGTAAATTGTCAAGGAGATCATTTCCTTCAGGCAGTTTACAGACAGAATTTGAGATTACAGAATCAAAGTCTGGGCCAAATTATAGATGGACACATAATAGCATCAGTGGCCAATGGCCAAGCCATTTGTCACTAGTGCCACCCTGAAGCAACACATCTACCATAGAGCACAGTTGTGCCATCCTGGGGGAAAGTAGAGACTAGAAAAACTAACATGCTAATATCGATCATCAGTAAGATGATTTTGAATAGAACCAATGAGATAAAATAATTATTAATAATATGGTCACCAAACTATAAGCTTGTATACGACAATGGAAACTCTGTACACCCACCATAGTAACATCTATGTGTGTTGATTAAGAACACAAGGAAAACTTAACATGAGACCTTGAAAATTAAATAGTCTTTCAAAATGATGAACCCAGTAAAGCTAGAGAGATCATTCAAAGTGCTTGCTAGACAATTATGATGACTGAGTTTAAATGCCAGCACCCAGGCAACAAGAGAGGTGTCATATTCACACCTGCAACCATGCCTCTGAGTGGGGAAGGAGGACACCTGGGACTTGCTGGCTTTTGACTCAGAAAGACAAAGGCCCTGCTTCCAATAAAATTTGTAGAATCATAGAGAGGGACAGCTGACATCTACAGGTGTAGGTAGAGGCATGCATCCACACACACATGTAGACATTCACTCAACAAAGACACACCAGAGAGAGAGACAGAGACAGAGACAGAGACACACACACAGAGTAAGTAAACGCAGGAGTGAAGCCTTAGTTTCCTCATTTTCCAATATAAAGATATGACTATCAAGCCTTTGTGAGTGAAAGGAAAGAAGCCAAAGAGAAATTATTCTTAGAATAGATCAGATGTCTGAGCAATTTAGTCAACAGTTCTGGGAACAGTTCTTCTTCTATGTGTTGTCAGCAAAGTCAGATCTAAATGAGGGTAAGATGTTACACTGGGCAATATTGGGAAGTATGTGTGTAATTTGTGACCCAAACTTTTATACAGACTGCGGAGGTTACACAAGAGGTAGCAATCTAAGAATAAGACACAAGTTTGTTCCATCTCCCCTCCTACCGACCTGTCATCACTCCAACTTTGTTTAAAGCGTTGAGTCAAATTTAGAAGCATTATTTAAAAATATTAAACATAATCTTTTGGGAAACATGGTCCGGTGTTTGATTTTGTCTCCAGAGATTCTCCCCGACTGGAGTATGAGAGGCATTCAGGGCACCTGCTGAGTTGAACTGTCATGAGTTGGCATTTGTATTTTGATTAGGAAGGTATTCTCAGTTTTCTAGAATCTATACCAAGAGCAAATACGGTATGTTTTTGAAGTAAAACTGTGCCAGTTGTACATTCAACTAGGTGACATGAAGAAATCCTTAGCAAGTCTAACTGAATTGGTAAGTTGAATGGGCTCGCAGAGGGTGAGAGACTGGACCTAGCAATGGCGGGGTTGTTTTGAAACAATCAGTGTATCCCTACTCCACCACATGCCCTTTCTGCTAAACAAGGTGATTATAACTACCTTATGATGCTCAATTTTCCTCGAGGAAAGAGGGAAGTCGATTGTTATGGTTGGTTTTAATAGAAACCTGCTAGAAATTAGAACCATCTTGGTAAGGAACCTTCAGTGGAGACTTGTCCTTGACTGACAAGAGAAGCCTTGCCCAAATTGTGGGTGGCACCGTCTGGTAGCGGTCAGATACACAGGGTAGGGCCAAAGGAAGGTGTGACTGCTTATATTACAAATGTTAATTATGTCCCCCCCCCAAAAAAAACTGTTTGCTGGAGAGGGTCTGCACATAGCTTCTGGGAACCTGCCCCCAGTTGATTTTGATTGGTAAATAAAGATGCCAGCAGCCAATAGTTGGGGAGGACAGACAGAGGTGGGATTTTAGGGTTCCTGGGCTTGGAGACAGCAGAAGGAAGAGACCCACCATGCTTTAGGAGAGTGTGGACAGAGGAGAGACAGAGGCTGCCATGGGGTAGAGAAGCAAGGAGCGCTCCCTGGACTCTGGGCCAAGAAAGCATGCGGACCAGAGGGCTGCATAAATGAGCAGCCAAGATGGAACCTAGAAATTATTAAGTAATAACTCAGAATTATCTGTGGGAGGTAGATCCTAGTAGACATTCAGCTAGATATTCACCCAGCCATTGTGCTGCTTAAGGCATATTAAAATATAAAGATTGTGTGTTTCTCATTTGGGAACATAAACCATTGAGGCAGGTAGCAACCCCGCACCAGGATTTATTAATAAATATTAATTCCACAGGAAGGTTTCTCTCTGGCCCTTTGCACCTTTCTTGGCCTTCCCTCCCACAGCTCCTGATGTTAGTGGTGATGAGTCCTTTGCCAATATCAGAGCCAGTGTTTCCTGGCTTCTATCTCAAGTAAGGAACAAGGGACTCCCCGTGAACCTTTCAGGTTTTCACCACCAGATTGGAACTGATGAGGCGCCTGGCCTCAAGGACCAGGCAAGACCAGGTTCTTGGCCTCTCAGGGTGTAAATCAGTAAGCCATACCTGCTTTTTTTTTTTTTTTTAGCATAAACTGACTTTTAAAATTCTTGAGTAAGAACCAGGGGATGGTAGTGCATGCCTTTAATCTCAGCACTCAGGAGACAGAGGCAGGTGGATCTCTGAGTTAGAGGCCCACCTGGTCTACAGAGTGAGCTCCAGAAGAGCTCATAAAGAAACCCTGTCAAAAAGCAAATCCAATGCTTTCATTCATTATATATACATATATATATATATATATATATATATATATATATATATGTGTGTGTGTGTGTGTGTGTATATATATATATATATCCCATATGTATTTATCCCATTGGTTCTGTTCCTCTCAATAACCCTGACTCACATCATATAATCCAATACTCTTAATAATACACATGTTATAACAGGCATAAGTAATACAGTTAAAGGATCCAATTGGTATCAGAAAGAAGTCGGGTTCTAGAGAGTCATGAGGAATAAGAGGAGAAAATCAAAGATGGAGGGACTGGCCTCACAAATTCTCTGTCAGTTCGAAAGCTGCAGAAGATCCTGAGTGCCTCTAGATGTACTCTCAATCCGAACACCATGTCATTGATGAGAGCCTGGCTCATCCAATCGGGAGAAAATAGCTGATACTTTGGTTTTCTTCTTGTTTGTACATTTTTAAACTTAAGGCTCTCACATTCTGTGCATAAATGATATTATCAACTCCATTTCCCAGTGGAGGAAATTAAGCTCAAAAAGAAGAAATGAAGTGTCACTGAGAGAGAGAGAGAGAGAGGGAGAGAGAGAGACTAACCCAGAGAGGTGACAGGAAAAGGAAAGAGGAGAAGAAAAGGCAAACCAGTGTCCTAGCTGATGACCAACTCAACTGAGGCCAGAGACGGGAAAGTAAACAGAGTGTGTGGGTGTTGCCTGGGAATGTTATAGATTTAGTTCCGAAGGGTTGAGAAAAGTGCTCAGAAATTAAAATTAACTTGATAAATTGCCAAGAAAACTTAAAGTGTAGCTCCCTTCCTTCTCTCTGCCTCTGAGCTACTAGGCTGTAGAGATGGCCCAGAGTTAGCATAGCCATTGAGAAATCCACCAGACTCCACCACTCCAGAGACCCAGGTCTTCCTTGTAAATAGAAGTTACACGGCAAGAATTCTGGCTGTCAGAGACTGAAGGAAAGGCCATCCAGAGACTGCCCCACCAGGAGATCTATCCCATATACAGCCACCAAACCCCGTCATTATTGTGGATGCTGGGAAGTGCTTGCTTATGTAAGCATGATAAGCTGTCCCCTGAGAGGCTCAGGCAGAGCCTGACAAATACAGAAGCAGATGCTCGATGCCAACCATTGGACTGAGTGTGGGGTCCCGGATGGAGGAGCTGGAGAAGGGACTGAAGGAGCTGAGGGGGTTTGCAGCCCCATGGATGGAGCAACAGCGTCAACTGGCCAGACCCTCCTCCCCAGCTCCTGGAGCCTGGACCACCAACCAAAGAATACACATGGAGGGACCCATGGTGCTGGACGCATATGTGACAGAGGAGGGCCTTGTTGGACATCAGTGGGAGGAGAGGCCCTTGGGCCTGAGGGTGTTCAATGCCCCAGTATAGGGGAATGCCAGGGAGGGAAGACAGGAGTGGGTGGGTGGATGGGGGAGCACCCTCATAAAAGGCAGGGGGGAGAGGGAGGGGATAGAGGGTTCCCGAAGGGGAGACCTGGAAAATAATTTTTTAAATAAATAAATAAAGGATTTTTTAAAGAAAAAGTTCTGGCTGTCGATGGGAGGAAAAAAAATTAAACAAACAGAAAAAAACAACTCTCTCCTGCTTAGCTGCAAAGGGGCTTGCAGCAATCCGCACAATGGGGAGATAATCAGCAGTCACATTTTCTGCTTGAACTTGCTAAAAAGAGTGCCCTAGCTGCCCACATCCTAGGGCTCTCTTCATGGTTCTATTCACCAATGATGGCTCCTTGGTACTTTCCGTCTCTTACAGCGCCCCCCAGAGGTTGAGGTGCACAGTGCACAGTGAGTACATGGGCTGATTTATCCGTTTTCTTCCTTATTTCCCATTCACATTTCTCTATCCCCACATGTTACGTGAGACATACATTTTTACCTGAACACGTTTATACAGCAAGCATTAGTGCTTCACGTTATACATGTTTTAACATAAGTAAATGGTATTTCCTCATTCTCCCATGTCTTCTCTGTCACATCTCGCCCTGCTTTGTGATCTCATCATGCTGGTGAGGGCATGTTTAACCCATTGCTTCTTGCTGTGAACAGTACCCCGTTATGAACATTCAGGCTGCGCCCAAGTCTATAGCAGCACAGACCTCCTTTGGTACTCCTTTTACCAAGACGGGAAATTCTATGGCTACAGCATCTCAGGAGTGAGCATCACTAGACAGAGGGAGTTAGCTGAGCTGGGCAACCTTGATCTCCACAATGGGAGTAATGACAGCGCCTACCTATCTCATGGAGTTCTTGTGGGAATTAAATGGGAGACCAAAGTGCTTAGCACATTCTTGGGCATTTAGTGACTGAGTAAGTGGAATCATGGGTTATTGTGTTTTGACTTGCCACGAGACTGCATCAGAGTAGGTCAGTAAAGTTCACAGACCCCTGCCTCACTGCACAGAAGGGAACAATTGAAGTGGAGGGACCCAGGTCTGTGCCCAAAGATTTACTGCATTTAGAGATCTGAATGCAGTGCTCCAGGTTCCTGAGGCTATTCTCCCTTCATCCGACCCCCCAAAACACCCACAGCAGTGCTAGCAGCACATTCAAAGTGGCCACAGGAAAGCAGAATATCTGCAAATTGGTGTCTGTTCACACTGTACTTGTACAGGGTTACATACTTCCTACCATGATGGAATGAGCTCCTGGGAGTTTTGTCAAGATTCAGTGATCTTGTATACTCACTTCCCAGAATGCACCAGTCTGACCTAGAGCCAGCATCACATGTGTGAACTCTCTCCTGTTCCTGGTCCTTTTATTATCCACAAATATCACTCCTTCCCTCAACAAACCTTTTATACCCCTATCTCCATCTCAACGTCTCTGTACTGGTAACTCACTGGCACAGTAGAGGAAACACAAAGTATATTTATATGATAGTCCTGGTGTTATGTGATCATCTGGCTTTAAGACATGCACTGCCAGACTCTGTAACAACATCAGGGATATGAATGCATGGGCACTGAATTGTGCCTTCAGGCAAGGATAATTCTTTACAAAACCCATATCGACTTTTATAGGAATTGGTGAGCACTGGTCCATGTTATCTATTTTGTTATGTGAGCCAATGTCGATTGACAATTAAACATCTATTCTATACCAGTTCATTCTTTTCAGATGAGTCTTATTTGGCAATTTTCAATATAATTTTTAATATATGTATAACTAGAAATATATTCATCATTCACTTTTTTCATAAGTACCTTGTCTCTTATGCTTTAGCTAATAGAATCAACAGGTAACACTTGGATAAATAATACCCACAATGCATTTCAGCTCTATTATTCTTCCAATTAACTAATGAAATTTCAGAAAATATAATAACCACAAACTAAAGTAATAAGCCAAGAATTAGCAAATATTTATTAAAAAATAGTCCAATATAATTCTTTTTAAGATGAAAAACTGAGAGTCAGAGGATGTATAAATATGGTTAAAACTACAGTTTTTCTTTAAAGATTAAAAATTTAGTATATAATATCTTCACACTGCAGGCTATGAATTCCTACACACACACACACAGAGAGAGAGAGAGAGAGAAAGAGAGAGAGAGAGAGAGAGAGAGAGAGAGAGAGAGAGATATCAGTGTTAAAAAATAATTCCCAACCAGGAGGACTTTCAACACCCAAAGACATCTGGCAATACTGCATATCTGCAAATATTTGCTACTGTCAGGGCCAAGGGGGTGTGACTGGCCTCTAGTGAGTACAGAGCCTCTGCTGAATGTCCTGTCACTACAGGAAACAACCCGGAAAGAAACAGGTATATGGCTCCAAAAGGCTGTAGTGCCCACGCTGAAGGTCCTACTTGTTTTATTGAAAGCAAAAGGCAACTGGAGCAATCTACTCTTGACTTCACAGTGATTTATTTCGTTATTGTGCTAAATAATATCTCTAATTTCTTGAAAGGAACCTAGAACACTGAGTAAAAAGAAATGGTCAGAGCAGATCTGCTTACACAAGTAGATCGAGGTTTTAACATAGTATCCAAGAACCTCATGAGACAGAAATGTAGGCAGCACCTTAGCGATCACCCGAGTTCTATAACTCTAATGGAAATGTATCATCCAGTCTAGAAGGCTTTCTCCCATACCTGCTTATTCCTCTTGATAATTTAGGAGCTTCTTTCAAACTTAAGAGAACCTATTTTTAAGTGTCCATTGTATGATACACTACTCATCGTTTTTTATAACACAATAAGTCTACAGGAAGTGTCCTGATCCTGCTAAGTAAGATTACCATTTCTCAGGAAAGGTATTTCCTAGACATACCTTCTGATTTTATGTAGATACAACTATGGAAGATTGGGGTTTTTTAAAGTGTATCTTTTGAAAAATGAAATTTTAATTTGGTCATTTAAAGGTTTAAGACATCATTTTAAGTACCACCGGAACACATTCATGGACGCTTTTAACTTGTGGAAGAAAAGAATTTAAAAAAAAAAAAAAAAAAAAAAACCGTTGAATCTTTATTTGACGGTCAATGTGCGCCCTCTACCGAACCGGACATATATAACCTCGAATACGTTTTAAATCAGGACTCAAACCATAGAATACACACCACTGCAAGCATCTTTCTAGTTCGTTTGAAAAATAAATAAATAAAACAATGAACCTTAATATTCTTTGACTTTAAAATGAGAATGAACTGTTCCGTGCAGATTAAAAAGACCCATTATGAAAGAACTCCCAGAAAACCCCTAAGCGACAGTGGCAATAAGAAAATTACAGCCATTGCTACTCAACGATAAGATCGGAGCTGTATTTAACACGGTATTTATTCGGTCTAGTTCCTTCGCTTAATACACGCTTCTGTATCAGAGAGAGAGAAACCGTTACAGTTTTACATCGATTCTAGAAGTTTTAAGCTCTTAAACAGGAGAGTGAATTGACAGCAAACAAAATCCAATGTGGGTTGAAGCGAGTACCCCGGGGATTATCTGGAAGAACAAAGTTCTTCCCCTTCCAGCTGTGCATACACAGATCCCGGAACGCCAGGATGCTGGTCCGACGCCCTGAGCTGGGACCTCCCGCCTAAAGAGGATGCGGACCGTGCAGTGCGGCGCGCCCTGGGCTTGCATCTCGGGCTGGGGAAGCAGGCTCCGGTGCCCCAGCTCTTACCTGCGCTCCAACCGGGAGACAGCTACCGAGAATCAGCCATCCACAGATGTAGGGTAAAGCCTCCAACCAGGCCATGTCCAAAACCGCCCAAGACACAAGCAGTTGGTATCTCAGACTCGCTTACTTGTCCAGTATGGGCCAAACTTGTGATGGGGAGCGAGGCACCACTGGGCAGCTGGGGCGCGGGAGGCACTAGCCAGGACTCTCGAGAGTCTGGTTGCCTGCGCCCAGAGTCTGAGAACCCGGGTCCTGAGGGTTCTGGGTGGTCCCGCCTTCTACCGAGGACAGCTGCAGGGAGGGGGCGGAGGACACTAGCGCGTCCTTTACCAGTCACTCAGTCCGCAACCCAGGAGCTCAGATGCCATGCGATCCAGAGGCAGGGTTGCAGCCAGCTTGACTCTCAGTGTGTCTGCTTCGCTGCACTGGGTTCTGAGTCCCCACGCCATCTCTGAGCATGCCCTGAGTCCTCAGAGGAGTGGCCCAAAACTTTCCTCCTGCTCAGATGAGCACTGACCATCTGCCACTAAGACGCCTGTGTGATAAAGGCATCTGAGACCCGTATGGTCAGTCTCTGCAGCTACCCACTGTAAAAGTTCTTGGATTCATTTTCTCCTCACTACCGTGATATGCCCAGAGTAGGGAGGAATGGAGTCTAGCAGGTATGGGAGGGGATTGGGGGGTGGAGGATGTTACATACAAATTACTAATGAGAAATAACATTTTAACAGTAAAAGGACTGAGTCCTGAGAAAGCTCAAAGTCCCAAAAGAAATGTTTCAGTTATTTCTAGCAACGTTTTGTTGGGTTTTTTGGTTAGTTGGTTGATTGGTTGGTTGTTTGGTTGGTTGGTTGGTTGGTTGGTTGGTTGGTTGGTTGGTTTGTTGGTTGGTTTTGTTTCTCAGTTTCGGGTTATTGTTTTTGTTTTGCATTTTGGGGGTTTTGTCTCTGTAGACACGTTCTGATCAGGACGAACTGGTGCAGTAAAATGTAACTCCTTCCCTTCAAGCTCACTGAAGCACTGATGATTGTCCTCAAACACAGAGTTTTGGGTCGATCATCAGGTTTTGCCTCCAATCGTTTTAATGCAGCTCTTAGAAAGGTGTGCTCAAAACGTTCTTGCAAATACTCCACAACTATTAGCTTCTTGCTAAACCCTCCCCTGTGCTCTCTCTTGCTTTGATAGCAATTTTTTTTCCTGTGGAGTTGATGGTCAAGGCACTGGCAGAGCAAAGCTCTGTCTGCCTGCACCTTCTCACTGTAACCTCCCACGGCAGGAACTGTGAGGTATCTCTCTGGGAGCCCTCACCAGGGTACAGCGACTGTTTATTGGACCCTCTCAGTACCGAAACACTTCACAAAGCTCTGCTTCCTGGCATTAGGCTGCGAGCATATGACTTCTGGGAGAGCATAAGCCTTGGGTCCAGTAGTACACTCAAAACTTTATTGGAAAAGTTGAGCTTAAGATGCAGCATGCTCTAAGGGAGATAGATGTGTAGTAAGTTATGGTTAGTATTGATGATGGTGATGATGATGATGATTCTGGTTGTGACAACTCAATCTATGAATGGGCAAAGGGCTCTGGTGAACATAAGAATATTGTCTATATTTGCAATACTCTGTATAACTGCAGTTATAGTTGTACACCTTTATTCTCACCTTAACTTTTAATATTTTAATCGATGTCAAGAGGTTTTTTTTTTCTTTTTAATGTATCTAAATCTATCAGTGTTTTGTTTTGCAATGCTATGGATCAAATCAGGGCCTCTAGATGCAAGGTCTACCACTGAGATAACTCACCATTTTATAGTTTCTTCTTTTGATTTTATGCCACGATATTGCATACTTGGTTTTTGCATAAACTGAAAAATGTAGAATCTTTTCATCAAACATCATTCCTCATTCTTTCGTGCCATTCATAATTTTTAATTAGCTTGTTTAAAGTATTCAATTTAATGGCAATTTAATGGGTTCCCTAAGTACCTAGTATCCATGTAAGACTCCTACTGTCCTACATTGGATGCCAAAAAGTTTTCTACATAAAAAAGCAACATTTTTGAAATGACAAAATAGTTTCTCATTGACCAAAATACAAGTGACCCTCCCCCCAAGATTAAACTCAAGGAAGTGGAAACATGTTTCTTCAAAGGATTCCTTCCTCCTTGAGAAGACTTTTTAAGTCATAAAATAAAGTATGTCCCCAAGAAGTCAGATGTGCAATGGCTGGTTGATATCTATGAAAAGGAGGCCTGCCCTCTTCTGAAGAGAAATGGAGGAGTGGGGGAAGGGGACGGAGGTGGAGGTGGACTTGGAGGATAGGAGGGAGGGGAAACTGGTGGGGAGAAGGAAGGAAGGAAGGAAGGAAGGAAAGAAGGAAGGAAGGAAGGAAGGAAGGAAGGAGAGGTGTGGCCTTGTTGGAGGAAATGTGTCACTGATGGTAGACTTTGATGTTTCAAAAGCCCATGCCAAGCCATGTGTGTTTCTATCTCTGCCTGAGGTTCAGGATAGTGCTCAGCTGTCAGTCTGGTACCATGAATGCACTAATGAACTAAGCCTCTAAAACTGTAAGCCAGCCCCAATTAAATGCTTTCCTTATAAGAGTTGCCTTGGTCATAGTGTTTCTACACAGCAGTAGAACAGTGACTAAGACAGTTTCCAAGAAGAAATGGAGATGATTTAAAAAGCTTCTGAGATGGTGTGCTAAGGGAGAACATTTCCCAAAGAGCATGAGCTCAGCACTGAGCCTAGTGTGTTGTACATAGTGTAAAAACAGGAAGACAAGTTCCATGTCGGGAAGAACAAGATGAAAAGTAGAAAGAGCTGGAGGTTTTTCATTGCCTGGCTAAGAAGGAATTCCCCTTTGTAAGAAAGCCTGTTCTCTCTGCTCTTGCAGACCAGATCCTAGGGGAGCAGAAGCAGGTATCCAAAAAAAGAAATTGTAATCATAAGCACAACACACCTGGCTCTATGCTGAATGCCAACAAGAAGGTGCCTGTCCTGTCCAATGCTCCTGCAAGAGGGGTCCCTGGAAACAGTGAGCATCCTCTTACCCCTGTGTGGGTAAGAGAGAGAAATTCCAGAAGAAATATCAGAACTGAATGTATATAGTGGCAGGGTGTGGATCAGTGGATCCTGAAGAGGCCTTCAAGATGAAGGGAAGAGCATTCGCAAATGGAGAACTTGGGGGGTGTACTGGACCCTGTAATATTAGTTGGCACAGAGGAAGAAAGACAGGCATACACTCTGAAGATGAAAATACGTGGGAAAAGACAGGAAAGGATGTGAGAGAATATGCTAGAAGGAGTGGCCTGGCTGGCACTGGAGGTCAAAGGGTGACAGAATTTTGAAAAAACAACTGGATGCCTTTTAAACTCTTTGTTAGTCTCGATACTGTCTTAGTTAGTTAGCTTTTTGTGGCTTGACCATGACCAAAAGAAAGTTGGAGAAAAAAAGGATGATTTCACTTATACTTCCATATCTCAGCATCATTAAATGAAGTCAGGGCAGGAACTAAGGCACCCAGTGAGCGGAGCCTCCCACATTAATTACCAATCAAGAAGATTCCCCATGGGCTTTCCCAAAGGCCAGTCTGGGAGGTTGGGTGAGGCCATTTTCTCAATGAAGGTTCTCTCTTCCCAAATGACTCTAGCTCATGCCAAAGGACATAAAACTGGCCAGCGCAGACACCAAAAGAATGCTAGTGGTATCAGCTTTATTAAAATAGGTACCACTGCAGGAAAGGGTGTGGGTTTTTTATAGGGCACAAGCTCTACTTAGCTCCTCTCCATCAAACACACTGGGGCCAAGCTGAAGAGGACCTGAAGACTAAAGACATTGAAAAATTGAAGACTGGGGCTAAAGTAGATGCTCAATAAAGATTTTGGAATTGATCATGCGACCTTGAATGAGCCCAGTAAATGAAAGAATATGGGTGATTTCCCCCCATATATGGGGGGAAATGCATCTAAAAATTACATCTAAAATACATCTAAAATCTCATACCATAGCATGTTCTAGAGTACAACCCCTAAGTGCTTGTTTGGCGTTCAATGAGCTAAAGAGTATAATGTTTATGAACCAGGTCTCCTGACTCTATTGAATCCAATTGATTTCTTTTCTCAAACTATGAGGTTAACTACTGTCAAACATCTGCTGAGATCTGCTATGAGATTTGCTTTTATTCTCTTCACAAATAAAGCTTTTCTGTTTGTAGAGAAACATTTAAAATGTATAAACTCCGTAATATCAAATCTCCTGACAAAATAATATCTTGACTAGTTGACAATAATCTTCATATATTATATCTCCAGAAAAATTGAAATATAGTTTAGAAATAAAAGTAATGATGCCTAGCAATTATAGATTGAATTCTTACTGACATAACTGCAAAATATTTCAATTAAATGAGTGATTTTCAGCTATGAATAGAAGCAGTCTCCCTGGAAGTCTGAAGAAGAAACAAAGTGAATTCCAGACAACCAGAACTACACAGAAACCTCCAGGCCAATTTAAGCTATATAGCAAGACCCTATTTCGAAAAAGAAAGCAAAATAAATAAATAAACTCATGGTTGATTTTTCCGTTTCTAAAGTAAGTTTCCCTGGGTTAATGTGAAAGCTTCTTTAAGAGTCATAGGCAATATAAAAAAACAGACCAAAATAATCACAAATACAGTCTACTTTAACCCATCCCTTAGTGATCCAAGTAACACAATTTTTACTAGATTACCTGGTTAAGATAGACTTCTAAACAGGTATCCTAAGAGCAATGCAAATAGTTACTGCTATGCCCCAAAACACAAGCACACAGCACTAAAGCGTAGGTAGACACACACTTTCAGTGTACATAGTCCCAAAGAGAGGTACAGATGACTAATTTAATAACTGTGCAATGTTTTGGTATTTCTCAGGACATTACAGCAACATATTGCAAAAGCGAAATGTCTGTAACAACCAACTCCAGGTGACATTTGAGGGATGGAGGCATCGCTGTTTAGAATTCACATTTCCTTCTGTTTTCAAATGCAGAAATGTGTTGCTAGTCTCTGAACATATTAACCATGATATAGTGTTTACTTTATTAATCCCTATTTCAGCATGATCTGCAAAACCACAGGTCAACCAATATGTTGGGTTTTAGGAAGAGTTTAATGTTTTCAGGTGCTAGAACTGAAAAGCTACTGAAAAGCTTTACTTTCTTCAGGACAATTAAGGTAGGTTTAAGCCTCCCCTGAAGAGGCTTAAACAAATATGAGGAACGGGGGGGGGGGGGGAACATTAGCATAAACATTATAGTTACAATTTCTACTGGCTGTTATAGGGGAATGGGATGGGGAGTGACCTCAAATACATCGCTCTATAAACATTAAATATTGGGAAGGCCCAGGATCTCCATTTGCAGGTTGGGTGATGAGCGAGAACTCCGGAGTCCGGAGTTATTATGTTCACTATCATGACTCATTACAGTGGAAAGTGTAGATTAAATGGGACATGGAGAAAGCACATGTGATGATCTACTTGCCTCTGCCTCCTGAGTGCTGGGATTAACTCAGCCAAAACTTTTAATGGGACACCTAAGATGGTGAGCTTAGTCTTATGCATGATTTATTTGGCTTATAGAACATTAAGAATCAAAGGTCCAATTAATTCCTACAAGACGATATTTTCTGGGCCAGATTAATAAACTGCTCTGTAGTAATACATGGAACACATCTATACTCTTCATTTTACAAAAGTATCCTCTGATATATATTTGGAGACCCAGAAAAGTGTGGATTCTCTGCCATAGGGAATACTAATAACAAACTATTCACTTTTCCAACAAATGTCTCTTGTAACAGATACTTGGCTAGGACGTAAACAAACAGTAGTTAACAAAATATGTAGAGGCTACTTGATCAGTTAATTTGAGCCTGCCTCACAAGTGTAAGGACCTGAGTTCAGAGCCCTACCAGCTATTTTTAAAGCTGATGACAGTATGCATCTTTACAAGCACTGGAGCGTGAGGGAAGCCAATGACAGACAAGTCCCTACAGCTACTGCTGGACAGCTAGTGAAGACAAGACCATGAGTTCCAGGTTCAGTGAGGAACTCTGTTTCAAACAATATGGAAGAATGATCAAGGAAGACACCCAATGTCACCTCTGGCCTACACATACAGACATATACACACGAACATCCCCCCTCCTCTCTCTCTCTCTCTCTTTCCTCGCTGTTGAAACATCTTCCTTCAGAGATCCTAAAATTTCTCATTAATGGCTTATGATAAAGCATCTCATACTCGGTACCCCATGTAGAAGCTTAGCCATGATTCACTGCTTTCCCTGGGGTGCCACAAATGGACACAGCAGGGGAAAGACACTATCACAGAGTGTGCGCATTGATGAAAACCTTCCAACGCAAGCTAAATTCAATTTATAGGCTAGAAATTAAAAGATGCATTTAATTATCAGTCCTCCAATGCTTCTATTATCTTCTGGCATTTTTGAAGATTAGTAAAGTGCTATGTTTCTGCAAATATAACTGGCAGTAATCCACAATTGATCGAGCTAATTAAGCTTAACAATTGTCAAGAGCTAAAAATAATGAGAAGGGAGAATTTTAGTGAAATGGTGAGTAACACCAGAGAGCTATATCAAGAAGTATGGGTAATCTGAAGACATTCCCCAAACAGTCTGTGTGTGCATGTGTGTGCGCATGAAACCATGTGTGTATGTGTGTGCATTTGTGTGTGCATGCACCCATGTGTGTATATTACTTTGCTTTTAATATATCATTCTATAAGTATGGAATACTTCTAATGCTCTGAACAACAGAAAACAAGCTGTAAGAAATTTATTCTTTTCCACTAACTCAAAAAATAATACTTAAACTCAGATACAATAAAGATGTCCTCACAATGGGAACACACAATTATTATTCATCAGAATCTCTCAATTCTGAGAGAGGAACAGAGACTTGAGTACTAAAGTCACTTATTCAAGCCAATATATTCATGAAAGGTTTAAATAACCTTCTATTGCTTTCTTACACATGTGGTCCAAGGAGTTTGTGGGGCATTTGTTGCTTACATTGGTAAGTTCTTAATGAGCATCAGGCACCGAGTATGTATTCTCTCCCCTGGTATACTGGTAGTTAAAATTGCCTGTGAAGAGACTGAGGCAGCATGCATAGTGCCTGCATAGGTCTGTACCAGATAGGGGCCTAGAGCTAAAAGAAGAAATGGACATATGCCCCATCTCTAGCTCAGAAACAATCTCTGATTGATAACCACTTGCAAATGAGAAAATTAGTTTCTCCAAAGGACTACTCTTAAGGGTAGGTTGCATGTCCAGAAAAAAATTCAACAGCATCTTTGGAGGTGCTTTGTTTCATAATGTTGTGCCACGGCATTTAACATACAATTCCTTTGTAAATACATACTATCTTCCAGTTTTATGTTTTTATGGGATTCCTGTATGTGCAAACTTGTATGTCTCTGCATCTGTATGTGTTTTCCGGGCTTTTTGTTTGGTTTGTCCTCCTCTGAATGGTTTGGTTTTGCTTTATCATATTATGTTTTATTGCATTTTTATCCCTTAGAAGTCTGTTTATTTTCTAATGAGAGACAGAAAGAGGTGGAACCAAAAGGGGAAGTGGGGAGGAGCTAGGAGGAGTGGGGGAGGGGAGTAATTATGCAGAGCAAGTGGACCATGCCACCAGACAGAAGAACTGGTAAGGTTGAGTGAGCCCAAAGCCCATGAAACTCAGAATTGAGTACTGGGTAGGCGTGGGGCCAGCTCCCTGCCAAGCTCTATGTGCTCTGGAACATGTAACCATGACACCCGACTGAGAGGACCATGACAGTCAGTCACATAGGGAAAACCCCTGAAGTCCTTCCCCATGCTAATAGAGCATCACTAGTGTCTCAAACTGAACCAATAGGAAGCAACTACCCCTGGATCCTACCCTATTCCTCCATATTTATAAAGTCCCTACCCACGTGGACTAAAGTGCACAAGCTATTTTAGTGAGAGTCTGAGAGTGGCTGTTTTACTGAGTTACAACACTTTGGACAAGAGTTTTTTCTCTCAAGCACTCATCACTGGACCTTAGACCTGCCTGGCTGGGCTCGGACCCCTGCCATCCCTGCCACTGCCATCACCACCCACCATCAGCTGTTGCCATCCACCACCACTGCCACCACCACCCCAGCTACTGGCATTGATGCTGCCATGGAAACGGGCAAGATCTGGGACCCTGCCCAACACAGGCTTCCCTTCTGAGAGCTTGTAAGGCTTTGGCCTTTCCATCTAGACCAGAGACCCACAGAACCCCTGGTTCCTTGGAGGACGACATAATTAGAATATATTGCATGAAAAACAATTTTTGGTTAAAAAAATAAAATAATAAAAATAATAAAATTGCCCGTGAAGGTCCTGGGTGCAGCTTTATAACCAAATATCAGAAGAAACGCCGATACTGGGAATTAGGCAATGAGCCTGCGCATCTGGTGTCCTGATGGCCAAGCACTTTGGCAGATTTCCTTAAGTTGTACACACTTGTTTATTTCTATTTGCCTTATAATGGTTCCTATCTCAACATATCTTTTCCATAGTTTCTAAGAATATAAATCTATGGAGATGTGTTTAATGCAAACAGAGGATTTCAGGAATTACAGTCTATCTGTACCAAGACAGAGTAGGTCAACAGGGAGGTGAATATGGCCTAGCAAGTTATTTCCAAGTCTTTTTTTCTCTCTCTCATTAATTTATTTATTCACTTGACATTCCAATCGCAGCTTCCTCTCTCCTTGGCTCCCCCTCACATAGCCCTTCTCCTATCACCTCCCCCTCTCCTCTTAGAAGAGGGGGGAGGTTGGGGTATTTTCCCATCAAGTCACTGCAGGAATAGGTGCATCCTCTCTCACTGAGGCCACAGGCAGACACCAGATTTAGTGACAGTATCCACACCCCCAACCCCATTCCAATTGCTGGAGGAGCCACATGAAGACCACAAGCTACACATCTCCTTCATATGGAAGGGTAGTTCCAGCCTATGTATACTCTTTGATTGGTGGTTCAGTCCCTAGGAGCCCCCAAGGGTCCAGGTCAGTTTACTCTATTGGTCTTCCTGTGGAGTTCCTATCCCCTCTGGGCCCCTCAATCTTTCCCCTAATTCTTCCATCAGACTCCCTGAGCTACATCCAATGTTTGGCTGTGGGTCTCTGCATCTGTTTCAGTCAGCTGCTGATGGAGCCTCTCAGAGGACTTCTGTCTACTAGGCTCCTGTCTGCAAGCTTAACAGAGCATCAATTATAGTGTCAGAGATTGGTTCTTAACCATGGAATGGGTCTCAAGTTGGACCAGTCATTGATCAGCAGTTCCCTATGTCTCTGCTCCATCTTTGTCCCTGTACTTCTTATAGGTTTGACAAATTTTGGGTTGAACAGATACCCCTCAACCAAAAAATGGATAAAGAAAATATGGTTCATTTATACAATGGAATATTACTCAGCTATCAAAAACAAGAACATCATGAAATTTTCAGGCAAATGGATGGAACTAGAAAATACCCAGAGTGAGGTAACCCAGACCCAAAAAGATATGCATGGTATGTACCCACAAGTATATATTAACCATAAAGTACAGGATACCCATTCTACAATCCATAGACCCAAAGAAGCTAGATAGCAAAGAAGAATCAATCAAGGATGATTGAATCTCACTCAAAAGGGGAAATAAACTATCTCCAAGTCTTGATAGGTGGGATTCAGCAGTAGACACACTAGAAGAGATCACACTGTAATGTCTGGAAGATGGTATGGTATACCATTTGAGATGAGACCTCTCTGGAATATGGGACTCATATAAGTGGATAGTGGAGTCTAAATCCACTGCTCATTCACCCCCAGATCCAACCACATCTCCAAGGAAGCATAGTGTACCCTCTCTCCATGGAAGCATGGTGCAATATTTAAGGACTGCAATAGCTTTGAATGGCAGGGTGCTGTACCCAAGCTAATCTGTCACTGCCAGGATCCTCTGTGGTTCTGAAATAAGATACTTAACTCAAGAATACCAATTTCCTGTTCCTTTTAAAGAAGAAAGGGAAAGGCAAAGGAAGGGGGCCAGAGAAATTGCTCAGCAGTGAAGAGTACCAGCTGCTCTTCCAAAGGACCCTGGTTCATTTCCCAGCACCCACATGGCAGCTCACAGGTGTCTGTAATTCCAGTTCCAGGGTATCTGGTACCTGCACACAAATATACATACGAGCAAAATGCCAATGTACATACAAATAAATAAATCTTAAAAAAGAAAAGAAAAAGTTAATGGTGTGCCTATATTGGAGTTAGCCATGATGATGTAATCAGAGCTTCAGGTAGAGGTGATCTTCACCCTTTAGGGATTAAAGGATCAGCACCTTGACAGAAGATTGTACCATCTGTAACACTGTAACAGGGAAACACTGTAACACTATAATACTGTAACACTGTAATAACCCAAGAGGATTCTGCTTCAATCACTTTCTCAGTGGACAATGATCATCTAGTTGTAAACACAGGGCCACTATTAATGGAAGGGTTAAATTTCCATGAGTTAAGAGGTTTTCTTGCAGGAGTTTACCCTAAAGAAATCACAGTTAACAGACCAGGCAAGTATATAGCACAAAGAAAATGGAATGGCAGGAACTGGGCAAAGCATATCATTGGTGAGTGTGGTATTGTGAGTGAGCTGCCTGCTGGGTGGATCACTGTGATGTCCTTGGGTGAGGATGCCTGAATGTGCATTTGGCAGCGCAGCTTGTTCCCCTCACACTTAGCACTGTCTTCTAGACATAAATTATCAGTCTCCCTGGAGCTTCTCTGTAAAATAAATTATTCATAAAAGGTGTTTTGAAAATTCAAATTCAGCATTGCTTATAAAACTGTTTTTAAATTGTGAAATCTTATCTCTGGAAACAAGCAACTAGGATGCCCATGATGAAATAGGGCAATGAAGGGGGGAAAATACAAAAGTATTTTTATGATTTAAAACAGAAAACAGTTAAATTTAAATTTTTACTATTAATAACCTCTCATATACAAAACAAATTTGTGAGACTTCAGACTCTCACTTGAGTAAATGACTGCATGTGTGTCCCCACGAGATTCACATTGAAGCCTTCATCCTCAGTGCAATGGACTTTTGACATTGACCTTTTTAGAGATAAGTCATTAAATCCTCTCATGATGAGATTGGTGTTTATGAGAAAAAGTGTTTTGCTTACACACAACGTGCCCTGTCCCTCCCTTTGCACTCGTATAAGGACGCAAGATCTGCAAACTGAAGACCAAGAACAAAATCTGCCACATTTGACCTTGGACTTCCATAAGGGTCTCTGTTTACGTCATCCAGGCTATGGTATTTTTCGATCACACCCCAAAGTTCTCCTTTCCCACTCCCCGCCCTTGTACACACACAATTGCTGATTCACTGCAGTGTGCCAGGAGTGTTGAAAGCTTCATGTGCTTTCATTTATTTGTGCCTACAATGCAAATATTGATATAGGTACAGTCCAGATACATATGGAACATACACATGATTATAGCAGCACACTGTAATTACATCAGTGTTCTATATACGGCCATCTGCATCACGTGTATATGAATGTGTGTTTCAACGGATCTATCACCACACAAACATGATATGACACATATGTGCACAGAGCACTGTGAGATATGTGACTATATCTTAGGGCTTAATGTGGCATCCTCAATATAGGTACAATGACTATACCTATATGGAAGCTTGACTTCCTTCAGCATAAGGATGTTGGGATGCTTTCTTAAGCAGATACATGGAGCTAATTAAAATTTGATGATTCAAATATCTTCTGGAGTTTTTAGTGTCTATAGAAAAATAGTAAAATCAAGAGCAAAGAATAGTAAAACACCTGCTTTATTCCCACCAGCCAGCAAATGGCTCAGCGAATAAAAGTACTTGCTGCCAAGCCTCAGGACATGGATCCAATCCCCAGAACCACAGGATGAAAGGAGAGAACTAATTCCCATAAATTGTCCTCTCACTGGCATACTTGCAAATGCAACATACAGTGGGTTCATGGACACAAACACACATTAAATATATAAGTATACAGATTAGATAGATAAACAGACATATACAGATGATAGATTGATAGATAGACAGACAGATGGATTAATGGAGAATGTATAAAGGTTATTTTCTTTCTTTTTGTTTTCCCCCAAATAATGTGAAGATCAATTCTCAGATGTCTATGTCTTCCTATGTGTCTCAGTTAGCAATACCCATTCGTTTAGTAAAATATTTAAAAGTTTTTCTTCAGTTGCCCTGTCAGTGATTTGGGCAATAACTCTCTTAGGGTGTTTGAATCTTCTGTGTTTTATTCTCTATCTATGACTTCAGATATATGCTTATTATCAATAAGTTGGAAGAAGTCCCGCCAAGTCTGAAAGCCTGATTGTGCTGCAAACCTTAAGTCCTGCTAATACATCTTACTCAGGAAGTTGACTGACTATATTTGATTAGAAACTGGAGAATGGAGAAAACAGAGCTAGGCAGTGGAGCTCTCCTGGAATCCTAGCCCTCGATGGAGGCAGGAGGATCAGGACTCTAAAGCTAGTCTCTGGGTTACATGAGACCCAGTCTCAGAAAATAGACACCAAGCTAACTAAAAGGATTCCAGTTAAGAACAGGCTTGCAGCACCTCCCTTACTGTGCCCTGCTCCAATACCTCAGTCTCACCATAGATCAAGTTTTTCCAGAGTCTTCATGCAGCCAGGGATCTGAAAGGCCCCTTGGGCATTGTGGACACATCAGAATACTTCAGAGCTTCTGTTATGGACATTAGAAGGCCAGAAAGGTGAGCTGGTCTGCAGTCCTACCCACCGCTCTTCCATTTTAAGGTGTTCGTTTGGGAAGCAGAGGGTAACCTCATTATTAACCTACATTCTTTGAGGTGAAGGAAGCTTTTGAAATGTGCTTATTAACCACTTTCACTGGCTGCTCTTTAAGTCACCTGCTCATACCTGTTAATCAAATGTCCATTTTTAAAATAATCACAACATGGGTACTTAATTGAATTTAAGGACACAGTTTCTTAGAAGGGACCTTTCCAAGTATATGTGAAGAAAAGTACTCAGTGAAAGTAATAAAACTATCTAATAGTGAATGTAACTTGGAAACCAACAAGTGCAATTAAAATTCTGCCATTGTTTAAAGCACAGACAGTCTGTTCTAAGCAGAGCATGGTGGAAGGAAGATGATTCTTAAGTGTTTGTATTAGTTTTGCCTGTGAATTTTTATTCCATTTCTAAGCTTTGGAGACAGATTCAGTACATGATGCATGCATGACAATCATCTCTCTTTGAGGAGAAACTAAATTATGTTTTATTTTTATGGGACTATATGATTTCTAAACTATTTAACAGTTCACCTAAGAAAATCTTCCAGGGATGGGTAGCAGGCTCAGTGGTTCAGAAGACTTTCTGTGTATGCAAAGAGACAATTACCCATGTAAGAGCCAGGCATGTTTGTGTGCGCCAGTAATCCCAGCACTGTGGGACAGAGATCAGTACAGTCTGCATCTGCCTGGCCAACAAGCCTAGCTGAAACAGTAGGGTTCAGGTTCAATGTGCCCTGTTTCAAAACATAAGCTGGAGGACAAAAGGAAAACACCTTTTGTGGCCTACACATCCCAATTCATCTCTCTCTCTCTTTCTCTTTCTCTCTCTCTCTCTCTCTCTCTCTCTCTCTCTCTCTCTCTCTCTCACATACACACACACACACACACACACACACACACCCCTGAGGCAGGGGCATGAGGAGACTGCAGTCCAGAATGCTTTGTAGGAAAGCTGTAAAATTAGCATCTGAAAGAAGACAGTTGGCAAAGAGAGGATGAGCACCTCCCCGAGTCTAGCTAGGCACAGGCGCACAGAATCTGAAGGTGACTTAGGACTCACCATAATGCTGAAATACACACCGCTGAGGAAAGGTTTAAGATTCTAATGAGCCATTCAATGCCTGAAGATAGATAGATAGATAGATAGATAGATAGATAGATAGCTTGATATAAAAATTGAGACATTAGCACATCTGGATATATACACAAAGGAACCTTAACCAAGATATGGAATAGGCCTACCTATTCACAACAGATAAACAGATGATGCAAATTTAGTATTATATACACAATGAGTTTTATCTAGCCATAAAGAAGAAATTAAATTACATGTTTTCAGAAAAATGAATAAAACTGGCCATCATTAAGCAAATTAAGTCAGACTCAAAAAACCCAAATATCGCATATTCTCGCAAATGCATAATTTTTTTTTAAAAAAAAAATCTATCTCAGTATTGGTGAGATGGCTCAGTGAATGACAGTACTGACTGGACAAGCCTGATGACCATCTTCCTGTGCAAGATGGAAGGGGAAAACCAAGTCCATAAGGTTGTCTTCTGACTTCCTGACTCTTGCTATGGTGTGCGTGCAGGTAATTCACACACACTCACACACCACTCACACACACACACACACACACGTACATGAGTGAGAGACTTCTGGGGAAAGAAGGGGAAGTCAGGAGGAAGAGGAAGAGGATGAAGAGGAACAGAGTCCATGGCATTCACATCATAAGGAACCCATTGTTTTATATTGATTTTTGTTTAAAAACTAAAAGGAAACAGAAGGGATGGGTGTACGGAGAACTGCCCACCCAGGTAATAAAGGAAGAGTGAGCTTGCCAATGCACGGGTGTCATTATTAGAGGAGATTAATTATGAAAACAATAACTTAGTCCTTACGGATCAGCACGAGGGGCCAAGCGTGGGATTCAGAGTCGAGTCAGTGCAGAGTCTGGCTTTATGAAGTAGGACACAGAAACAGCATGAAGTGAACCTTGGGAAACAGTGCAGTGTGCTGGTCAGTGCTGGACTGACAAACCCCCAAATTGAGTTGGCAGCTGGGGTGACACATACTGCTGTCCATGGACATAGAGTAATACCAAAAAAAATCCCAGAATAGTTTAAATCCTTCCTGTCCAGCAAAGTGGGCTGAGAAAGTTAAGCAGAAGTTTCTAGGGTACCTACCTCATCCACACCTTCTCCGCTTTCACCTACCAACCCCACAATGACATTCTGAGGGGCCATTATTAGAGTGTCTGAGAGTATCAATGCATGGCACCAAAAGAGTTAACAGTGCCTCTCCATTTAAAAAAAAAGTAAGCCTGAATGAACCATTTTGGAAAACAAACTGATAATTTCACTATGTTGCAGCTAGACTTACCTTTGTGCTCTAGCAGTTCCCCTTCTGTGCATTTCCCCAGGAGAAATGAAAACCTGAGTCTTCACAGAAATGTATGGGAATGTTTTACAGAACGCTTATTCAGAACAGCTAAAACAGGAATAACTACATATCTGTGAGTTCATAGGAAGAAGTCCACTGGGTAGATTCTGGCAATATAATGCAATAAAAAGTAAAACAGATGCAAACAGCAGCGCAGATGCAACACAAAAGCATTGTGCCAATTAGACATCAAACCTGCTGGGATTGGTGGTTCACTCCTGTAATCGCACATTTGGGAGACTGAAGCAGGAGGACTGTAAGTTCTAGGCCAGCCTGGGCTACATAGTGAGACTCTATTTCCTTGGCTGTGTGTGCCTCTCCCCTGAATCTGTTTTAGTAATGGGACAGAGACACTGAATACACCTTTGTTTCGTGTCTGTGCTCTTCAGCAAATTCATACCCATGATCCAAGAGTCAACTTACACACGCTCCTGAGTGAGGTAACCCAGTCCCAAAAACCATGCATGGTATGTACTCACTTATAAGCGGATATTAGCCACAAAATACAGGTACCATGCTACTCTCCACAGACGCAAAGAAGCTAAACAAGAAGGAAGGGAAGCGAGGAAGCTTGAATCTCACTTAGAAGGGGGAATAAAACAGTCATAAGAGGCAGATGGAGAGAGGGAACTGGGAGGGAGGAGAAAGGGAAGGGGAATGGGGGGTTCAGGATCAGGTGCAGGAAAGGACAAGAGAGATGGCTAAATGGCCATAAAAATGAATGGAAATCTGCAACTGACAGGGATGAGGAGGTGAGGGGCATCTCCAGGACAAGACAGAGACCTAGGATAAGGGAGGCACCTAAGAATCAATGGGGGTGGCATTAGCTGTGACTCACAACATTGGAGATATGGAACCTGAAGAGGCCATCTCCTGTAGCCAGGCTCTACCCAGTAGATGGACAGAGACACCAACTCACCCAAAAACTTTCAACCCATAATTTATCCTGTCTACCAGAAATTCAGGCATGGGGGATGGAGCAGAGACTGAGGGAATGGCCAACCAATAACCAGCCCAACTTGAGACTCATTCCATGGGCAAGCACCAATCCTTAACACTATTAATGATACTCTGTTATGCTTGCAGTCAGGAGTATGTTGCCCTCTGAGAGGCTCCACCCAGCAGCTAACATAGACAGATACAGATACACATAGCCAAACAGTGGATGGAGCTTGGGGACTCTTAGGGAAGAATAGGTGGAAGGACTGCAGGCCAAAAGGGAATAGGAACTCCAGAGGAAAACCAACAGAGTCAACTAACCTGGACCTCTGGGGCTCTCAGAGTCTGAACCACCAACCAAAGCACATACACAGGCGGTATCTAGACCTGCTGGATCACATGTAGCAAATATAGCTTAGTCTTCACGTGGGACCCAAACAACTGGAATAGGGGCTATCCCAAAAGCTGTTGCCTGCACATGGATATGTTCTTCTAGCTGGGCTGCCTTGTGTGGCCTCAATGGGAGAGGAAGCACCTAGCATCAAAGAGACTTGAAGTGCCAGGGTAGAATACCCAGGGGTGCCTCCACTCACTCAATGGGGGTATGGGGGGAGTATTGTGTGTGGAGGTACCAGGGGCTGTGAGCAGACTGTAAAGTAAATAAGTAAAAAAATAAAATTAAATTAAAAAAGAATCTTATTATAGCCACTTGACTTTTTTGTCAAAAGCTAACTGAAATTAGTTAAATAACATAAAACAAAAAAAAGACTACATTACCACCACATTTTCTTTGTACAACTTGTGTCCCAGTTTTCTTGTTAATATTCAATTAATTGAGTTGGGGGGATTGTTTGGTTGCTTACTTATGGGGTAATGCATATTTGGTTTTTGTTTCTCCAAGACAAGGTTTTTATGTGTACCCCTGGCTGTCCTGGAACTCACACTGTAGACTAAACTAGCCTCAAACTCAAGAGATCTGCCTGTCTCCACCTAAGTGCTGGGATTAAAGGCTCAAGCTATCATACCCAGCCAAAATCCATTAGTTCTAATCAGGATGATTCTCCTTTGATTGCCTCAAAGTCAACTGATTAGGATAGATCACTTAAGAGGAGGTTATTGACTAAAAAGGAATATGAACCTTTGGGAGTCATCTTAGAATTCCACCTTCACAAACTATTCTTTAAAAGGCTTCTATCCCTATGCTGTGCTTGCAGACATGGAGGGAAGAACATGTTTATTATAAAAATTTTAAGAATAAAAGTGTATACTTGGCTGTTAACCATTATTAAAAGAGATGTCAGTTTCTAGTAAATACAACAATGGGAGATAATGAACATGTAGTGCGGTGGTTTGAATACACTTGGCCCATGAGGAGGCACTACTAGAAGGTATGGTCTTGCCAAAGGAAGTGTTTCACTCTATAGGTGGGCTTTGAACTCTCCTCGTGCTCAAGATGCCCTCCTCCTGGCTGGCTGTCAAAGACAGTTTCCTTCAGACTGCCTTTGGATTGAGATGTAGAACTCTTGGCTCCTCCAGCAATAAGTCGGCCTACATGATGCTATGATTCCCACCATGATGATAATGGACTGAACCTCTGAAACTGTAAGCCAGGCCCAATTAAATGTTTGCCTTTATAAGAGTTGCTTTGGTCATGGTGTCTGTTCACAGCAATGAAACCCTAAACTAAGACATGTAACAAGGTTCAAATAGACTTTATTAATGTTTGCAGTAATCCTGACTGTCAGACAGTATTAAACTATACAGTACAGATGAGGAGACCTGGCAACACAGAGCTGGTATGTGGTAATAAAAGCTTTAAAATGGCATATGTGAATGAAAAGCCGAGTGAATAGACTGTTTGATATACTACAGAAAACAATGCTGTGTCTGAAGATTTGAGTTTCCTAAGTACACGAACAAGTGACATCCTCAGATGTTTCTCACCTTGGTTTTCCTAAATTGTGCTACAGCTCAAGAACACAAGGAACATCCTTGTCTTTCTCTCCAAAATTCAGAACCAATAAAGACATGTTCAGCAGACAAAGGTAAGGACCTGTACTTGTGATGAAGCCAATACTGGAGAGGGAGCTCAGGTACACACCAGACAACAGTGCCTAGTGGACAGATGAGTTTAGGCCCTGGGTGAGGCTACACATAGGAAACCTCTGTCTATAGATGATCCCAGCACTAAGTATAAAGAAGAGAAGACAACAAATTTGTGTGCTTTCACACAATCAGAGTCCCACCACTTAAAAATTTTGATTTATGAGTGTACCAAGCAATCCAGTCACTCGCTTCAGTTCTAAAGACAACAAAGGGATCAAGAAAAGAGAAGCAAGAGGCTGGAGGTGTGTACGGTAAGCATGTATTTGTTCAAGAGGCTGGGGGTGTATACGGTAAGCATGTATTTGTTCAAGTAGAGTAAGTAACAATGATTCAGATAGGACCGTATGTGTATGATGCTTGCAGAATCTATTCAGCTTATTTACAATAGCATATGAAGTACTACCCTCACAATCATGAGAATAAAGCTCATTACCTGACTTTCTGATAGAGATTTTATAAAGTCCAAAAAAAACCCAGCATGCCAAAACATTAAAGAGCACTGCCATCGTTGGCATGCAAGCATCTTATGAATGGAGGAAAGCTTACCTCATCATGGGCCACATCTTCTGCTATGTATCTTATTGAGGTCTCCTTCAAACCATACATTCTCATGCTGAAGGAGAACTGGTTGCCGGTTGTGGTGGCGCATGCCAGTAGGATCTGCTGAAGAAGGCAGAGGCAGGAGGATCACAAGTTCAGGAACTCGTTAAAGGAAGGGCTTTTACTGGGAAGTTATCCTATGACAGAGAACTCTATACATGAACTCACTGAGCCCACATGGCTGTCCTGTAAATTAAGAATGAAATTCTCTAGTCACAAAATTTACATGTACTTACACAGCAGTACAGACAAACTGGAAAATTCTAACAGTGCCAGGAAATTGCATTGGTTAACTTTTTCCAGTGTTACAAACTGTGGGTCTAGTAGGCATTATACAGAACTCCTTACCTTGCATCTTTTTGTAATGTAAGGGTTATTTTGATTACTAAAACACAAATGTGTTCAACCTCACCGATTTATCCCTTTGACAATATTCTTTCTAATGAGCAGAAATTGTGTTTTAATAACTGCATTTATTATTTACAAAAGAATAATGGATGAATTATCCACTAAATACTCCAATTAGTCCAGAAGTCTTTAGTAAGCTGTAAAGTTTTGGCTCCCAGACTGAGGAGATAACTTAGTTGAGAAAGCACTTGCTGTGCAAGCAAGAGGACCTGAGGTCCATGTCCAGAAGCCATGTAGAAGTAAACCAAACATGGTCATAGTGGGTATGACCAGGTAAGAATGAGGGCTTGAGTTCGGATCCTTAAAACACACATAAAGCCTGGTGTGGTAGGATGCATCCTGAACCCCAGTATTCCTTCAGCAAGATGGAAATGGAGACAGAAGAATGCCTAGTAGCTCACAGGCCAGCTAGTGTAGCTCATGCAGAAAGAGCAATAAGGCCTTGTCTCAAACAAGGTGGAAGGAGAAAACCAACATAACAAGCTGGTCTCTGACCTCCTTTGTCACGCATGCGTCTGCACTCACATGTACTAATCTATACATACTTGCACATGTATCACATTGAAAGAGGGGGAGAAAGAGAGAGAGAGAGAGAGAGAGAGAGAGAGAGAGAGAGAGAGAGGAGGAAGAGAGGGGGGAGGGAGGGAAGAAGAGAGAAAGGGAGAGAGAGAGAGAGGAAGGATGACTTGAATAACTGTTTGTCCCAGTTCTGGAGGGCCGAGAAGTCCAAGATTAAGTTGTGGGCAGATCTGGTGTCTGGTAAGGTCTACTTCAGGCTCACCTCTGCCTTCTCATATAGCAGGATAGAGCACTCTCTGGGCTCCCTTTCACAAGGACACTAATGCCATGTATGAGTACTCTCTTATGACTTATCTGCCGAAGTGATCTCTTCCGAATGCCACCATCACGCTGATGGTGAAGACTTTGATATAATGATCTGGCACTGGGTGGCGGCTTCAGCTGAAGCCAGTAACTGTCCGGCTTTCTGTAGATGCAGCAGAGCATCTATCTCACTAATGGGAGATACAAGTAAGAGCACACGGTAAGAGAAGCTGGGAGAGGGACAGAACTGAAGTGGCAAATTGTCTTAATTAGGGTTTTGATTGATGTCAAGAGACACCATGACCACAGCAATTCTTATAAAGGAAACATTTAATTGAGGTTGGCTTACAGTTTCAAAGCTTTAGTCCATTATCATCATGATAGGAAGCATGAAAGCATGCAAACAGACATGGTGCTGGGGAAGGAGATGAGAGTTCTACATCTTGATCTGTAGGCAGCAGAAGTGAATGCCTCACACTAGGCTTAGTGTGAGCATCTGAGACCTCAAAGCCCACCCCCACAGAAACACACTTCCTTCAACAAGGCCACACCTCCTAATAGGGCCACTACTTATAGGCCAAACATTCAAACGCATGAGTCTATGGGGGCCATTCCTATTGAAACCACCACACAAATAGAGCCCATCGAGCAGCTGTTCTCAACCTTCCTAACGCTGCAACCCTTTAATATAGTTCCTCATGTTTTAGTGAACCCCAACCACAAAATTATTTTCATTGCTACTTCATAACTCTAGTTTTGTTACTGTCATGTATCATAATGCAAATATCAGTGTTTTCCAATGATCTTAGATGATGCCATGAAAGGGTCATTGAACCCCCTCAAGGGGTCTCAACCACAGGTCAAAAGCCACTGTCATAGAGAAAGATGGCTGAAATATGCACTTGCTAATATGAGGTCAAGAAATAAAATGATGTGTTGTTGAGGGGAAGCTAGTTTAAACAGACAATTCACATGGGTGTTTTTTCTCTTCTTGTATTTCTTAATTGACTGTGTGGGTTTTGGAGCAAGGCTAAAAATGATAGCTAAACCTCTGTGCATCCTCTTGGAAATCAACTTAGGTCTTTAAACTGAGTTTCTGCTGATTAACTTATGTGGTAAGATGACATTTCAAAGGACAGGATTTCTAAAATGGGGAGATGCTCCAACTGGTCAAGCAGTTGTCACGCATGCGTGAGGACCGGAGTTCGGATCCCTAGCATCCATGGAAAGAAGCACAGGTGCATGCCTGCAATCCCAGTGGATCCCTGAGGCTTGTGGGCCAGAGAATTTAGCTGAACTGGTAAACTCCAGGTCCAGTGAAAGAGCCTGTTTGAAAATATAACATGAAGGTTGATGGAGGAAGACACTTGATGTGAGCCGCTGGACACCTCAACTCCCACACGTACACATATGCAACAAACACAAACAGAGATGCTATATTAACAAGCACTTGCTCAGTTGAGCTTTAAAAAACTAGCTACCTGATGAAAAGCATGTTTACTAGACCAGATTTTATTTGTATGTACAAAACACATTAAAATAATACTCCTCTCAAGATTACTTGTCTGCTTTCCTTTGTAATACTTCTGAAATGGATGGAACTAGAAAATACCATCCTGAGTGAGGTAACCCAGTCACAAAAGAACACACATGGTATTCACTAACTGATAAGTGGATATTATCCCAAAAAGTCCAAATACCCAAGATACAATTCACAGACCACATGAAGCTCAAGAAGAAGGAAGACCAAAGTGTGGATGCTTCAGTCCTTCTTAAAAGGGGGAACAAAATACTCACAGGAGCAAATATGGAGACAAAGTGTGGAGCAGAGACTGAAGGAAAGGCCATCCAGAGACTGCCCCACCTGGGGATCCATCCTGTATGCAGCCACCAAACCCAGACACTATTGTGGATGCCAAGAAGTGCATGCTAACAGGAGCCTGATATAGCTGTCTCCTGAGAGGATCTGCCAGAGCCTGACAAATACAGAGGCAGATGCTTGCAGCCAACCATTGGACTGAGCATGGGGTCCCCAACGGAGGAGTTAGAGAAAGGACTGAAGGAGCTGAAGGGGTTTGCAACCTCATAGAAAGAACAACAATTTCAACCAACCAGACTCCCCAGAGCTCCCAGGGACTAAACCACTAACCAAGGAGTATACATGGAGGGACCCATGACTCGAGCTGGGTATGTAGCAGAGGAGGGCCTTGTCGGGTATCAATGGGAGAAGAGGCCCTTGGCCCTGTGAAGGCTCAAGGCCCCAGTGTAGGGGAATTCGAGGGTGGGGAGGCAGGAGTGGGTGGGTGGGTGATCACCCTCATAGAAGAAGGGGAGCAGGTTGGAATAGGGGGCTTCTGTAGGAGGGGGAACCAGGAAAGGGGATAACATTTGAAATGTAAATAAAGAAAATATCCAATTAAAAAACGTTAAAAAAAAAAAGAAAGAAAGAAAATTCCTAGGGATAGCTGGAGAGATGGTTCAGTGGTTAAGAGCACTGGCTCCTTTCGCAGAGGACCTGGGTTCGATTTCCAGCACCCGCATGGAGGCTCATAACTATAACTCCAATTTAGGGGATCTGACTAACTCCTCTAGCCTCGAAGGCAGGCAAACACCTTAATGTATAAAATAAAATATAATAAAATTCTAGGATTTCAGCCAATATTGTTTAACACTATATTATCTTGACAAACTCAATCATTGGTGCCCCCAAAAAATTAAAACAAAGGATAAATGGTAATTACTCATGTGTGGTGATTACTCATGAAGCATCCATTTATTCCTTTTAGGATTATTAGTGACTAGTGTGCTAGCATTCTATACACTGTAAAGAGCAGTGCCTCAGGTACACAATGGGCATTTATTATGAGGTGGAGGAGATTCTCTGGACTAGACAGTTAAAAAAATCAACTCACTTGAGAAAATGGCAAGTCAGGTATCCCATAGAAGTACCCGCACATGAGCACCTAGCCACTGCACATGAGCACCTAGCCACTGCTCAGAACGGGGCTGCTTCCCTACTTTACCAAACAATACTTCATAGCACTGCTCAAGGCTCCCTCTCAGTTTCTCTCTAGTCTTAGGACTCAGTCCATATGAAACTGCTTCCTTCGGTTGCTCCCATGAAACCACAACAACTAAGAGGAGGAAGGTGACCAGATCCAGACATCATCCAGTATGGAGTCTTCGTATTGGACAGTCCTCAAACCAGATGACCTCAGACTATTGTACTCTAACATAGCTAGCCTATACTGAGTTACACTGGGAATAAAGCAGGAGTGTGTCCATCAGTAATGGTCATGACAATCAGGAAACTTGGCCAAACAACATAGAGACAAAAATGTTTGTTGGCATTTTGTTTGCAAAGGGAAACAGGTGCATGGAGAGCCTAGGGGTTCATAACTTTAACAATAAGAGGTTAAAAATAGAAAATGGAGTCAGGAAAGGCTCCTGATTAATAGAGTGAATGAAAAATAAATAAATAAAAGGGAAGGACATGGTTGATCCTAGGTATGGGGGGAGAGGTTTACTGCAGATAAAAGTGAGAGCACAGCCTGAGACAGACATCTGGGAGAGTCCAGAGTGAACACAACCCTGAGCCATATGAGAAGAAGGAAAGGAGAGAAGAGGGGGTAGCCAGGAGAGTAAAGGGTAGACCTAAAAGGGTCAGATTATATAGAGAAGGGTAGCCTAGAGGCAACCCAGCCCCTGGGCTGGAGAACTTTGGGCTATGGGGTGGGGTGTGCCAGGCACACCCTGTAAGAACCTGAAAGCCAGTTCTGCTTTGACAGGTAAAAGACACCACAGTTGGCCATTTGTTTGAGAACCAACATAGAAGAGACAGGGTCAAACTACTGATAAGGCGCCTTGGGTGGAATCACAATTCGAAGTCTTCCCCAGGGAACTGGACAGTCCTTTTACCTCAGCTGGTGACCTTCCTTCTTAGACCCTTGCATGTTCCAAGGGAGACACCTGAAATTAAGCATCCAAGTTAAACCTTTCTCTCCTTAAATTTCACAGACAGGGACTGATGGTGAAAGTTAAATTCATGAAGTTCATATAATAAATCCAATACATGTGTATTCTAATACTACACCGATGTAAACAAAGTGTACTGTGACCCTACTCTGAGACATGAAGTTTCACCTAAAAATGATATTTTGTCTCTGCCCTGAAAATAAGAAAACTCTTTGTTCAGATAGATGTACATCTTTCTGAAGCAAAAGTAGAAACTGTCAGTTTTCAATCTCTAGTATTTTAAAGCAGTGAATGTAGCAAACATAATTATCAGGATTAAAACTTACATCTCATAAACATAGGTATAAAAATTTCAAAGTCATCAATTTATTCATAATATCACTACCTAAGTTAATATAGTCTTAATCCCAACACAGCTTTTATGATACATAATTTAGGTTTTCTGTGCCTCATGACACTTGATTAGAAGCAAAACATTGCCCCAAATAATGTATCTTAGAAATCACAGCTATGTAGATGATTTTCCCAGTGAATCTGCCTGTCCCTGTACACATGGGCAGAACAAGCATGGGAAATGTGGAATTACACACAGAAAGGAGAGAGAAATCAGAACTAAGGAGTAAAACATTCACCTGTTAATTTGCTCTAAGGGGAAGTTCTTGGTAACATACATTTTCTGACATCGTAAGACAGAAAAGCCCTGCTGATGAAGAACACAAGTCAGGTTAATACGGAGTAGCAAAAATCTCTGTCCTGTGGCACAAACAGAATGTGTCACCAGCAGCTGCCATGTCTGTCTGAGCGTCACCTCCTACCATTGCAGGAGAGTTTGGATTTCTCAGCAATGTCCCATCCAGCTTCTTCACTGTCCCTCACATTCACAAGGCCAGCAAGAAGCAGACCTCTGAAATATGGCTGATGATTGAAGTTCCCACATATGGCGCTGGAGAAGAGCATGGAAGAAGCACATCTGAGCTCCTAAATATTAACACAACCCATCAGAAGAGATGCTGGCAGAAGTAGCACTTAAGGGGCCTGGGGCAGACTTTCCCTTCTGCATCTGGTGACGCCTTCCCAAGATGCATCATATCTAAATGATATTCCTGAGGAAGGTGGCAACTCTCAGATTCTGGGGAGCTACAACTGCCAGGTGGTTTCTCTGAGATGAAGTGGCATGTTCACAGCAGAGAAACGGATCAAGTTCTAGTTGAAAAAAACATCTAAATATACCTACTATCCTTTGCTGAAGGCCATCTGATTATGCAAGGCCATTCTTGGAAATGCAAGCTCAATAGGGCATTTTCTCTAATTGTGTTAGGGTTGATTCTGATTTGTTGCTGAAAATGGCACTTCAATTAGAAGAAACTGGATTCTCTACAACTTGACTCTAAAATAGTCACAAATGAAGAACTATTGCTTCACCAGAGAAAACAGCAAATATTCAACAGCATATTTAAATGTAAGCTTTTTATAAAAGCCCATTCCCAAATGGGCATTTGTGTCTGGTCAAGACATAGGAACCACAGCCATCATTGGTATCACCCAGTAAAGGATGGGAACCTTGAAGTGAGAGGTGTAGCTGTTTGTCCCCAGCTACATTTCACAGAGGAGAGGAATTAGAGGAATTCTTTGTACTTCCTAGGCACAGAGATTGAACTGAGAGATCAGGCAATTCAAGTTCATGAGACAGGCCTTTCCAGTGACGACAGCCAGAGGTCTGCTGGGGACTGGCCAAGTAAGAAGTGTCTAGCTTTATATTGCTGTCTTGACAATTATCTAAGGAGACAGTTTCAAAAGCAGAGAGGGCTTATAAATATTTTATGTGTTTGAGATTTGTAAATATTTCCTTGTACAGTCCCTGTGTGCCCCCAACCCGCTTTCAGTGCTGGGGACCAAACCCACAAACCCAGGCTTTGCACATGGTAGGCAAGCACTCTACCACCGAATCACAGTCCCAGTCTATTCAATCAAGAAAAGGTTTATTTGGGCTCTCAGTTTCACAGGATCACCTGGCTATGTTGTTTCGGGCCTGAGACAAGACAGGAACATCAAGAGAGCAAGAGAGTCTGAAAAATCTTCCCACCTCATGGTGGCCAGGAAGCAGAATGCAACAGAAGGACCCACAGACAAAAGACCCTTTAAAGGTATGTCCCAGTCAATTCCTTCCTCCAGCCCCCCACCTCCAAAATTTCCACCACCTCCAAAAATAGTGCACCAACAAGGGACCAACCCTTCAACATATGAACCTACAGGTTCAATCTATATTCAAATTACAGGAGTGAAGAACTAGTCAAAGATAGATTTTAAAAAACAAAATAAAATCTGATGCCTTTCCTAGGAGGTGGTGGTCCATGCCTTTAATCCCAGCTCTTGAGAGGCAAAGGCAGGCAAATTTGTGAGTCCAAGGACAACCCGGTCTACAGAACAAATTCCAGGACAGGCTGGGCTACACAGAGAAACCCCATCTCAAAAAACCAAAAATGAAAAAAAAAAAAATCTGCAATGGCAGTGGGTGCCTGCAGATTCCACATCTGAGGATTCAGCCTCCACATCCAAGGATTCAACCCACCACAGATCACACATGTTAAAAATGATCAGCGTTTGCACTAAACACATTCAGTTTTTCCCTGCTGCTTATTACAAGGAAACAACCTATTTACACAGCAGTCACTTTGCCTCAGATATGAGCACCCTGTGAGCACTCTGCCATTAAGAATTAGGGCCCTGAAGTGACTACTACCTTTTAGAGTAGGGGGTCTTGGAAACAACCTCCGAGGTCACCAAGGGACAACTGTAGATGATCCTTAACTCACATGTTTTCCTGTAGCTTTGTAACAGCCAGTCCTTTGAACTGGGAAGGGAGAGCACTTTAGTATGACAGGCTAACACGGTCCTGCTGCATGTCAGAGCTAACGAAGACCAACACCTTGAAAGCTGAGCTGTTACAGTCACGATACAGTCCACTCATTCTCACACACGGCTTTGGATCTACTATTTCAGTGCTATAGTGCCACAAAACAAAACAAAAACCCTTCAGGACAACTTTCTTGGAAATGGCTACATTTTAAAAAAAAAATAAATAAAACAGTTAAACTAGCACCTGGGGTTTACACCTCAATATAAAAACAGAAATTTGTGAGAACAAAATTTTAAAGATAAAGATTTGGGCTCAAGTGGATTTGAGGAACAGGCTCATGCCCCATGGTCTATTGGGTTTCCTTTGCTCTGAGGCACCAAGGAGTAAATACTAGAAGCAAATGCTTTAGTGCCCTCTAGTGGCCACTGTCCAGTCCTACCACCTCATTCTGTTGCTCTCTCCAAATCCTCCCCCCACCCCCACCCTCCGAGCAGGGACAATCTTTATAGCAATCCACTTGTCATATAAGAGCAGACAATGTTCTAAGGGTAAAAGCTATCAAGTTGAGATTTTCCTGGTAAAATTAGAATTTTTCCAATATAATAAACAGCAAATGGCAACTAGGAAAATAAGATACTACAGTAAAATTACTATCATGTTTTTATTTCTAGATTTTAACAAATTAAGAATATTGGTTTACATGGGGAAAGGTGGGGATTCTTTCCATGTTTCTGTCTGTGGCTTGTCAGTTCCCTTCCCTTGGGTATCCATCTCTCCCTGCAGCTTCCATCTTAGCCTGAGGCACCAGAATATATATGGCAAAGAACCTGTTCTACTGCATATAAGCCTTGGGTCTGAGCCTTTCTTTTAAGAATGTATAATGGTCACACTTACAAAAACCAGTAATTGGTAACTAAAGTGTCAGTTCGCCCTGAATTTCACACTGTTTTGGGGTGATGGTAATATAACCATCCTTCGTCTTTGTTTTGTTTTTCAAGTAATTCATTACTAGTTAGACCATGCTGCAACAAGAATAATGCACACTGAACAATGTATAAAGTAAAGGTTTACTCAACTTCACAGTTCCAAAGATAGGAGATTCAAAGACAAGGGGCTGCCTCTGGTAAAGGGCTTCATGCTGTTTAGACTCCTCAGAGTTCTGAGGTGGTAAAGGACACTACATGGTGAGAGGGGAGCACAAGGAAGGCAAATGCAAACTGGCATAGTTATTCCAGGACACTTATTAATCTATTAATGGATCAACCCATTCATGAGATCTGTGCCTTTGTGACCTAATTCTCTCTTAAATCCTCTCTCATCCTGTCTCTCAATACCTCACAATGGAGATTAAATCCAAGATGGAGTTTTGATGAATCATCCAAACCACAATTCTTAACATTCTTTTATTGCACTCATTTATTGTGTGGGGATGTGTGTGTGTGTGTGGCGCGCGCGCCACCTTGTGCACATGTGGAAGCGAGAGAACACAGATAGCATTTTCTTCCTTTCTTCCATCATGAGTCCCAGGATCAAGCTCAGGTGGTGGACCTGGTGATAAACACTTCTATCTCCTGAACCATCTCGGCAGTCCAAGAAATAAACATTTCTAAAAAATTGGACATTTGAATTGTTTACTCCAAACCTGACCATATTTAAAGAATATTGCAAAGTATTCTGAAGACAAATATTTATATGCTGCAGTATGCACTTATGTCATTCTTATAACCTCCCTCGTCTTTTACAGAAGTTGGGACTTAACGCATGATCTCCTTTTTTGTGATTCTGCAACATAAGTAGAAACACACAGGGAGAATATGGAAGCAGCTGTTGCCTCAGCCTCTTCCCATTAACAGGAGGCCAACTGAACAGAGTGAGGGGAAGAAACCGAAAACTTTGTAAGCAAAGATAAGCCAGGAAGTCACTCTATTTAAGTCCCCCAATGAATGAAACGTTTGATAGTTTTTGCAAGTTAGCACAGGCCTACTAATTAAACACAATGCTGTATTCCCAACTTCTGCAGAAAATACAGTTTTCTGATAGACCCAGATAGACTATCAGCCTGGTCATGCTTGGAAAAGAACTTTTCCTCTTCCAACTTGAGTTTGAGCGCTCTAGGGTCTGCGAATTGGCATAAGATAGCAGCTCATTACCAGGGAAGGTGCAAGTGGCCTACAAGGAGTGGCTCCTTGAAGAGCTTGCAGGTTTTACATACCAGCTAAGGCCTCAGAGGACAAGCAGACACATCTCTGGCCTGGCTCATTTTCAAATGCTTTTGAATCTAACAGTTTTAACCAGCCAGTTGTTTCCCTGTGTGGAGATCTCTGAGGGGTTTGTAAGAACAGAACTTACGCAGCTCTGCTTTGAGTCAGACAAGGCTCCCTACTATGGCTGCTTCATGTACTTGCAGTTTAAGGTGGTTGATCCCTTTGTTTCCTCTATTTAAAATACTGCATGAAGCTCTTCACAGAGCTGGGTTGCTTGCTCTGAAGAGAAGACTTGAGCTAGAAGTTTAGAGAGAAGAAATCAGCACAAATCAAAAAGAAAGGCCTAAACACTGCAAGTCAACCCCAATTACTTTTTTTCCTTTCTAAGAGTTGCCATGGTCATAGTGCCTCTTCACAGCAGTAAAACCTAACTAAGACAGGAGTCTAGCAGATATTTGTACTGGGAGACTGAAACTAGGTCAGCTTCAACATCAGTTAAGATGGCCAGGGTTTGGAATGTTGAAACAACAGGTATTTGGGTTGTGCTAGAACTGTAGAGAAGTTTGGTTAAGGTGAAGCGAACCTCCTTCGTGAAGGTGAGAACATCACACAGGAATAGAAGAAGAATAAAATAGGGTAGGACAGTAATATTCAGCCCTTCTTTCTACAAATGAAAAAGGAAGATGTCTGTTAAAATGTCTAGGTTAAGGGATTTTTCAGGGGGTAGAAAGAAGTTATAAAGAAAGATGGAAAAAAGGCTATAGACTTATGATCTTGGACAATTTCATGGTGGCCAGGATGAAGCCAAAGAGCTCATTATTTTAGTAACAGTGCATATGTTCTTCTAAAAGCTCTGACGTATCCTAGTCTGCTGGCCAAAAGGCACGAGAGACCATTGTCAGATGGTGAAAGCCCTGTCCTTTGTTCCTGTACATGAATGACATTTGTCAGTTTTCATATGTACTTGAGTGCATTAAATCATTTATACAAATCCTCAGAATATCCACTATCTACTACAAAAGAGCTTAGAAATGCCAACAGGCATAAGACAGTCAAAATTATTTCAAAGGGGTCTATTAGTCAACAGTTCTCTAACAGAACCAAAAAAGATATTGCACTAGATGATATAAATACACAATTTGAGAGGCTTACAGGTGGTGGTCATGCTAGTCCAACAGTGGCTGTCTACCAATGGAAAAATCTAAGAATCCAATAGGTATTCATCCATAGGGCTGATGTCTGCTGGCCTTCACTATACAGCAGAATCCCCAAGAAGCAGGCTCTAATGACAGTGGAGAAATGAACTTGCCAGTCAAAGTGAGGGTAAGCAGGCAAAGAGAGCTTCCTTCTTCCATGTCCTTTATACAGGCTGTCACCAGGTGTGGCACAGATTAAAGATGGATCTTCCTACCTCAAAAGATCCAAATTAAAAGAAGGTCTTCCCATTTCAAATGATTTAAGAAAAAAAAAAAAACAACTCACAGGTGCCCCAGTTGCTTGTATTTAAGTTAATCCCAGATACAGCCTAGTTGAGAATCAAGAATAGCTATCACAGGGTCAACCCATGTCTCTCCTATTTGGGGTATTTAGATGTTTAGAAGGGTCTACATAATTCCTGCAATTTAAGTTCAGTTTTTTTCTATGTATGCACACAATGAGGAGATCAGAGGAAATCCTGCAAGAGTAGGGTTCTCTTCTTCCACTATGAGAGGTGTGTGTGTGTGTGTGTGTGTGTGTGTGTGTGTGTGTGTGTGTTTAGAGGTCAGAGGCCTTACGTGGCCTAAGGAGAATGTCTTCTTCACTCTTTGCTAGCTGGGAAAGGTTCCCCTGGCCGAACCAACCCTCCTTATAGAGCTGAGGTGTTCTTGAGTCAAAGATCTAAATATTCTGTCAAAAACAGACTTCAGAAGCCTGCTAAGAAAGGGAGGGTGTTTTCCTCGGTGAGCTGGCTGCTCTGAGAGGCTTCTTGTACTACACTAACTCTCACTTTGTTAATGTCCTCCAACAGATCCGAAATCCAGTAGAGAAGTAAATTCCAGTTTATTGCAAGTCCTCTTTATTTACAGTACAAGTCTCTAAGAAGCTACTGTAGTTATCTTTAAATAGCACGTCCATCATATAAAACAGCTGGAAACAATGTTAGGGAAATATATACATTATAATACATGAAGTACTTTACTATTGAGTTTTTCATAGTAAATTAGGAGGCTACTGTGGTTTACAATGTTATTTCCTCTAGTTTAAAACCTGTTGAAAGACATTATGTACATTTTCTTTTACAAAACTGACAAAGCAGCATTAAACAAAACTGCTTGTGATTGTAGTTTCCTTTTTTTTCTATAATACACTGCACCTGTTACAAAAACAACCAGAAAAAAAGAAAAAAGAAAAAAAAAAAAAAAAGGCATTGCACTAGATGGTTTGAATACTGCATTGAGTCACTTTGGAGACTGAGTGTCCTGGTAAGACTCAGCACCAGGCTCGCAACAGTTTTCACACTTGAAACTCAGCTGACTTGTCACAGGCAGAATACCTCCTTGGCACTTCCACAGAAACCCACTGCTAATGGCTACCGTGCCGAGAAACCATCTACCGCAAAGCCACCTCAAGCCAATGCTCACACGAATGACCCCATTATTTACACAGAGCTAGAAAACCCCTGCCCAGTCCTTCCTTCTGTAGGAAGCCTCGAGAATCTGCAAGTACTGAATAGACTACAAAAGTGCTCTCCAGCTTATTTCTGCTTTCTTTACTCGGGCAGACAGGAAAAATTCAAATTCTATTCTTTAAACAAAATTTTATGTCATCAAAAAGCTTTATATTTATAAACAAGATTTTTATACACAGCAACACGTTGGCATAATTTCCTCATGTTACTATCAGTTACTTTGGAATTCATATTATATTTTGAGCATGAGATTTCTTCCTTATTCACAACTTTTTGGCATTAATATTCTCTAGGACATGAAAAGGAGTCAAAGAGGACAATAGCCATTCAGTTCAAAGAACTCAGAACACTACATATGCACACATATACACAAGCAGCCAGGAGTCACATATCTGTACCACGCAAAACAGTTCAATTATGTGTTTCCCCTTCATTAACACCAACCAGACATTAATTTTAAAAGAACAATCAAGCTTTCAAAGCAGTAACTCTTGCTTCAGAAAGTTTAGTCACCAAAATACCTTTAATATTTACTTACTTTAAACAAAACTTTAAAAACCAAAGCTGCTTTTCAATCAGGGACAAGAGAGGATGGACATGCCGTGTTCCTCTCAGGAGTTACTCCCTGGGAGCTCAGCCCAGCTACGCACTGCACTGAAAACAAACAGAAAAACAGAGACAACACAATCTCAGCTAGGCAAGGCGTCTCTCTAGTCCTACAGGAAACGAGGGGGTCCTATAGCCTAATCGATTGCACAGAAAGATGAACAGAGACAAAACAGAGCTGGCATTTCAAACCAGGCACAAAAGCCTTTGTCCCTGGAGGCATAGAAAGTGTGTCCCACACAACTTGAGAGTCTGTACACTCCTTTACTGATCTTTAACATGCCAGGTGGACTCTTCAGGGTTTGGTCCATCTTTCCAAGGCACAGATGGAAGACTGAAGAAGCCAAAGCCTAACATCAGGCAGACATAACGCTTGTTCAGCCACACACATAACAGGTAACCAATAGCCAGCCGCTGGTGTCTAGAGCAAACCTGCCACACTGTGCTGACTCAGGTGCAGACTACTGTCTGTAGTAGCATCCATGCAGCCCTTTGTGAATATTAATGTGCTACTAGATGAAGTCTGGAATCCTTACAACTTTATGAATGTCCAAATATCCTTGTTACAGAAAAGCCAAGAGACACTCGCATATGATGGGGTAAAAGCATTTCTTCACAGTTCAGGGTTACCGGTCACTTTTTAGATGAGATTGCCGACTAGTAAAGTACTTCTAAAACAGGAGTAACTTTACCTCTCAGCAATTCTCAGCAGCACTGGTCAGGGTGTAGACATATCTGTACTGAAAACGTCTAATCTTACAACCCTCCCCCAACTGCTAGTAGTGTTGAAAGATACTTTATAACTATATAGTTATATATAGGTATATATATATATATATATATATATATATATATATATATATAGCAAAAACAAACAACAACAAAAACCCACATTTTTGATTCTCACGCGGTTTCTTTTTACCATTAAAAAAATCCTTCATCACTAATTTTTCACTTAGGGCTTCAGTGACTGCAGATTCATTTCCTGCCTATTTTATTTCCCCAAAATGAGAGCAAAATCTAGACTCTGAACACACATGCAGATTAAGTGCTGTTTGGCATATTACACAAATGTTTTAAACAAGCTCCTTAAAATGCTCTAAGAACGGCTTTCAAGCTAAGGGCTGTAGGCTCTTATCACCTGCTGCATAGATGGTAGAATGTGAAAGCATCGAACACAGTAAAACAAGGTAAGCTGGAGAATACAGAATATGGCAGGATTCCTAATTTAAGTCAAATTCCAAATAAAGCAAGCACCAATCTGTTTAACTGGCCATTAATGGAATAAATCAGATTTTTTCCTAAATGTTTCAGATATTATAAGAACAAATATTAAAGTCACTACACAGGAAACATATACCAAACCAAGAAGGTCTACAAGTGCCTTCTCAGAGAAGAAGTAACAAATGTGATGCCAGTCAGTCTTGTCTACCAATCACAATCTACCAGTCACAGTCTACCAGACAGTCACAATCGACTAGACAATCACAATCTACCAGACAGTCACAATCTACCAGTCTCAATCTACCAGACAGTCATAGTCACATTCTACCAGTCACAGTCACAGTCTACCAGACAGTCTCAATCTACCAGACAGTCACAGTCTACCAGACAGTTACAGTCGCAGTCTATCAGGCAGTCACAGTCTATCAGACAGTGCTTTCTTCTTGAAGCAATTGAGTTAATAAATACGACAACTCAGTACCTTACTTTGTCTACATACTCATCTCTAATCACAGCCCTTTAAAAAGAACACTGTATTTAACTTTGTACAATTTCCCATTTTACAGGCAGATAATAGCAAATATCAGAAGCAAAGTACAATCCATGGGGCTTTTACCCTGAAGTCATGGACAGTCTAAAGCCAATCTACAGACAGTCACAGAACTGAAAGGTCTTTGTGTTCAGTGGTACACATAACAAAGAAATAAAACATCATATAGTTTGGGTTTCTTCTTCAGATCCACTTTCGTCCACAGTCTTTTTCAAATCATCTGCGTGATTTCAGCAATTCAGATCCAACCCTGTCCAATGGTCTGGCACCATCAAGAAATACTTGTCCATTGCTTCACAAAATCTAGTCCTATACAACTCTGGAGAGACCACAGTTGGCATTTTACCTAAGATAGCGAAAGACAAAAGGGGGGATAAAGCTGTTTTAATTCAACTGAGCAACCGACTTAACCAGACATAAACCGCCGTAAGCCTAAGCACTCTGACAGGAGGCGGAGCCTTTTTGAAGGTGAGTTCTCTTGAGGTAAGGGATAGCTAAACTTAGAAATGAACCAGAGAATCTAGAAGACATCAAGTATTAATTAAAGACAATCTTTTATTCAAAATCTCTGGCTTTTTAAAAACTTATTTTGAAAAACTCTGGCATTAAATCCAGTATTTCCCCACTTATGTACCTCTTTACATTACAGTCATTTTAGAAATGGAAAAATCAGAGACAGCCACATCGGGTCAGTTTTGTTTTGTGTCTACAGAGAGGGGTCTTATGTATCCAAAGCTAGCCTTGAGTTCATGATATTCCTACCTCAGACTCCCAAGCACTGAGATTACAATACGACACTATGCCTGGCTACCATGCTTTAGGGTCTTAAATATTCAAGGGATATATGAGAACAGTGTTAAAAATAAACAAACCAATATTTTCTCACCTTGTCCTCCTAAAATTCCTGTTGACTTCACAACCATCTCAAGTTTTTTGTCCCATGTAAATGTTCGAATGTAATCTAGGGATAGAAAGAATGCAGCATGAACAGAAACACTGTTGTGAGCATAAGCCAGAACAGCAGCAATGCCTACTACTATTTATACAGCATCTTTACAGTGCTGCTCCAAGGGCTGCCCCACATTATCTCTGTTTAATTCTCACAACCATGACACAGTGTCTCTTTTTAAAGTAATTACCATTACCTTTTAATTAATATATTTTTAGAAATGAAGAAACTGAATAGAAAAGACTAGAATGAAAACTTGTTAATTTAAAATTGCAAATGAAAGCCTCCAGAAATATTCAGTGATTATAATATTAAACCAATTCAACAGAACCTTTGAAATTCTACTCTTGTTTTAATCCTGAGCCGTATACAGGGTACAGTTATTGACTTACCTATGATTCCAACTACAAGCTCATTGCTTGTGTCATCTCGTCCAACCAGCAAAGAATAGTCTATAATGAGGTGGCTGGAAAGGAAATGGGCGTCGCTATGGATAGAGGTTCTCAGCACAGATTTGGAATGGGAACGAATATATAGAGGGTTGTCTCGAACCATCTTGAGGAGGTTTTCATCCAGCAGAACCACATCACAGCTCTCTTTCCCAGTGTCAGTTTTTACATTTCGATTCCTAAGTGAACCCTTCAAATCAAAAACCTAGCAAAACAAAAGTTCTTATTTATTATTATTAACAATTTATTTAATTATTAATTATTAACAATGGTTAATTGGTGCAATTAAAAGGCAAAAAGATTCCTTGTAGTTACTGCCATAATATGTATTTTTAAATTTTACTTCAAAATTTAACTTTTCTAATTTAAATCATAAATATACAGCAAATAATTATATAATACATAAAATACATGGTATCTGATACATGAAACTCATGATGATACAAAAGTATCATATGAAATAATATACAGGTACTCAGTTTTTAAAACAGGTCAGAAATAATCTGCTAATTTAACCAATTTTAAAATATATTAAGTTTATCATTGGATCATCCAACAGTATGAAAGAAAACACAAATAGTCTTAGGAAACTTAAAATACTAAAACTCTATACAATCACTTAAGGCAATATAAAGTGAGAACATAATATATCCTCACATCTAGACCAATATGGAATCTAAAAACAGACAAGTGACTGACAGGCTATAATCTCTACAGGTCTCAGCTAACTCAATTTTAAAGAACAATCTGATTCTAGAACATTGGATATGTTCAATTTTAAGATGAGTTACATACCAATTTTTCTTTCTTCCAAAAATAAGTTAAATGTGCACTCCTGACTAACCTGTTCCTCAAATTTACTACATTCAAGAACTAAAGGACAAAAGTTCTCACAGCCAAATGCCTCACAAAGTCCAGGGTCCTCACCTGTGCCATCTTTCTCCCATAGAAAAGGTTTTCCATGACAAGGAGATCTAACTTCTTCTCAGTGTTGTTCTGAGAGTTCTTATAACCAATTCTGTAAACTCCAAGAATTTTAGCCAAGGCGGTGGGCCTCTAATCAAGAAAAGATCAAAACAAACTATTACCAAAATAAGATTATCTGTAAGTCATATAACACCTGATTTCTCCATGTAATACCCAGGAATGATTTTCTGTTGATATACCAGAAATAGGCCTTTGAAACTCCTCAGGGTCAGAAATTGCAGTTGAATATAATGCATGCCAGTAACAATAGTACGTCCTTAAACTGTACAGTACAATAGCCCTTCACAGCTGTTCAGATTCAAAAACTTTATCGTCACATGCACATTTCCCCCAAATAATCTGCAATAAATTATTACTTGACAACAAATAAAAAAAAAAAAAAAACCACCTACATTCATGGCTCTGTGACAAGTGGACAAACCTGAGCCACTCGTTGGTTTCTTTTCTAGTTCAGCAAGCGTATCCTGTTTATCAACATATATTTCATATTTTTGTCTCAACAAAAATGTTATTCAGTGGCACCTAATTCCATCTTGTCTCGGTATTTTACAGTAACTTATATATGCATATAGGTATGTATATACCAATCAAAAGCTAATTGCTTGAGGTTATATGGTTCCTCAATCGCAGAGGTAGGAAAAATATCTAAAAACCATGCACTCCATCACATCCCAATAGAGTAAGAGAGTGCCCAGGTCCCTGCGACCTGCCCTTACCAGAGACAACGTCTATCAGGACAAACTGAGAACATAAAAAACCCAGTGCACTGTGACCACAGTGGCCACCAACCATGACTCCAGATCGCTACCTTTTGTTGAACAGCATTTGTGATATAACTGAAGTAGTGTGGTGCAAAGTCAAGGAAAGACTGGACTTCCAGACGAGGCATCTGCTTCAGAATGAATCTATCATCTACAAGGAAGAAATTCCACATTACTTCTCAGAGTACACACTGTCTGTTGTTAAAAGTGAAATCATTCCGGAGACACCAAATCGTCTGTTTATTTTCTGTTTCAAGGTATTCTTTTAAACCAAACAGTGAAAAATTTGATCAGAAAGCAATTCTCAAGTGATTAAAATGCTAGGAGCCCTGAAGATACATGAACAAAAACATCTACTTCTCAAATCTAAATTCATAGCACAAATTTATTCATTTACTTCTTAAAACTCTCAAAGAAAATGTTATAACTCCATTTCAATGACTCTTGAAGTTATTTAAGTTTTTATCAAGCAACTAATGTACACTTTTTGCATGCAGTATACATTTGCAAATGCACATAAATTTAGCATTCAATAGGCATGCAAAGCAGAACGTTAAACATACAAAGTGTCACACTGTACAATTAGGTAAGCCTCCAAACGTTTCTACTGTTACCTTTCCCTCATCAGTTCTGTGGCACCCAACTGAGCTTCCTGTAAGATGTCTGCTATGATTTAAATGTGAAGTGTCCCCCATAGGCCCACGCTTTCAGGCCTGTTCAGTCTGGCGGTACATTGTTGGAAGGTATGGAAGTGGGTGCCAGCTGCTAAACAGAGAGATTATACTCACCCCATTCCAGCCTCTCTTTCTGCTTCCTGTCTGTCGTGATGTGAAGGGCTACCTAACAGAGCATGCTCCCTCTGCCAACCACTCAGGGGCTGAAACATGAGCCGAAATAAATCTATCCCCGCTTAAGCCGTCTCTGTCAGGTATTTTGATCAGAGATATGAAAGTAACTAATATAGTTTCTACATGCATTTGGAGAACTCAGAACTAGAAAGAGTTCAGGGAGTATCTGACCAATGTCTGAGCGTGTATAGTCTTGTATTACTCTTCTCAGGAACAGAAAGAAACTAGAGAACTTTGTTTGCCAACAGCTAATACATAATGCCACTTCAAGTGCTTCGTGAATTGTCTCAAGGTAAAGGACCACAAGTGTTCTGCACTAGTGAGTAACAAGAATTACCTTCAGTGGCATAGAAAGCAGCTCCTGACTTGCCTCCCCGGGCCTGCCAGGGCGATGAATGAGACAGGGAACGAATGAAATCTTCCTCGCTGCTGCCCAGAATCACTTCACGCATCTTATGGAACTCTCCCGCATAGTACAGCCGACAGTAAAACTTGGCATTAGCATCAGAAAATTCTACAAAGAGAGAAAAGAGGAGGAGGAGGAACAGGAGGAGGAGAAGCAGGAAGAGGAAGAGGAAGAGAAGGAAAAGGTACATAAAGCAGAAAATCTCTCCTTCCCTCTCCAAGCACCAAACACAACCCCAGGATAAGATCTTTCCTAATGAAGTAAAAGTCCTGGTCTGTCTAACCGTGTTATGGTGAGCTTCACGGTATCAGGGAATCTCTTCTAACCATTCTTACTTGTCTTCAAAGGCCTCAACATAAAACTGTTCTACATCAACACCGGCCACTGTATTTTCTCCATTATACTTTAACGCAGTTCTTAAAATACTGTCTTTTTATGAGTATATGAGAGCAAGGATTGAGCCCAGGGTCAAAACTGCTTGGCAGGTGAGCACTTCACCCTCAAGCCTTAAATAAACATCTTAATGCTGCTTGCCAGGCTCTATGTCTCTCAATTACATAAAAGAAAATATTTAGATTTTTAAAATTAAGATATAATTTTTAATAAATTATAATTTAAATGTTGAAAATAAATAATCCAAATTTTATATATTGAATTATAGATCAACTAAAACTCAAACAACACCTAACACTCAGTTAAAAACAAACAACACACTTATCTAGGATGAAGTTACTTATCTTATAGCCCTGCCCTTAGACAAATGTTATGGCATACTTACGAAGCTCCACATGAGGATTTGTGAGTTGTTTCTTCTGTGTATCTCCTCCATCTACTTCATCTAAAAGTTTAATGTCATTAGTTATAAGTTCATTTTGTCTTTTTTCCCAACACAGCAACAAAAGTTAGCAAATCAGTAATAAAATTATCCTAATCAAATTATTATTATAAAGCATACATTAGACAAGTTGTGCAAATGACTATAGTAAAACTGTATGTTCTTTCCTGGGGTTTCAGGGATGGATCACTGGTCTTACATCTTCAGGGATGTCTTAGTAGGCATCCTAACCTGTAGAAGAACAGACTACCCCTAAGTTTCACATTTCAAAACCGCTTGTTAGGTAGGTATCATAGTCCTTCATATCCCTCCACAGGACACACTAAAGACACCTACAGTCCCATGGGAACATACAGATATTAAACAAATATTTTAATTAATAGTGTAAAAAAAAAATGTTCAGGCGCTATTATTTTTGGTTTGGTTTGGTTTGAAGTATGGTATTACCACATGACCTAAACTAGCCATGAACTCACAATCCTCCTGCCTCACCCTTTTGAGTGCTAGGATTAGAGTTGGGTACCACAAAGCCAATCTGCAGTTTTAAATTTTTTTTTCCTCTTCTTATATACAGTGTATGTTAATCATTTTCTTTCCCCTCTTGCAAGATCCTCCCCAACTCCCTACCCACCCAACTTCATGCTTTTGTGTCTTCTTCTTTCTCAAAAACAAACAAAAAAAAAAACATGAAAATCAAGATCAGAATTAAAACAAAACATTCACACATACGGAGGGGGAAAAAAAAAGCAGTCTATTTATGTTGGCCAATTATTCCTGGGCAGGGGGCCTGCCCGGGAATGTGGTTGATAAACCCAATGACCCTCCACTGAAGAGAACTGATGTTCCTTTCTCAGCAGGAATCAATTGCTAACAGCTTCTTGGTTAGGAGTAGGGCTTTTCAAACCAGAGAAAATCCCTACATGAAAAATGAAGTGCAATTGCTACTTTTTAAACTTCTCTTCCATGATCTAACTTACAAGTCACCAAACAATTCCTCTAAGGAGTCGAACAGTAAATACTTCACTAAGCCGCAACTTCTCAACTGGCCAATTTAATGTGAAGCAATCAGACAACAGGAGACAAATGCACATGGCCCTATTCAGATGAAATTTTATTTCTAATCAGGTAGCAGAGTTGGTCAAACTTACCAAATCTAAACATAATTAGGTAATCATAGCTTTTAAAGATCAAAATGAAGGTGCGTATAAATAGCCACAATTTTACAGGGACTGGAAAAGAAGGAAAACATCTGGAGGGGGTAACAGGGTATTGAAAAGTTCAGTACATATTATGAATTATGTCTACATATATAAAAATGCCATTTAGCCCTTAAAAGACGTTCCTTTTGCTTCTTTATAGATGTATGTCTGTATGTCTGTATAGATACAGACAGTGAGGCTTTCTGATTCTAACACATTAAATATAACAGTGCAGATATTTGAAGCCAGACAGACTACAAGTATCATGTCATTTCTGGTCTATTACACTAAAGAGTTAAGAGAGAGGATGCTCTGGCTTCAGCAAAGAATTCTTTACTTAAACCTATTAAAAAATACACAAAGTTAAAGAAAATAAATGAAAGCTTATAATAAGCATACATGGCTGACAACACACCTTGAGGCTCCAGGCCTTGATTCTCCATCCCCTCCTTGCCAGTCTGCCCAACCTGGTAGTACGCACTGTCTGCCCCACGTAAGGTCTCTCTCTTCTGAGAAGACAGATCAGGGCTCTTCCCTGCTGTTCCTCTGAAGAAGGACAACATTCCTGAAGCTTTTTTGGCTTAAAAATAAAAGGTACCACATTAATGTAAGTACAGGTCACTAAAACTGAAACTAAAAGTTTTCAACCTTTTGTTGGCAATAAACATTGTGTGACGTTCCAGAGGATCTGACACCCTCTTCTGTCCTTCAAGGAGACACACACAGCATATAGATACACAGACATATACATGAATAAAAATAAAAATAAAATCTTTTTAATAGAATGGCAAAATTTATACTTATGCTTTTTTGTTTATAGTTTTAGTTTTACTTAGCATAATAATATGTATGACTCTAATAATTTATCACTTACAAACTTCATAGAGCATCAACCATAAAAGTGCTTAATATCCACTGGTACACAAGACTTTGCTAACCGAACAGCAACTTTTGTAGAGATAGCCACGTATAGAGACCAAAAAAGCAGATGGTGACTCATATAATCTGAGAGGTAGCTGGCTCTAAGACTCAGTCCCAACCAGTACAACTGAAGAGCACAGATGTACGTGTAACAAAGTGAACAAATACACCTTACACCACTCTTCTCTCGGCTTCAACAAAAAGTTGGAATATCATGTTTTTAAAGAAAATGGAAAAAAAAAATCAAAGGAAAACATCCCTCTACTATCAAAACAATGCTGAGCAGCTCAATACAGCAACTGCCTGCTTAGACAAACATTACCTCAGAAAATGAACTGCCATTTGTTAAGCCTTACAGCTGTTTGAGCTGCTGGGACTACTGATCCAGAGTATCAGCAGATAGTTGGCAAGAGTCACTGTCAAGTCAGTTCTATCTCTCTCTGTCTAGCCTTCGGCAGTTATTAGTCTGAACCTCAGATTGCTTCCTAAAAATATGGATACACCAGATAATTCTTATGTGAGTATGGTAAAGTTTAAAAGAGGCACAACCAAAAAAGTTTTTATTATGCCAATAAGAACATAAAATTTAAAAATTGTACATTGATGTTGTTTCTTAGGTTGTGTATTTTAAACTGAAAGCTTAACACAAATCCTCTTTCTTCACCAAGGGATTCACAAGTTTTAAATTCTGTAAATTGAATGTATATTTCAAGGAAGACTCAAAAAACAAAACATCTTTAAAAAGGCTGTTAAAAATGTTCATTTTTCAAAGACCAATTCTTACCAAGTGGCATTTCTTATCAATTTTGTTTTCTTCCACAAACCATGAATGTAACAAGATAGAAATGTCTGCATGTGGGGCCAGTGGTGGCTCAGTGATAATGGGCACCTGGCGCTGAGCCCAAGAGCCTGAGAAAGATCACTGAGACCCACACTGTGGGAGAAGAGCACTAACTTCCACAGGTTGTCTTCTGCTTTCCACATTTATGCTAACGCGCACACACACACACACACACACAAAAATAAGTAATAATGAATCAGTCTTACTTGGCTGAGGTTCTGCTTCTACTGTACGGTTTGTCTGTCCTCCACTGATTTCAGGTAATCTAATAGGACTGCTACTCTTTGGTCTGTTATCTAAAGCACTACCATGAATAAAAAAGAAAGAAAAGAAAGAATTTGAAGATATTCAGATTAAAACAAAAAACCCAAGTATTCTAATTCCTAAACTACTGTATTCCCTGCCTAATACCACCCTCAATATCAGAAATTTGATTCATAATTTTGAAAAACACAAGTTACAAAAACATCTTGAAACATCTACTAGGTTTAAAAAAATAAAGTACTAGAACTAGAAGAGTATATAAAAATGTAAAAAGAAAAAAAGACTTTAATAAAATTTCCCCAGACTCAGAACTATAAGTCAATCACCAAAATATACCAATATCATTTTTCTTACTTCAGTTACAAAGATAATTCAGATTAAATCTTATCAGGTAAATAAAACAGGAGAATTTATTTTAGTAAGAATAAACTTATGCCAATTTCTGTCTAAAACACAGAACATGCTAAGTAGACTGATTTGAGTATTTATTTTCTAAATATTAGGATCTTTAGTACTACAGAAAGTTTACAGACACTTGCAATTATAAAGCCAAGCCATAGCACAAACTTTCCAGGTTTTTAAACAAAACAGCCGCTTCTCCTTATCATTAAAAAATTGCAAGTTTTAATCTGCAATGCACAGTGACACATCACAGCAAGGTAAGAAACTGTACGCTAAGGGCTGTGTAAGGTCTTTACAAGGCTTGAAGTTTGTTGCTCCAACAGTTAGCTGAAATGAACTTTGTGAATCCTAGGAGGTTCTGTACTAACAAATGCTACCACAGAACTAAAGTGTGAGGACATAAAACAATGGCATAGCTCAATTTGAAAAGAATTTACTGAGTCATGAATCACCTATTGGTTGGAAGCCCTTCTTCAGCACTGTTCCACAGAGATGCTCTGGACAATTCCTCTAAGGCATTTCGGTATTCTTTACAACTTAGGGCAGAAATAGGTTGAAAATGTTAAACATTAAGTTCTTCTTTAACAATAGTAAGTTTTAAAATAACTTTTACATTATAAAAGCATAATCATTTTATGTGCCCATAGTTAAACAAATACATTAGGAATTAACAAAAGTAATCAAGCTTTATGAATAAGATTAATGTCTTCGCAAAGAATTAAAAGTCACCAAGTCAACCATATCTAATAATCTTAACAAACGATCCAAAAAAATTGTATAAGGGGTAAGATGTAGCTCAGTGGGAGAGCTCTTGCTTAGCATGCTTAGCAAGGCCCTAGGTTTAACAGCCACCAGCAACCCCTACACAACCCTCCAAAAAGAAAGGACTCTGCAAGTGACTTTCTATTTGAAGGGGCTAAACCTTTTTTTTTTTTTTTTAAATGACATTCTAAAATTTTAAAACTCTGATTCTTGGACTATCAGTCTAGAATACTAGGATCCATTACTTTTCTAAAATACTAAAAGATACACTCTGGTAGAACATTTGCTTCCTAATATTATAAAGAATGCTTATATTTTTGTGCCTTTAATATCTATGGTCTGGAATTAATCAATAAGGCAAGACATAAGTATCATCTTCATAATGCTAAAGCACAAAGGAAAAAAATCACTATATAGGCTCTTGTAAGGAAAAGAATTCTTATCTAACGTAAACTCTGAAGTTCATGAAGGTAGAACCAGATACAACCATACTATTTACTCTGGTATATGCAATATTATGTACCACATTTTGTTTATAATCGAATATTTTCCAATAAAAAATGGGATACTTTATAATCAATACATAAAATCATTTTTTTGTTTTTATACTTTACAATGGGAAATATTAGTTAAACACTTCAGATGCTATTTAGACTAAATTCACCACTGCTCTGATAGCTGTATAAAGGTGATGCTGAGGACTTTAGACATTAGATAGAAGTATTTTAAAAGTGCAATGCTTCTTCACGATCATGGTAACTATGAAGTTAAACATCCAAACACGTCTTTGGAACAAGATGCAGAAACAGCATTCTCCAGGTAGAAAATTTCAGCCAGTATGTACGCAATTCAGATATTGCAAAATGGGTTCGCTGCTACATTAACTAAACCAGATAGTAAGAGTTATCAGGTATAAACTAGACAATGGTCAGCATAGTCAAGGTTAGTAGATACTATGCCAGGTCACATTAGTAACTACTTGCTTAAAAGCCATGCGTTAGCCCATTATTAAAGATTTTCAAATACAAAAAAGTATTTTTTAACAAACATACATTTTTGCTGTTATCTAAAAAGCCCCAAACAAGGTAACAGACAGACTTAAAAAGACACAGAAAGGCTTATAATACCTGAGTGCAAAAGCAATGATGGAGCTGGGCTCTTTCTCACAGACAGCAATGGGCACCCGTTCATGTTCATACATTAAATAGTGTTTATCTGGATCACTGCCCAATAAACAAAAATATACTTTGAAGTAAATCAAGTACAAAATTGATTAACCCAGTACAATCAAATCTCAGGACAATTTAAGATAACTAAATACTGAGCAATGTGGCCATAATTAAGAAAAATGCCAAAATGTATGCAAATGCTGAGAAACTGAATGAAATAATAAAAATACCAAGAAAAGTTCATAAAGCTATAAAGCAATTGGAAAATTGTCAGAAATAGGTTTGGGGTTTGGAGAGATGGCTGGCTCAACGGTGAAAAGCACAAGGACCAAGATGGGTCCTAGCACCCACGTGGCAGCTTGCAACTCTCTGTTACTCCTATCCAGGAGGAATCCAATGCTCTCTTCTGGTCTTTCCAGTCACCAGGCACAAACCTGGTACACAAACATACATGCATATACATAAAACAGACATTAAAAAAAGAAATAGGTTTCAAACTGGAGAGTTCTAGAATAGTTACTCCAAAGCTTTACATACTGTCAAGACCTTAGCTGTTAAGAGTTTCAAAAAAAGTATGCAATAAATAGTCTAAAATACATGTTCTATTTCTAACCCTCGGAGAATGCCTCCCAGTAATTATGCAGAAACTGTGCCGATGGTTCCAGAGCAAATAACCCAACAAAACCACTCTACTGTCACCACATGGAACCCGAGTGCTGACTCCACTTCAACCCAAATTTTGCTCCCTGAGTTCTGCTCCAACTCCACTGGAACCATTAGGTAGTCACTGACTTTACCTTAGATGCCATCTACTGACTATCCAGTGTGGGAGAAAACAATACTGAGGAAAACTCTTATTTCAGTATTTTCCATATGTGTATACAATACAGTGGTGAGAACGAAACAGGTTACGTTTGTAGTACACAGGGTAAAGAAACAATTCTGCAAATAACTACAATCACTCTCTGTGGTAAATGCAATAAGGGAATTGTTGCTGATGAGTGTTTAACCCCTATTCCCCAAATCCTAAGTTGAAACCCTAGCCCTAGTGCAATGTATTAGGAGACAGTGCCTTTAGATCATAAGGATGAAGGCATCCTAAACCGGAGTCATGTCCCTGACAAGAGGGACAAGTGAGAGGACAGCCTGGACAAGGACCCTCAGAATCTACCTTGCAGACATGAGCTTGATCCTCCAGCCTCCAGAACTGTGAGAAATATATTTTTATCATTTATAAGCAAACCAAGATATGGAAACTCATTATAGCAGCCTAAACTAACATAAGAATCCCGGCAAAATATAGAGGCCTAAATCGGTTAGTACTGGGGCATAGAAGGACCATCTAGTAAAGAAGTCTTCAGAAAAGAATACAACTTCCAGATTAAGAAAGACGGTAAGAACAAAAAGGCCATTAATAGGACGGAACAAATGACACTGAAGAAGCAGACATTCAGACCTAAAGTTCAAACCTATCTGACTACCATGTAATGTATCCTGAACTGTCTGGGAGTCTCTCCTTATCTCCTCCCTCAAGACCAAAAGCTCATAAAAGCAATGATCTCCACCTGGGGGGAGGTGAACAGTCACTAAATAAAATGTTAATTACCACTGAATAAAAACAAAGGTCCTTATGAACAAATGAATTGGATACACTCCTACCACCATAACAAAGGCAGCACCTGGCCAGACGATCAATCAGTAGAAAAACAAGCTTTTACAACCATTATGTATTTCTTTTCAGTCTGAGTGAATACAGCATAAAAACATATGAAAACGTGCATAGGCCATTTTGCTCCTTATCAGTATCCTGTTACAATGAATGCACTCATATACACCCAGCAAGATGTCTTTTAAAGATAAATGAATGTGGACTAAAGAGATGGCTCAAATCACTAGCATCCATATAAAAGGCCAGGTATGACCATACATGTCTGTGACCCCAGTACTAAGGGATGCAGAGAGAAGATCACCGGGGTTTGTTGGGCATCAACCTACCTATGGGTTCAGTGAAAGACCTTATCTCAAAGAAATAAGATAGAGAGTGATTATGACCGAACAACTAATGTCTTTCTCTGGCCTCTGTCCCTAGGTACTTATTTGCAATAAGTAACACCACACACATACATACATACACACACACACACACACACACACACCACCTTTCACACATACTGCACTCAGACACACACACATGCAAAATTTTTAAATAGTTTTTTTAAAAGATAAATGGATATAGCACTTACCTTTACATAGATACATATATGTTGTGTATCTGTTCTCATAAGTAGTGCCTTTACGCACTAAACAACATTAATGTTTTCTTCCATTCTCTATGATATAATGATAAAACATTCTAAAACTTATATGCCAAAAGCCATCTCTTTTACTAGGATGATGTAAATTTAGACTTAAACGTATTTGCAGAGAAGCTGATCTAAATAAGTAGGGAATAAGAAGTGAGACTGCCACTTGGTTCTGAAATACTTACAAAGGAAATGGAATGGGATTATAGCTGTTTCCTGGAAGCAAATTAGCAAAGATGGCTTTCATGGTTGACTTTTCCTTCACCTGGCTGTCTGTGGATCCCAGCAAATGCCCGTCAAATACATCTAGGATAAAACATATTCTACTTATACATTAATATTCAGAAAAAACAAAGAGTAGAAGTGTCTGTTTTATTTCATTTTGTCTTCAGAATATAGACTGATATAAACTACGGCTTCCATTTTCTGGTCTAAGAAAGCAGCTCTTAGAACATGAAATGGCCAAGCGTGAAATCTACTGGACAGTGATTCAGAGAGACGTGTGTGAGCCCTCACACCTGAAACTGAGATCATCCTGTGTCAATGCTCTCTTCCCACTGCAAAATCCATGAGGGAATTGCTGTCTGACCATGTGTGCGCTGTCACAGCCCTGTTACTCCAGCTGAGGAATGTGCACTCTGGCTAGTACACCAGAGCTTAGCAGCAATGGTAAAGTGACCCAAAGTTTAAAGTAGTTGTTACTTAAAAAAACAAGGAAAGACAGAAGGTATGGGTTTTATAATATAAACATTTGTTTAAAAAAAAACTGACAAATTTCTTTCACCTTACAAAGCAATAATAATATATATTATTATCATATATACTAATAATATATATTAGTACTTTAAGGAAGACACCCCCCAAAAGGTAGCTAACATTGAATAATATTGTCTTACTAGAACATTTACATACACAAAGTGATGCATGTCAAGTAGTGCTACTGATAGAAGGAGAGACAAAATTAAAGGCTTTGCTTTAAAAGGTACTTTTAAATACTTTTTTATGTGCATGAGTGTTTTGTCTGCATGTGTATATGTGCACCACATGCTTGACTGGTAACCAAGGAGAGGTGTCAGAAGAGCAAGTCAAATTCTCTGGAGCAGGAATTACAAACAGTTGTTAGCTAATGTGGATTCTAGGAATGAAACCCAGTCCTCTGGAAGGGCAGCAAGTGATCAAAACCACTGAGCCATCTCTTCAGTCCCTTAAAACTGTACTTTAAACAAAAACAAAATAAACAATTCTAAAGCATAAGAAAGCATTATATCAAAGAATTAGCCATGTTCTTCTTTTTCTAGACACATATAAAGCAAGGAATAATCTCAGTCTTAGATTCAATGAAGTTGAGTAAAACGTGGCCCACACCTTACCTTCAGAGCCACTGGCTGTATCTAGGTCAGAGGGCCCTCCCACTAACTGCTCCGCCAGGGCCTCAGGAGGAGTGGGCAGCTGGAGATGGGTGGAGCTGGTGGAGCTCTGGCTGGACAGGGTTGTCAAGAAGCGATCCTCTAAAGAAACACACAATTTTAAATGAGTCATTAAAACAAAAAGTCCACATCACCTAATTAATGTTCACAATAGTTTCTTAAATGTAGTATGTGCCCTTCCCCCAGCCTTGAGCAGGCTAAACAGACCTTAAGTGTTTGCCACAGTTGGACCCAGGTGGAGTTTCTGCCTTGCCACTCCTGCTATTTCCTACAGGAGTAGACTGCCTGCCTGCTGAGATTGAAACTCAATCCAGCTGAAACCAAGGACGGGCTCTGTGGGCTTTCCCTAAATAACGCAGTACGGAATATTAAATTTCAAACCTTGATCAGAAACTTTGTCTTGGCTTCATCCTTCTCTCGCACCCCGTCCTTTACATTTCCAGCCCCCTTTCATGTAACCCAGTTCATCCATGGCCGCTGAATGGCTACAGTAGAATCATTTATTTCTACTTGTTAAAATAGAAATTTTCACCTTTTCAAAAATTATCTAGGTCATGTAACTCATGTCATAGAAATTGACACAAAAATCCAGAAAGATTATTTGACTTAACCACAACCAAACCTTGGTGACAAAACTGTCAACCAATTCTGACTGTATGACAGTCTCAGACCAAGAAGAATTATAAATGAAGGAAAATAACTGTGGACAAATGTATTAGAAAATAATGCTCACATTAGCAGTTACAAGCAGTTACAGAGCAAAAATCTCCTTAAAGGCAAGAGAGAGAGGTCACCATACTGAAGACCAACCTTTTTCTCCATTGTGAAGTCCTGGAGAAATATTCCTTGGAGATGTGTCCATTGCACTTATCTATAGAGAAATAAATGTGCTATTCTTAAGGATGTATTTTTTAAAATGGTATTTTAAAAGTAGTCTAACCCCATGAATCTTGAAATTTTTGAACTTAGGACCGGCTTCCACTAAAATATTACCTCTTGATAATTTAAGGTGGCTCTTGCCACTTTAATTAAACCTGAGTACATTCTCAAATGGCACCTACTGGTTCATTTAAAATAACCCTATTTATATATCATACATATAGAAACTACCTAAAGAGTAAAGCTATTTTCAAAAATTTAAAAAGAAAAAAAAATACGGCTAGATTCTGTATTTACTCTACTGAGACATATTAGTAAAACACCAGTCCTGGCTTTAAACAGACACGCAGTTTATAAAGAGAAAACCGGCAGACATGGACCCATCCTTTGAGAGTACTGCTGTAAATAGTAGCTCACCTCTTGTCACAGATACATCTAGGAACACATGTGCTTATCAAGTAAGCCTACTTATCTCTTATAATCCATCCACTGAACCTTCTTAGGTCTGATCCCCATGGACAACACATATTAGAAGGACTACAAGCCCCACAGAGAATTTAGCTGGCAGTCATTTCTTAGTAAAGATTACCATACCACAGAGATCTTTATTTGTATTTTATATAAAATAACCACCACTATTACCCACTCTATCGCCAAAATTCTATTTTCTTTTAGGTTTTCTACAATCTTCTAAGTCACTAAATCTTTATGAGCCCATGTGTTTTCTTGTGAGTCTATATATTTTCTGTCAGTTTCTTTTTAACCACGCAAGTGTTTCATGAGATAGTAACTCTAGCCTGTTCACAAATGCATGCATGTAATCTAGAAAAATGCCTAAACCAAAAAAACCACTCAAAACAATTTATCAAAAGGCCATGCAACAGAATTTCAAGTCGATTTTCTACTTTCCAAAAGCAGATCACCTACTGGATGATAATGTATTTTCAAGCTTATGTCTATAGACTATATTCAAAAAGGTCTCACACTAGACACATACGAAGTGCACATATATGCATGTAGGCAATAGCACTCATGCTCATAAAATAAAAGTAAACAACTATATTTTTTAAAAGGAAGAAAAATAAAGACTAAGAACTCTATTCAACACTCTGAGAACCCAGAGCTCTTCCTCTGTTATATCTTCTATACTGTCTCAAGTAGAGTAGTCTTTTTACAAATACTCAAATAAATAAATTATAACATATTGTTTTAATCGGCATTAGAATATAAAGGTAATCCAGATAATATGTCCCTGAAAATTCACATATCACAGAAAACATTATGCATTAAACTACTACTCCTAAGTGTTAGAAATGGAATTAACTATATTTCTATCAGTGAAACGACAAAGAAAATGCTAACTTTATTACCTTGCTTTCTTCACCTTGTCTTAGTCTCCCAGGACTGGGGGGAACCGAAGGCCTCTTTCTACCTTTTTCCTGCTGGAAAAGGTCCTGCAACCTATAGCCACAGGCAAACAGGACATGGTTTTGTTTTCAGTACCTTAAATTATACTCATAAACTTTTTCTGGTAATATATCTTAAAGTTGTGCATAGCCACTACGGAATTATTATGATAGCCAAAGACAATTCACAGCACACTGATCTAGTTCAGTCTCACTCGGTAGCACACATATTTGAAACAGCAATGAGGACTATTTCCTCTTATCTTAACAAACTATGAAAAGGCTGCAATATATTTTAAAAGATGAACAGAACAAAGGCCAAAAAATAAAACACAAAAAAAAAATCCTTTATAACTAAGAAAATGGAGCATCTATAATCAATAAGGATATTTAAATTTAAAAACTGGTACTAGGGATTTAGCAAAGTAGCAAAGCACTGCCTAGCAAACACATGGCATTGGTTTGATCCCCAGAAACAGAAAATAAATTCTGAAATACTCCGGTAGAGCAAATCTGGCAATGCCACGGGCAAAGCCATACCTGCTGTTCCATGCTTGGAGCACCTCACAGAGGCTTTGCTTCTTGGCAATGAGGGACTCAAAAATGGACTGCAGTTGCTGAGGAGTATCCACAGAGGAAGACATGAGCCTTGCTTGCATCTTCTCAGTCCAGTTCTTAAATTCTCCCTCTTCCATCTGGAAGGCAATAGATCCAAGTTTGGTAAGCTAAGACACCAGAGAGACAGAGAGGTTTCTAGGGAACAGCAGCTTCCAGATTTTCTATAAAAGAAACAATTACCTCCTTTTGTGCAAAGATATCTTCCATCTTTTCCTCTCTAGTTTTGCTGAATGTATCCGTTTTCAAGGACGCAAGTCTTTCATCAACAGCTAGGTACACCTGTGAAACCCTAAGAGTGACGAGAGCACCACACGTTAGAGGAGCTGAAGTCAAACTACTCCAGAGAAAGTAAGGGAAAGGCAATATACAATATATTATATTATATACAATATAGCTAAAATGAATGCTCATCAAAAATCATATCAAATTTTGCAAAGCAAACCAAGGCATCAAAGGATTTACTTCAAATTTTTAAGTTGTCAGTTATGTTTTAGAGATATTCTCCTACACTATTTGAACTTTTCTTTTTCACACTGAGCACAGACTATACTTAGAAAAGGAAAGTTACTCATATTTCCCAAGAAGAGTTAGCTTGATACTAAATCACCATGGACTACAAACATGACCAAGCAAAAATGGATGACCAAAGCAACTCAAACCTACTTCTGAAAAAAGTCCTTGAGATCCTGAAGAAGAGACACCTTCAGTGGGGCTTGACGCTTAATGAATATTTTTGGTAGTGGAACGCATACTTCAAGAAGCCGAATAGGAGAATAACTGAGGAAAAAACAGTAGGAGAAAATGAAAACTATTTTAATAATTTATACAGAGCATATACTTATTTATTCAAATGATCAATTAAATTTTAATGAGCATAAGAGAAAATAATGTTTTCTATAAAATTAAGTTTCATGAAGACAAAAAACAATATCTTTCCCAATATTGAGAGGGTTTTGTTTTATCCTAGCACTGTGATGCTAGGATTTACCCCTCTGAGGAGCCATCTGCTAGAAAAACAGCAATGACGTTAATGTAAACTTTTGCTATTGATCTGGAGAAACTTAAATAAATTTAAAAAGGTGCTTATTAACTCCCAACTCTTGAGGGTTCTTCATGTGTCTTCATTCCTTTCCACGTGAGATATAGGCTAGTAAATGCTATACCCAACCTACATCCTACATTTATGGTTAAAAGCCCTTGCTTTAAAAAGAAAATTCTAATTAATAAATATTTCATGAGTATACTACATGAGCTACAGTTTTAAGTGCCTAGAATACAGCATCAAAATTCCTGCCCTCATGACTTACGAATAATGAAATGTGGCTAATAAACAAAATGTAAATATTTAAGTATCTTTATCAGAGCTCTATGGAAAAAGATAATGAGTGAAGAATGAAGCATGAAGTACTTGACAGGTAAGATCTAGAGTTCTGGTAAGTAAGGAAACAACAGGCAAGTCTCTGAGGAACAAGCAGCCAAGAGAAGGACAAGTACAAGACTCCCAGGTAGGCACCTACCTGGCCCAGCAGAAGGCAGGTCAGAGTCAGTGAGACCTCAGCAGAGTGACTGTGAGCAGCAGGAGGTGAGAGCACAGGCCCTGGTATGTAAGGGTTTGTAAGCCAGAAAATGGATTCTGTCCTCTACTGGCAAACCAGATGCCTTTGGAATTTGTAGAGCAGAGTAGGGAACAGCTGGTTTTCCTGTAACAGGCTCACATTTTTGACTGCTGAACAGAGCTGAGAGCCGGCTACAGGAGTAAGACTAAGGGAGTCTACCCAGAGCTACTGTGATAACCTGCGGCTAAAACAGAAGAGGCTTAGCCACAATGGCAATGCTAAGGACAGTGCTTCAGGCATTCTCACATTTGATACTACAATGGTGAGTATTTATTCCTTACACTTAGAATTTTAGCTTTGTCAGAAGTATCTTAGAATCTTCACAGTAACTAATATCTCATCAAAAATCTCAGACTTTCAGATGCCAAAGCAATGGTCAAGAGTGAGTCAGAACACAGAAAAATCAAGCAGTGTTTAAACCACAATTCCCATCACTTGACTGCTCCAGGGATGAACTATACAAGATTATTATCCTTGCTTATAATAGAATAACAATACTACCTAGTTCTTGGGATAAAGCTCTTAAAGTATAGCCCCCTGCATTTGCAAGGTTAGAGACAGGGGAGGACATATATGCCCAAATTCAATCCAACAGTGGAAGTATTCTACCTATAAGGAATGTGATAATACACTGATCCCTTTGCCTTCTTACCTGAAAGATGCCACCATCTGGTTGTAAGAGAAATATTGGTGATAATCATGATGGATGGAGTGACCGCAGGGCTCGGCATTGGCTCTGCGCGTATATTGGTGGCCATAAAATCGAAGTTCAAGGTACTTTGCAAATGACATAGACCAGGATTCATTTGAAAGAGCAACAACTGGTGTTACCTGAAGTTCAGGGGGAAAAAAGTATTAAGTTACAAACTAAGAATATCACTTTTAAAAGATGTATTTCTGTTTTTCAAAACAAGCAACATATTCTGACTGAGGGGGGGGAAACCTAGGGAAAGACTGAACTCTTCAAGCTGGATTTGGCCTGGGAGGGTGAGAGCAGAGCAGCTGCAGTAACCCCAGCACCGTCAACCTGCCTGTAAACTGCTTACTTTCCTTCTTTACAACTTTCTAAATGGCCACAGGTCCATTCATAGACTTACCTGGTTCCCACTGACTCTCATTTAAGATAGATAGGTCTTCCTTATCAAAACACTCAGAAACAGACATAATTATTCCCTTAGAATAAATCACTAACGGTGGGTAATGAATGGCCGGTCAAAGGGCAATGCTCATTCTACCATGCTTCCTTCCAAATCAGGTGCGCTCATGTACACACACTTTCCACAACAGTAACTGGAAATACCAACTCTCTCATTTTCCTACCAATCCTACAAGTTATTCATCTTTGAAATGTTATTTCTAAAAAAAAAGGGGGGGGGGCATTTTATTTCATTTATATTTGGCATCATGTATGCTTCAACTACATTAACAAATAAATTTTAGTTGCATATTTACTGCCCATTTGTATTAAATTACTTAGTTGTACCCTTTGCCCACTCTTTCTACTACTGTAGCTTACAAAATTCAACATTTCGTTTCCTAAGCTAGAAGCTTTTATTGTGTGTATAACGCTTTTCCTTTCTAGCATAACCCCATAATTTTTTTAAAAATCTTAAATGCATAAACAAAAGCATGGAAAACAGACTAAAATTGAACTATTCTCTTAATCCAACAGTGGATATACAGCAGTGGTTCTCAACCTGTGGGTTGGGTTACCTTTGGAGTCACCTAAGACCATCGAAAAACACAGATATTTACATTACAATAACTAATAATAGCACATTGTTAATGTTGTTATGAAGTAGCAATGAAAATAATGTAATGGTTGGGGGTAACCACAACATGAGGGTCACAGCATTAGGAAGGTTGAGAACCACTAATCTCCAGGAGTTCACAACAAAATGCTACAAGCTATCTAATGGGACCAAGATCAAAAGGCCTATGGGTATGAGAGTAAGGCTGGGACCTAGCTTAATGGTAAAGCCTGGCCTAGCATGTATAGCCTGATATCCACTAACACACAAGAAAGTATGGAAGACTGTTTACTACGAATCACTACAGGCCAACAAGCCTCCAGCTCATAAAGAAAGCTAACGCCACCATTCTCAAGTGCTGTACTAACAAACACACTTTTATCCACGATTCTCAGAAATGCTTTCCAATCTCACTTCAAAATAATCAAGATAATAATGAAGGCAATTTTAATGCATATTCACTTAAATCTGAACAGTGTATATTTAAAATGTTATAGGGACTGAGGAGATGGCGGAGCAGTTAAAAGAATACAGGCTGTTATTCCAGAGGGCCCAGGGTTTGATCCAAGCATCTACACGGTGTCTCACAACCATTTGTAACTACAGTTTCAGGGGATTCAACACCCTTTTCTGACCTTCTTAGGCAAAAGGCACACATATGGTACACAAACATACATGCAGGTAAACATTCACGTATATAAAAATGAAAGTAAATTTAAAACACACACACACACAGAGAGAGAGAGAGAGAGAGAGAGAGAGAGAGAGAGAGAGAGAGAAGCCGACCGACCCATAATCCTGGTGCTGGAGAGATAGCTTAGCAGTTAAGAATACCCCACCTAACAACCACCCCTAACTCCAGTTCCAGGGGATCGAAAGCCCTCATCTAGCCTACTCGTTTATACACATAGAGTTGGCAAAACACATATACACATAAAATTACATAAACACATAAATAAATAAAATTAGATAAATAAATAAATTGTAAACCCAAACCTATGCCACTTCTCCAAAGATGGATTGAACCCATTTAATAAAAAACAAGCAAATAAAAAAAAAATCACAATACTGACATCAAATAATTTTTTCAGTGTTAGAAGAGACATGCCCATGTCATTTTTTCAGAGGGCTGTTGATATAGACTCAGATTTGTTAAGTAACTAGCCCCATCCACTGCAGTTACTGTGTGGTAAGTCTACTTCCGCCTCTGCAAGCATTCCCTAGTCTCTTTCTACCCCTAAGGTGCAAAACAGCACCTAGAACACAGAAAGAACTGTCTGCTAAATCAACATACATAAGTTATCAAAATATAATTTCAATATATTTCTCGGGCAAGGCACACATATTATAGTAATGACATACATTCCTTCAGTGGAGATTTAAAATGTATTAGGGTAAGTATACTGCACAAGAGGGTTATGTGAAGACCACAATGACAAATAACAAAGTTCAAAATCCTACTGTCTATACATCCCCCAAAGAACTAGACAAGCAGAGAGAAATGTCACAGGAATACGTCAGTAGCAGCACATACTTGTTTGCAGATTCTGCACCAGGAATATGTGAGAATTGTATGTTGATATCCAGGCACTGGAGAATCCAACTCCTTCAGGATTATCTGTACACAGCCTTGGCCATGAACAAAGCGTCGAATGTGATGCACCATGGGAGTATCACAGAACATGCTAGGGCATTGGTAAGAAGACCTGGGATAAACAAGAGAATCTCACATTAAATATGAAACAGAGTCCACACAGAAAGTACTTAATGATCATAGCCACAACCAAGAAAGTGCAGCAGCAGCTCTAGAATAATGACAAACAGTAGACAATCCGAACAGGATGCACACTGCTCTGAGCTGTCTTAAACTGAAGCATGGTGACAGTTCCCATTTGTCATAACACCTTCTAATGTCCAATTTCAAACAACAGTAAAACCCAGACATTTCTAAGGACTATATTCCCTGTAAAAGAAGCTGGTAACATTAAATCACTCATGCCATGCTATGAAACTTAAGTGAAACACCAATGAAACTTAAACTGATGCTGAGCTGCGCCCAAGCCTGCTTCTCACTTGAATCACTATAAATAAAGACATACTAAAAAACTCTTGGGATGGCAGAAAGACTGGACAGGAAAAGATATAAGAAATATATAACACAAGAGCTCCCAGTTAAGTATAAAACAGATTATGTCATTGTAAAGATATACTCTGCCATGTGGTGTAAAAATGAGAACCATCAACAATACTTGATACTCAGCACAAAAATGTTTAGCTTGAAATTCTGGACTTCAAAACTGCATAATTATTAATCCAGCACTTGGGAGGCAGATCTCTGTGAGTTCCAAACCAGTGTAGCCTACAGAGCTAGTGTGAGACCAGCCAGGGCTATAGAGAGAGACATTTTCTCAAAAAAAAAAGCATAATAAATCATAAGGAAGAAATAGGCTTTTACCTGAAACAGTATCTTTCTAAAAATATTCCCAGTGTAAGGTCATTCTTTCCATAAAACTCCATTGTTACAATCCTAAAAGAAGAGATGATTTCTTAGAAATATGTCAACATTACCACCAAGACCATATTCTAATTATTAAGTATGCTTAAATGAAGCACTAAAGAAAAGCATAGCCGATGATGCTGTGGAACAGGTTTCACCTCATCCTGTCAGACAAGGGTAGAGTAGCCACACTATAGCATCACTTCCACTCCTGTCCCGTTAGTATCTTTAAAAATCATTTAACGAGAATGCAGAACTATAAAATAAATTGAATAAAGCTGATTTGCCTTAGGAAGAGGTAAAATCGTCTTTCAGTTTCAATCCCCATCAACATTGGGGAGGAAAAAAATGACTGTGCCCTCTGCCTTCTAGTCACTGAGTATGGAAAACAGCTCCCACTCTCGATAAAGAGCCAACTCCTAGCTGTGCCTAACTCACAACTAACCAAAATGGGAGACTCTGCATGTATGCCTGTTGAAGTCTGTATCCTTAGTATTACTGAAGAGTCCATTAATTTCCAAGGGGAAAACTCTACAAATCATGCTTTCAGAAAGCATGATTAAAGTTGTCCTGGAATTACACAAGTTTCTAGAAAAATCTTTTTGTTGGAAATAAATGTTTTATTATGGAAGCAGCACTATCAAAAACAAACCACAAACAACAATGAGAAAGGGAGTGAAGCTGAGCACAGCATCCACGTATGCATCTATGCTCTCTCCTGAATGCTGACTTCCTATGATCAATTACTTCAGCCTCCAGCTTCTGTGGCTTTCCCTGCCTTGACAGAATGTATCCTTGAACTATGTGCCAAATAACCCTTTCTCCTTTAAGTTGCTTTTGACAGATAATTTTTTACCATAACAACAAAAACCTAAGTCAGACATGTAAGGTCTTTATGACTATCACTAGAAATACGACATCATAAAATGTGTTTGTCTCTATAATTTTATTTAGACGTTTGCAAGAACACACTAATGAGACAAAAGGTTGGTCTGGTAGTATATCTCAGTGACAGAACTACAAACAGTAAAATAAAAGGCTGACTGTTTTTATAAGACTTAGGCAAAAGGAAAACCTGCCTAAATTATACATGTTATAAATCAAAATGTAGATTTTGGGTTTCAAAAACCAGCTTTTGTGGATCAACCTTATAAGTTCCATAATATAAACATTTCTCTTTCCTCTCTCAGAGTTTTTTCACTCTTACTTAAGTTACAATTATTTATCCACAAAGAAAAAACTTTCACAGTTACTTCCTAAGTTTAAATATTCTGTCAATTCACACGTGACCATCAATGTGTCATAAGTAAAAGCAGGCATTGTTTGTTATGCTATTGGAATTCCACTACTAGGTGCAATAGTGCAGACAGGCATCCTACCAAGGACTGACACAAGCACTGGGAGCATTGCTGGACTGGGCAGAAGAGCTGCTGAAGAGCACACAGAGCCTCTGGTGGTTAGCAGGATTCAGACAGTCCACCTGCAGAACAAGCAATAGATGAGTATCTGAGTCAGAACACAGCTCCTACCAATTCACTGACGCAGAACACGTGCCACTCTGTAATAAAGTCTTCTGTTTTCACTGTCGGATCCTTATGAAGACTTACAAAAGGCAGCTGGGTTTTGAACACAAACTATTCCAGAACTCTAAGGTAAACTGTAAAGCAACTGGGGTTGGAGTGTAACATAAATGAGATCCTGATTATACCCAACGCTGGGTTTGAAAGGGGAAGAGAACTAAGAAGCTTGTTTCTTAACATAAACATTCCGTTGTATTATATTTTGGAAGAACAAATCAGTTAAAATATGTTCCTGTGAAACAACATGACCTGACAGATGGATATGGTATCAATCCATGGTGCTAGAGATCGAAATTCTAAGATAATTATTCACCTGGGCTTTGTCCTGTTCCCTGTTAAAATTCAAGTAGTAGAGGAACATAAGGCAAAGTTCCTCCTCCTTAGACGCTACTCCACCTATCAAACTACATAGTTTGCATAACTAAATAGCCACTCAGACCAACAAGGTGGCACACGCATGAAATCCCAGCATGTGGGAGGTGGAGTCTAGAGGACCAGAAGTTTAATGTCTTCCTCAACTAGATCTTGAGTTTGATGCCAGCCTACAAGAAACCTATTTCATACCAACAAACACCAAAAGAAAAACTATTCTTTTTTTTTGTTTATTCACTGTTCAAATATGCATACATGCACAGTCATACATGTTCATACACACATATAAATACAAAGGTGATTTTGTTTTCACTGAAATGAGATATGCTACAAAAATGAATTAATACAACTTGCTTTTTGTTTTTCAGGACATGCTAAAATACATCCATCCATAGTGTCTTTTTATTCTAATATAGCAAAACTTTAAAGTTGTATTAAAAAAAAAACATCATTCATGGAATTAATTCCATGACATGCTTTTCAGTAGTTCAGAAGGTATCATAGGTTTTCTACAGACCATATATGGGACCAACCTAACCTTTGATATAGGTTGAATATGAATGCTGCCCATGCCCAAGCCAAGAATCCTGTATTTAAAGTTTGTTCCTCAACTGGGATGCTATGTTAGATGTTCTAGAAACTCTAAGGTGGGGCTTACATGGAACTGGGTCACTGGAAGTGTCTCCCTGAAGGCTGTATCTTATCCCAGGCCCTTCCATTTCTCTCTGCTTCTTGTCTGTTGTGAAGTGAATAACCTCTGCCAGACTCAAACTACCATGAATAATGAAGTCAAGGAGTATGGACTGAAGCCTATGAAATCATGAGCTAAAATAAACACCCTTAAATTGTTTAAACTCAAGTATTTGTTACATCTGCAAAACATAATGTAATCCTTTTAACTACAAAAAAAAATGGATACAAAAAAGTGTGTCAACAAACACACACTCTGCTTCATATATTCTTACAAGCAAGCATCCTCACACAGATATATTTAAATCATTCAAGAATAGAGAAGTTGGAATCCTGAGTCAAAGATATAAAAATGTACATGTAAAATAAGATAGTACATGTAAATATCCTCATCACTTTCTATAAATTTATACAAAAGCATTCAAAATTTCTTGACTCTCACTATGGTTCTGTGTGTGAGTCTCACAAACAATTGTTTAGCACCACCATTTAGCACTTCCTTGACTAACAGTGAAACTAGATTTTTTTGTATTACAGAACTAGATGTTTTGTATTACATCTAATGAAAGATTTCTTCATAAGTTTCAATAGTAGTAATGTACACATCCACAAGTAAATCTTCTTTAAATATCTTTAATTTCTATCTCAATAGATACAGTTAAATAACAATATATAATTTTTTACTGCTAGATATGTATGTGTGTGTGTGTGTGTGTGTATATATATATACATACTTTCTTAAAACAAGTCCATATCCAACATGAAATTTCCATCTCTCACAATGACTATTATCAAAACAATAAAGCTAGTTGTAATGGTACAGAGCTATACTCCTAGCATTAAGGAGGTACAGGCAAGGTTATGAACTCAGGCTCAGCCAGGATCACATAATGAGACCTGTGAAGGTTAGCTTTGTCACCTTGATACAACTTAGAATCAACTGGGAAGAGTCTCCATGAAGGATTATCTATACTGGGTTGGAAGATGGGCATATGTGAGTGATTGTCTTAAGTTAAAATATGAGAAGACCCAATCCACTGTGGGTGGCACCATTCCCTAGCAAAAGGTCTGGAACTGTTTAAGTACTGAGAAATAGAACTGAGCTCAAGCAAGCAAGCAGCATATATATGTATTTCTTTCTCTTTGCTCTTAACTGTGGTTATGGTATCTTAAGTTAGTTCAAGTTCCTGATATCTTTATTTGCCCTTATTGATGGGCTGTAAACCCAGAATTACAAGCTAAATAAACTCCTCCATAAGCTGTCTTTTTGTCAGGGCATCCAATCACAGCAACAAGAAGGAAGGAAGGAAGGAAGGAAGGAAGGAAGGAAGGAAGGAAAGAAGCAAGCAAAGAAACCAACAAAGAAACAAAAAAAGGAAAAGAAACTGAAACAAAACCTATCTTAAAGCTCTAAAAAAGTCAAGAGCTACATCATTATCACATATAAGCAATACAGACAGAAACTTCAAACAACTGTACACTTCCCAAGTTTAGGCCCTTCCTACTTTACTACAAGTGCATATTAAAATCCAAAATTCCTGTTTTGTTGCCTTATGAATCTACTTTTCACTAAGAAAAGAAATAGAAGAGTAAATATTTAATAAGCCTGAGTGTAATTTTTCATTTTTTTTTTTTTTTTAAATCTTGCCTTAGTACAAAACATTCTAATCTTACCCAGTGAAGAGTGACGCCTTACCTTTGTTGACCATAGGACATCACTTGGAATCAATCCCCTCTCTTCATCACTCTCAATTTTGTTTCCTGATTTGCCACTTGAAGTACATGATGCATCTTTTGAATGGACAAAAGGGTCCAAATGTTTTGACTGAATTCTTCCTCCTCTAGCTCGATAATCAGCTAGCATTCTACCCAGGCTCTGGCTATCACCCAGATGTTCAGCAATCCTGGTGCTCACTAGCTCATGTGAGGGTAAGACTTGAATAGACTTGGCCTGAACACTGCCATTCATGCCCTGAAGTCCAGAGAGATCCCTGAGCAGCTGTTTCTTCCTCCTGCTCTCCATTTCCTTCACCTCTTTGTTGAGAAGAGGAGACCAGTAAATCTGCTCTGGAAAATAATCTCGAGTTGAGCACCTCATCCCCTTTTCAGTTAAAAGGAAAGGTTCACGGAATGTAATAACTGGAGAGATACAAAGAATCACGTCTTTTAATTCCTGTTTAAATGTCAAGGAGTAAGTCTTTCGTTTATCTTCAGAGGAGGTGACTTCCTCAGTAACATACATTCCAGTGTCATCCTGTAAAGGGTCTCTAAAAGCTCTCATCTGGCTTTTGGGATCCTGTTGCTCATCCATTTGCTGTGATATCTCTGGCTGTTCATTTCCTACAGCATCTTGTTGATCCATATGGAGAGGCAACAATGACTCAGGTACCAATGCAAAGAGAGCACAGGGGATACCTGCTGGGCAAGTGGAGGTGGTATAATCTTGATGCTTCAAAGAGGTAACAGCCTGTGGAACACTTTTATTGTCCAGCTCACCCTTCTCAAGCATAATCCTTGATTCCAACAAAGTGCTATCATCAGAAGACAGGGCATCAAGAGGGCACTCAGGATCCTGGGGAAGGGAGCTGCTGCTGACCTGTTCCTGAGCAGCTCCCTCTTCCCCTCGTCCCTCAGTCAGAAAATGTAATGAAGGGCTTTGCATTAACACTGGAGGCATAGCAAACTCATCCATGAGAAAAGAGATTTCTAGCTGAGAATGATAAGCTACACAGATCATAAATACTAGGATCTCCTTAACTCGAGCCAGCTCATAATCAGAGCCTCCTCTGAGCTTGATTGTGCAGCCTAGGTGCTGTGGACAGCCTTCAAAAAACATCAGTGTTTTGGTTTGTTCTACAAATAAATAAATAAAAATTAAGAGACTTAGATGACAATTTAGAGGACCAAACAGAATTTACTACCCACAAAAAAGAAAATCCATATAAGAATAAAACCACCTTAAAAGTCTCTCTCTTAACCAGTGCTAACAGATATTAACACTTCCAGAGTAAACAATGACATAGTTAACTAGGAGATGATTCACTCCTCCTTGAGGTCCCAAACTGAGTGATTGTATGTTTAAGATGACTCACCATTAGGCAAGTGAAATATCTGCATATAAAATTTGTGGCAAGTGCCCAGGTGGGGTTTGGTGAGCAGCTGGTCCATGGACACCACTAAATCACCTTGGGTCATTCGACTGATTCTTTCTAAAACTTGCTACAAAACAGAAAAACATTGTATTACAGAATTAAATCAGCTATGAGTAAAAATCTCAATAACCTGGAAAGGTAGATTAAGTATTAAGCAAAATAATGTTCACAATCAATTTCTTTAATTTTAATAAATTGCATGACAATTTATTTACTCTACATTTGGCCAAATCTACTTGCTAAATAATCAATGTGTGGCTTCAAAAACAAACCATGCTCATGGTACTCTTATTAAAACATGGGTGTGGCACGGTGGTATACTTGTATAACTCTAGCACTTAGGAGGCAAAGGCAGGAGGATCCATGCAAGTTCGAGGTCAGCCTGGTTTAATAACTGAGTTCCAGACCTGCCAGAAGTACAATGTGAGACTACATTATTTCTAGTCTTACTTTATTTTGTTATTATCTTTTGTTAAAAGAACATTTGGATAGCAAGTCTTAGCATAAGACACTATGGGAAAACAAACAAATAAAAATCAGTTTCTTTAAAAGTGGCCTCTGTTTTTACAGAATGAAGCACCAGTAAGTACTTGCTGATTGGCAATGTCCTTTCCACCTTTGGTCTCATAAACACCCAAAAGAATAGTTACATAGTTCCACTGTCTTCTAATGTGAGTCTACAGTCTACCATACCTGGGTCCCACTTCAACATAAGTGCCACATCAAATAAAAATATTGCTGCATACCTACCATACATGCATATTAATTTAAAAGCCATGATTTTGTAAATGAATAAAAAAGAGACAAATAAACACTCACTGACTTTACATTAATGACCAGAGTAATGCCATGTTCCAGTAACATGTCCTGAGCAATCCGAGACACTGTTTTCTCAACAAGAACCAATGTGGGTCGAACATCAACTATTCGTTGAACATAATTCTTCAAGAATTCCCTTTCCTAAGTAAGATAAATCAGAAATATAAAACCTGGTACAATTCAAGATTCTGACATATTAAAATATCATGACAGCCTGCTAATATCAATATTCAGCCTATAATTTTTCATTCACAAATAAGTCTGTAACAAATTCAATTGCAACAAAAAAATTTTAATCATAGGTCTCAACTACAGAGTTTACTTGAAAGTTTTAGGAAAAGTTCCACCCTCCGATAAATTTTATTTTGAAAGATTATCAGATCCTAATAATCTATAAATCTGCTGAAGATGTAGCTCAATGAGAAAGTACATGACAAACACATTTAAGGTCCAGTGGTTCAAACACTAGCAACAACATGTGGAAAAAAGAAAAAGCAGCAACATGTGTGTACATGTGTCTGAACAACAAGCACTAAGAACACAATACACAACAGCTCCAAAGATTTCAAACTAGACTTTCAAGCAACAAACAGCCGACTCCTACAACCAGCACAATACAAGCAATATCTAAATTTATATGATTATGAAGTTGCTTCTCCATTCTATAACTTACAAGTGTATCTTTTCTGGGAGTCAGAACTTAAGTAACTCTCTGACAAATACTACTTCACCTAACTCCTGCCTCCAATTCCCTCCCTAGCAAATACAACTCAAGTTCTAAAACATAATGCTTATTATTATCTCACCATAATAGCTGAGCGTGATGGTGCACACCTTTAGACTCAGCACTCAGGAGGCAAAGGCAGGCAGATCTCTGAGAGTTCAAGACCAGCCTGGCCTCAAATAGAGTTCCAGGACAGCCAGGGCTTATGACATAGAGAAATCCTGAATGAAAAACAAAAACAAAAACGAAGAAAGGACTTTTACCACAAAGAAAGCTTCATTTCTTCTGGTCTCCAAACAGGAGATGACTGAAAGTTTGCATGTCTGCCACTTCTACTCCATGTGTCCAAAGCATTTCTCATGCAAGCCTCCACAGTAAAGGAGACTCTTACCAAATTAAGCTACATCTATGCCCTAAACAGAAGCACACCCAACCCTCACACAATGATAGTAACAGACTTCAATACCCCACTTTCATCAATGAACAGGACATTCAGACAAAAACAGAGGACTACTAGAGCAAACACATATAAACAAAATGGACCTAACAGATATTTACAGAATATTTCACCCAAACACAAAAGAATATACCTTCTTCTCTGCAAGTCATGCAAGTTCCTCCAAAACTGAACACACACTCAGACACTGACCACATACTCAGACACAAACCAAGTCTCAACACACACAAGAAAACTGGAGCAACTCCCTAAATACTATCAGACCACCATGGATTAAAGGTAGAGATCAATAACAGCAGAAACACAAAGCCTGCAAACTTAAGAAAACTGAACTTTCTACTGAATGAAAAAAAAAATGGATCAAGACAGAAATAAATAAATTACAGACTTTCTACAATTGAATGAAAACTAATACATAGCATACCCAAACTTATAGGACACAATGAAAGAGGTGCTAAGAGACAAGTTCATAGCACTAAGTGCCAACACAAAACAAGTGGAGAGATCTCTTAACAGCAACTTAACAGCACATCTGAAAGCTCTAAAACAAAAAGAAATAATCACACCCAAGAGGAGTAGATGGCAAAAAATAATCAAACTCAGGGTAGAAATCAATAAAATAAAAACAAAGAAAACAACTGAAAGAATCCATGAAACTAAGGGAAAAAATAAACAAGATAGACAAACTCTTATCCAAACTAACTAAAAAATGTAGAGAGAATATTCAAATTAATACAATCAGAAACAAAAACTGGAACATAACAAACACCAAGGAAATCCAAAGAATCATTAGGTAATATTTCAAAACCCGTACTCACCAGCTGGTGGTGGCACATGCCTTTAAAACCAACACTAAGGAGGCAGCAGTAAGCAGATATCTAAGTTCAATGCCAGCCTGGTCTACAGACTGAGTTAGAGGACAGCCAGGGCTACACAGAGAAACTCTTGTCTCACAACAGCAAGGACAAAAAGAAAAAAAAGAAAGAAAGAAAGAGAGAGGGGGAGGGGAGGGAGGGAGGGAAGAAATCTGTACACCAAACTGGAAAATCTAAAAGAAATGAAAATTTTTCGATAGGCATCACTTACTAAGTTAAATCAAAATCAGATAGCAATTTAAACAGACTTATAACCCCTAGTAAAATAAAAGCACTCATTAAAAGTCTCTCAAACAACAAAGCCCAGAGCAGGCAATTTTAGCACAGAATTCTACCAGACTTTCAAAGAAGAGTTAATGCCAATACTCCTCAAATTATTCCACAAAAAAGACAACACAAGGAACATTGCCCAATTCACTTTATGAGGCAACAGTTACCCTGATACCCCGACCACATAAAGACCCAACAAAGGAAGAGAATTAAAGACCAATTTCCCTCATTAACATAGATGCAAAAATATTCATTAAAATACTTGCAAACCAAGTCCAAGAATATATCAAAAAGATCATCCACCATGATCACATAGGTTTCATCCCAGAGAAGCAGGGAAGGTCCAATACACAAAAATCTGTAAATACAATCCATCATATAAACAAACTAAAAGAAAAACACTACATGATTATCTCATTAGATACAGAAAATGTCTTTGACAAAATCCAACACCCTTCAATATAAAAGTGCTAAAGAGATTAGGGGTACAAGGGACACACCTCAACATAATAAAGGCAGTCTCCAACAACCCGATAGTGAACATCTAGTTAAACAGAAAGAATCTTAAAGCAATTTCACTAAATAAGCATTAAGACAAGGTTGTCCTTCTTTCCCTGTCTACTTAACACAGTACTTGAAGTCTTAGCTAGAGCAATAAAACAACTGTAAGAGAACAAGGAGATACAAATGGAAAGGAAGAAGTCAAAGTATCCTTATTTGCAGACAATATGATAGTATATATAAGTGACCCAAAAAATTCCACTGGGAACTCCTATAGCTAATAATTTCAGCAAAGTAGCTGGATACAAGATTTACTCAAAAATTATAAATAAATAAATAAATAAATAAATAAACAAACAAATAAAATATCAGAAACCTTTCTTTATATAAATGACAGACTTAGAAAGAAATCAGGGAAGTTTCTAGAGGGTTCTCCCCACCTTTCACCCCCCCAAAATTGCATATTTCCATTCATTCTGCCCCCCCTAGCGCTTCTCTCCTGACTCTGCCCCCCCCACGCCTGATCAATGTTTCCTTCCCCCCACTCTCCTACCCAGTACCTCTCTCCCTCTGCCTCCCATGATTGTTTCTTCTCCCTCCCAAGTAGGACTGAAGTATCCTCACTCAGGCCCTTCTATTTGTTAACCTTCTTGAGTTCTGTGGATTTTATCCTAGTTGTTCTGTACTTTTTTGGCTAATATCCACTTATTAGTGAGTACATACTATGCATGTCCTTTTGGGCCTGAGTTACCTCTCTAAGGATATTTTCTAATTCCATCCATTTGCCTGCAAAATTCTTGATGTCCTCATTCTTAATAGCTGAATAGTGTTCCATTGTGTAAATGAACCACATTTTCTGTATCCGTTCTTCCACTGTGGGACATCTGGGTTGTTTCCAGCTTCTGGCTATCACAGATAAGGCCTCTGTGAACACAGTGGAGCATGGCATCTTTTAGGTATATGCCCAAGAGTGGTATAGCTGGGTCTTCAGGCAGATCTATTTCCAATTTTCTGAGGAAACTCCAGATTGATTTTCAGTTGTTGTACTGGTTGGCAATCCCACCAGCAATGGAGGAGTGTTCCTCTTTCTCTACATCCTTGCCAACATCTGCTGTCCCCTGAGTTTTTGATCTTAGCCATTCTTATTGGTGTGAGGTGGAATCTCAGGATTGTTTTGATTCACATTTTCCTGATGACTAAGGACTTTGAACATTTCTTTAAATGTTTCTTGGCCATTAGAGATTCCTCGGTTGTGCATTCTCTGTTTAGCTCTATACCCCATTTTTTGATTGGGCTGTTTGGGTTTTTGGAAGTTAGCTTCTTGAGTTCTTTATATATTTTGGATATTAGCCCTCTATTGGATGTGGTGTTAGTGAAGTTTTATTCCCAATCTGTAGGTTGCCGATTTGTCCTATTGACTATGTCCTCTGCCTTAGAGAAGCTGAGAGGTGAGAGACTCTCGGGATTCAAAGGGAGGGACCTTAGATGAAACGCCTTACAGTGGGGAGAGGGAACTTGTAGAGTTCACCTCTAGTAGAAAGACAAGGTATCAAGTGGAAGGATGAGGTTGCCATCCCATGGTCAAAAACTGACCCAGAATTATTCCTGTCTAAAAGAACTGCAGGGACAAAAATGAAGAAGAGACTGAGGAAAAGGAAGTCCAGTGACAGGCCCAACTTGGGATCCATCTCAAGGGGAGGCTCTAAGGCCTGTCACTATCACTAATGCTATGGTGTGCTTACAGACAGGAGCCTAGCATGACTGTCCTCTGAGAGGCCCAACAAGCAGCTGACTGAGACAAACGGATACTTACACCCAACCAATGGAATGAAGTTAAAGACCCCTGTGGTTGAATTGGGAAAAGGCTGGAAGAAGCTGAGGATAAGGGCAACCCCATAGGAAGACCAGCAGTCTCAACTAACCTGGACCCCCGAGATCTCTCAGACACTGAGCCACCAACCAGGCAGCATACACTAGCTGGCCGAGACCCCCGACACATATACAGCAGAGGACTGCCTGGTCTGGCCGCAGTGAGACAGTGAGAGAAGATGCGTCTAACCCTTGAGAGACTTGAGGCCCCAGGGAGTGGTGAGGCCTTGAGGAGGGTCAGAGGGGACATCCTCTTGGAGACAGGGGGTGGGGCACAGGAATGGAATGAGGAACTATAGGAGGGCAGACCAGGGGGGGCAAAGACTGGACTGTAAAAAAATACAAGTAATAAAATTATAAAAAAAAGAAATCAGAGAAACAATGCCTTTCCCAACAGCCACAAATAATATAAAATATCATGGGGTAACTAAGCAAGCAAGTAAAAGACCTGCACGATGAAAACTTCAAGTCTTTGAAGAAAGAAATTGAAGAATATATCAGAAGATGGAAAGATCTCCCACAATCATGGATGTAGGATTAACATAGTAAAAATGGCCACCTTATCAAAAGTAATCTATAGATTTAATGTAATTCCCATCATACCTTGACAGGACACCTTCTCAGTTTCATATGGAAAAACAGAAACTGAGGATAGCTAAAACAATCCTGTACAATAATAAAAAACTCCTGAAGGTATCTCCATCCCTGATTTCAAGTTGTACTACAGAGCTACAGAAATAAAAACCACATGGTACTGGCATAAAACCAGACATGTTGATCAATGGAATCAAACTGAAGACCCTGACAAAATTTCACATACATATAGATACTGATTTTGACTTAAAAAACAAAATAACAACAATAACAAAACAAAAACAAAAACCCAGAACTACACAATGGAAAAACCAGCATCTTCAACAAATGGTGCTGGTCAAACCAGGGTCTACATGTAGAAGAATGCAAGAGATCCATACTGATCACCATGCACAACACTCGAATCCACGTGGCTCAAAGACCTCAGCATAAAACCAGACACACTAAACCTGATAGAAAAGTAAGTGGGAGATAACCTTGAACGCACTGGCACAGGAGAAGACTTTCTGAACACAACACTGATAGCACAGGCAACTAAGATCAACAATTAATAAATGCTATCTCACCAAACTGAAAAGTTTCTAGAAGGGGGGAAAAAAAATCACCATTAATCCAACAAAGCATCAGCCTACAGAATGGAAAAAGATTTTTACCAACTCCACATTCAATAGAGCACTAACATCCAAAATATATAAAGAAACTAGTATCAAGAAGCCAAACAATTCAATTAAAAACTGGGGTACATATGTAAACAGAGATGTCTCAATAGAGGATTCTCAAAAGGCTGAGAAAAAAGAAATATTCAACATCCTTAGCCATCATGGAAACACAAATCAAAATAAGTTTCCATCTTACCCCTCTCTAAATGGCTAAGATCGATAATACAAGTGACAGCACATGCTGGTGAGGATGTGGAGTAAGGGGAACACTCCTCCACTGCTATTGGGAGAGCAAACATTTACAACCACTCTGGAAACCAATATGGCAGGTCCTCAGAAAACTGGGAACCAACCTACTTCAAGACCCAGCTACAGTACTCTTGGGCATATACCCAAAGGAGGCTCTAGTCTATCACAAGGACACTTGCTCAACTGTGTTCACAGACGCTTTATTCGTAATAGACAGAAACTGGAAACAACCTAGATGTTCCTCAACCAAAGAGCAGATAAAGAAAATCTGGTACATTTACACAATGGAGTATTACTCAGTAGTTTAAAAACTGACACCATGAAATTTGTAGGCAAACAGATGGAACTAGAAAAAGGTCATCCTGAGTGACGTAACCCAGATCCAGAAAGATAAAGATGGTATCTATTCATTTATGAATGGATATTAGCCATTAAATGATAAGCAACCTGCAGTCTGTAGACCCAGAAGGGTTAGGGAAAGACGAGAGGTGTAGTGGGGGTGCATGAATTATCCTGCGAGAATGAAATAGAATAAATTTACATGCAGACTTGGGGCAATATCAATGGCATGTTAAAATAGGGTGGAAGTTTTCATGAGATCCCACCCCTAGACAAAGAATTACAAGCAACTAATGACTGTTAGAAGAAGGAGATTTAACATTTTCCGGGTTTTCCAAGGATGAGCCCCACTGCTGGTTGTCCAATGCAAAGTGATCAGCCTTGAAATCAAATATATACCAATAACAAAAACACTTAGGAGGTTGTGTGTGTGTGTGTGTGTGTGTGTGTGTGTGTAAAGTTGTGCATACATATACATTCAGATATGTATTCGTATGTATTGATATACACCATACATGTAAGAGTCTATCAATAGGACAATGGGTGGGGCACGGGAGGTGATCAAGAGTGGGTAGCTGAGAGGGTCAGTGGGAGGAAAGAGAAAAGGGAAAGTGATGTATTTAATTCTATTTCAATTGAAAAAATAATTTAATGTATAAAATGAACTGCAAGAATAGAGATGGTGCTCTGTCAATAAAGATCCCAGGAGCCAGCCTTGGCTAGGAGTATATCTTTCTGTGGAGAGGGCTTTGTAAGCATTTCTCTAAGGAGAGCAGAGTTAAGAGAACTTGTGCCCGTGCAGCAAAAAGGCTAAAGTTATAATTTACAGCTGCTATTGTGGTGCCCCTTGCTTGGGAAAAACACAAAGAAACTAACATATAACCCCCATCTTAAGTTATTCCTCTATTTGCCAACTACATATAAACTATCTCTATCCTAGAAACAGGTATTAATGAGAGTCTCTATCACAAAATGGGACGGTCCATTAACCCGAGAAGGTAGAGAAACTCTCCCAGTAAAGCAATGGCCAAAGTACATTAGAGAACTAAACCGAATTTTCACTTTCTCTCCCACACATTCCCAGTCATGTGCTTCCTTCAACATTCTCAAGCCTTAAAAATGGGGGAAAGAGATTTGGGTAAGCTACTTCCTAAAGTGTAACACAAACATGGCTTGCATAATTTAATTTTTAAAACGTAACAAGGTTTTTTCCATTAAGAGGTGGCAAGCAGAATAGAAGGTAAGCATCCATCAAATGATTTCCTCCAGCAATTCTTACCTGAAGTACAATAGGATCAATGCAAGTAAACTTAGTTTCTTCTCTATAGAGATACTCAATAGAACACTTCAACAAAAGGATTTTGGGGGTTTTAATACAGGAATTCATCTAAAAAAAAAAAAACAGGTTTTGTTAAAGGTTTACCCTTTATAGACTTTTAACAATAATATTAATTCATATTGTTCATAATTCCTATTAGAATTATCAAACTCTAATTATTACTTTTGGGTAATTCTCTTTTTTCAAAGCAAGTTCTTCAAAACTAACTTTTTCTTATCTATCCCTCTAAACTATTCATTATATTTTTGTTTTATAATTTCTCATACTGTAAGAACAAATAACATGCTCTAGGCAACAGTGGGTATTATATCCAGAGTATTCACACACTCCAGATCAACAACTTTGAAACTATATTTCAGTCTTTCTAAACTTCAAAAGTAAAAAAGAAAAAATTAATGGTGATGAACATTATTCTAACAGAATACATTCTCCAACAATCTTAAGTTGGCAAGTCCAATGGATAATGTGAAGTTGAAAGAGAAAACATAAAATTGTCAAGAGCAGAAATATCATGCCAATATTCCAACCATGCAACTAAAGTCACAGGCAGAACAGCTTGTGCCCTGCCATTAAGGTTTCAGTTTGACCAAACTCACTGTACTGGCTAGTTTTGTGTGTCAACTTGACACAAGCTGGAGTTATCCCAGAGAAAGGAGTTTCAGTTGAGAAAATGCCTCCATGAGATCCAGCTGTAAGGCATTTTCTCAATTAGTGATCAAGGGAGGAGGGCCCCTTGTGAGTGGTACCATCCGTGGGCTGGTAGTCTTGGGTTCTATAAGAAAGCAGGCAGAGAAAGCCAGGAGAAGCAATCAAGCCAGTAAGAAACATCCCTCCATGGCCTCTGCATCATCAGCTCCTGCTTCCTGACCTGCTTGAGTTCCAGTCCTGACTTCCTTTGGTGGTGAACAGCAGCATGGAAGTGTAAGCTCAATAAACCCTTTCCTCAACTTGCTTCTTGGTCATGATGTTTGCACAGGATTAGAAACCCTGACTAAGACAAATTGGTACCATTGTAGTGGGGTATTCCTGTGACAACCTCACCATGTCTTGAGGAGGACTGTGGAAGGACTTTGGAACTTTGAGCTAGAAGAGTCACTGGGATGTTAAGAGCTCTGTGGAATGTTCTGTAGGAGCTTGGAAGATAATGTTGAGAACAGTGCAGAAGATGGAGGCCTGGCTTGTGAAATTTCAGAGGGAAGATTAAAGATTCTTATCGGGGCCATTGCTAGTTTGATTTAAGATTCTGTGGTTTGGGTTAGCTGGGGCTGAAGAAATCAGCTGTGATTAACAAGATACCAGACCTACTAAAGCAAAACCATTGTGTTACTGGGACTATTGATGCTGGTTAGCTAGAGGTGGGAAATTGGCGGTGATTGAGAAGAGACCAGCATCAATGAGGTGAAATCTTCTGAGAAGTGTTTTCTGAGAGCACAGAGGCTTCATTCCAGAAATAGCCAGGGTTGTGCTGTGGCTGGACTTGGTAATGTGTAAGAATCACCTAGGTGGTACTGGTTTTGAACGCATGAAGGAGTCGTGAAGAGCAGCTGAGGCCTGGGCACTATGGAAGGCCATTAGTGAAGGTGCAGCCTCAGTTGCAATTCCAGGACTGAAGGAGTCATGCAAAGAAGGTGAGGCTTGCCACCATGAAGAGAGCCTATGAGAGAGAGGCTGTTGGTAAAGCCTAGTTGCAGCAGAAGTCAGCAGTGTTTTGGAGATGCCAGGACCATGAGATGACCACTAAGAACAGCAGCAGCAGTGGACTACAGGCATCTGGAGCCTAGAAGACAAAGTATGTGCTACAAAGGGCAGAGCTGGAGAAGTGACTCAAGCCCTTGGAGGAATCCAGAAGATCATGAGTAGATCCCAGACATTGGATGGTTGGAGTATGATTTTGCTTTTGATTGTGACTTTGCCCTGATATATTTTCCCTCCTGAAAAAAGAAGGTATTTTAGTGGAGCTCACACTTTGAATTTTAAGAGATTGGATGTTCAAAAGGGACTGAAATGTTAATATGTAAGAATTTGCAAAGACTGTGGGACTTTTAAAGCTATTTAGATCTTGGGGATGAATAAGAAAGTAAGGGTCGAGGCTTATTGATGATGTGTTTGTGTGTCAAGTTGACAAGGGGTCAATTGTACTGGCTGGTTTTGTGTGTCAACCTGACACAAGCTGGAGTTATCACAGAGAAAGGAGTTTCGGTTGAGAAAATGCCTCCATGAGATCCAACTGTAAGGCATTTTCTCAATTAGTGATCAAGGGAGGAGGGCCCCTTGTGGGTGGTACCATCTGTGGGCTGGTAGTCTTGGGTTCTATAAGAAAGCAGGCTGAGCAAGCCAGGAGAAGCAAGCAAGCCAGTAAGAAACATCCCTCCATGACCTCTGCATCAGCTCCTGCTTCCTGACTTGCTTGAGTTCCAGTCCTGACTTCCTTTGGTGGTGAACAGCAGCATGGAAGTGTAAGCTCAATAAACCCTTTCCTCCCCAACTTGCTTCTTGGTCATGATATTTGAGCAGGAATAGAAACCCTGACTAAGATACTCATACAGCCCAGACTGGCAAACAGTTCTGAGGACAGCAAGTAAGTAGGCTAAAATATTTGGGGCTCTACAATTAAAGACAATGTTTAAATATGATCAGTGAGGTAAACCAATAACTCATGGGTATGTTTCTACCTCTCCACACATGATTTTCATCAACTCCTGAAAAGACATGTCTAGTCCTTTTTGTTTTGTTTTTTTGAGATAAGGGAGGACCTCTCTCTATAGACCAGGATGGCCTCAAACGCAGAGAATCCATCTGCCTCTACCTCCTGAGTGCTGGAGTTAAAAGTGTGAGCCACCACCATCTGGCTAAAATTCTTAGTTTTAATTCTGTAAAAATCACTTATTTTGGCTTGACACTATACCTTAAAAGTGTAATACCCTGATTTACAAGACTGTATATATACACATAGTGATTTTGGACCATGTCTAAGAAATAACATTTAATACCAGTATATTATTTATAAGTGATCAACAATTTTCTAAAGACTAAATGTCTTACAGTCAGCCCTCCATACCCATAATTTCCTGGATTTTACCTACTACATATAGAAAAGTATTTGCAAATGGGGAAAGAGCTTGAGCATCCCAAATCTCAGCATTCTCTTGAGACCTTGGAACCAATAACCTGCAACAACTCAGAGACAACTGTATTAGTGTATACTCAGAAAAATAGAAAACAGAACTTCAGTGCAACCATCTATTTCTCAGACTAATGCAGTTGTCTTGACTTTCAAAGCAACAAAACCAATGTCTCCTGTGATGAGGCCAAGGTATCCCTTAATTTTATGCAGTTTCCTTGATGATTGTGAAGTAGAGCAAGGTCTGAGAATGGTGTTATAGTTTCTCAAAATGTGAAGACCAGGTGCTAACAAGACAACACAGCAGGTAAATGCACTTGGTATACAATTCCCAGCACCATGGCAGCCCACAACCATCTGTAACTCCAGTTCCAAGGTATCTGATGCTCTCTTCTGACCTCTATGACATCAGGCACACACGTAGCACACAGACATTCATCAAAGCAAAAGACTCATAGAAAATCAATGAATAAAAACGTATTTGAAGCTGGGCAGTGGTGGCACACACCTTTAATCCCAGCGCTTGGGAGGCAGAGACAGGCGGATTTCTGAGTTTGAGGCCAGCCTGGTCTACAGAGTGAGTTCCAGGACAGCCAGGGCTACACAGAGAAACCCTGTCTCGAAAAACATTTAAAAAAAAAAAAAAAAGGATTTGATTGTGACGACCAGCAGATGATACTGAAACGTCCACAGTGCCCACAGTGCAATACGATCCTTCACTCACACATCTACCCTTTCCTACTCCCTTAACCAACTGAATGAGACAGACTAAGAAGTTTAGGGATCCATGTATTTAACAAGGTGTCCAGGACATTTAAAGCCCTCAGTTCTTATCTCAAGACTCCCTACCATTCAATAGCTAACCTAACTTCTCTCTGTGTTAGTGCTCAAAAGAGACCTTGGGGCTGAGAGCAGAGGTAAAATTGATGAGAAGCATAAGAAAATAATAATGACAATTCTGTAGGAAGACCAGTTGTAGAAAGCTAAACCATTTGAAGAAATGCTATCTTTCAGAAAAACCCTGCCTGGAGGCAGGTCTAGGAGATAGGATACCAGTATCCTTGCCCTCTATCGGACTGGAAACCTAACTTTCCTCCTCTCACCTTTTGTCTTGTGAATTCAAATGCCAACCCATCATCAGCTCTGGGAGATTTTCCTGGAACCTCTGGACTTGCACTTGTATGAACCATATGGCTAGGCACCCTCCAACACTGGCACTTCTTTCGTAATTAAGAAATCCCGACTTGTGAGTTTAGCACATAGCCATGGTCTACTGAATTCCACCGCTGAACTGAAACGTATTACCTTTTTATGTGCAATGTTCTTGGTGCAAACAAAGCCGTTGACAACCACAGAATCAAATTTCTTTCCACCTGGGATCTAATAAAACAAGAAAACAATAAAAACCAGTGATGTACCCTCAGATTTCATCAGATGGTTATTATTATGTCTAAGCATCTTTGACCTGCAACATAGTTAAAGGCAGAAAGTTCCAGAATATAGTTCATTCCATCTCATGATTATCTATCTCTTCACGATTGTCTTCCTACCCTCTATTCTCTAAGTCACATATGCTACTCTAAATACTCATTGACTGCTGTCTACGGCACTATTTTTAACATTAACTATTACAGGTAAAATATACATTCCCAAGTTAAAATTATCTAAATAAAGCAATCACTTACTGCTTTTCCTCAAGACAGTGATAGTTAGTAATCTATGAGAACAGACTTTCTCATAAATGACATGCTAAGAAGCAGCATTAAAAAAGGAAGATATTGTTTATTTTGGTCCTTACCAGACACCCAACTCACTCTTTCCATGCACCTCTCACTTCTTATAAGGACTACCAAGAGCTCTATTTTTATTGTTGACAGAGCAGACAACTACATGGTAATAGCTCTTTTCAGATCACCTGATAGATGACTATTAGGCCTGCCTGATCAGTTCCTAGCAGCAGCAAACAGTAGCAGAACTCACCTTCTTGATATGGACAAACTGACGGATATCCATGTCATCATCCTGGTGCTTGACATCAGGTCTAACTGTCTGAACAACCTGGCATACTAGTGACACAATGATGTCCCTCCAAGACGATGACAAAGTTTCATTTTGAAGCAACTGCTGGAGTAGGGCCATCATGTGGTTATGATTAGCTGAACTACAAAATGTTACAAAAACAAGTTTGTACAGTTAGTACTAAAAACACAAGAAGCACTCTTAAAGAAATAAACATTCCAATTATGGCTCATAGATAAGATCTTCCATGTCAATTTTATTCTCTCCATGTATCTTTATTTACCATAATGATTCTGCACATAAATGAAATCTGTGAGTAGCTTTAAACTAAAAAATGACCTTCAAAGTGCTGAAATAAAATTTTAACACATAAATTAAAATGGATATAATCAGCTTAGGACTCTGCTTTATCAGATATTTCATCAGAACTCAAACTAGACTTTAAATTAGTATTTTTCACTTTATAAGGAAGAAAAATTATGCGTATAGGCAAGTCACTGAAAATTACAAAAACTATTAAGAGAAAAATAAAAATCCAGTGCCTTACAGAAGCCTTTCCATGGCTTGCTTCTCCTCATTCTCCTCCCGCAAGAGTTCCAGGTTGTTATGATGCCAGCCCAAAGGGGTAAAAGGCAGCTCTTTGGATTTTTCCTCTACTCGCCGATTAAATAAGGACTCTAAACATAAAATAAGTAAGTACTTCATTGTTATACTTTATACCATCAACTCATGTACTTAAAAAAAAAAATAAAAATCTCGGAAGGTAGCCAATATAAATTACTATACTATTACTTTGCTATAAAACAGCAAAGACCTGTAATCAACACACAATTAAAATACATAATAAGATACCCAATCGTACATCATACATCAACATGCTAAAATACAGAAGCAGGGCTTGAGGTCCAGCACTTCTCTAGCATGTACAAGACCCAGCATGGTGGAGGAACCAAGAAACAATTTGCATTAGGCAAAATCTGAGAACAATTATGAAAAGTAACTTAACCTAAGTAACAAAGACTCTCAAGCCAAAAGTATCAACTTGAATTCTGAAACACAAACAGAATGGTATTTTTGCCTCTTGTTTGTTTTAAAGCAGTGGGTCTCAACCTCCCTAGTGCTGTGACCCTTTAATACAGTTCCTCATGTTATTTTCATTACTACTTCATAACTAATTTTGGAATTATTATGAATCATATGTTTTACAATGGTCTTTATGATCCCTGTAAAAATGACCCCCAAAGAGGTAGAGACCCACAGGTTGAGAGTCACTGTTTTAGAGCATTACTAAGAATGCAAATTTTCCACATAAAATTATGAATTGATCCCAGCACTTGGGAGGCAGAGGCAGGTGGATTTCTGAGTTCGAGGTCTGCCTGGTCTACAGAGTGAGTTCCAGGACAGCCAGGGCTACACAGAGAAACCCTGTCTCAAAGAAAGAAAAGAAAAGAAAAGAAAAGAAAAGAAAAGAAACCACATTCAACTGAAATCTGAATGATAATAGTAACATAGTCATGTGGGCCCTGAACTCTCAAGAGAGAAACTCTCACGGACAGTCCTAGTCCCAAATGACAGTGTAAAATCACATCACACAATCCTCCGCTATATTTTACAATATATGCTTTAAAACAAAATTTTAACAAAATAAACTAAAAAATAAACTATAAATAAATTATACTAAATAAAACATAATAAACTATTTACATATGATTTTGAAGTCTTTAAATTTTTTCAAATGAGTGAAATGATTGAGTGTGGTGATGCACACCTTTAATCTCTGAACTCAGAAGACAAAGGCTGCAGTAGATCTCTATGAATTTGAGGCCAGCCTGCTCTAAGTAGCTTTGGGGACTGGAGAAATGGTTCATAAGTTAAGAGCATTTGCTGTTCTTCCAGAAGACTAGAGTTCAGTTCCCAGCTCCCAGATCAGGCAGCTTACAACCAACCATCTGTAACTCCAGTTCCAGGGAATCCAACACCTTTGTCTCCACTCACATATTCATAAACACATGCAGACACAGACACAGACACAGACACAGACACAGACACAGACACACATACACACACCTAGAAGTGACTTTAAAAAATAAAAATTTTTAGAGGGATAAACTGGATGACAAAAAGTTAAATAAAAATGTTTTACAAAACATGTGCTTATTAAATAATCATAGAATATGACTGAACACACAGAAAGAAAGAGATAGGAAATTTAGTGCTTTCTCTTTTAAAGCAATCAACTTACATTAAGCACGTGTAATAGTACAAGAGGCACAAGACAAGCACTTTTCAATTACATGAACAGCCAGTCTATAAACTTCTAGTCAAAGCAGATGTTAGGAGGTGAATTTAGATAGCCTGCCCAGCCAGAGCAGCTGCCTCCCTTGTTCCAACTTGCTCTGCCTCCTCTTTTTTTCTAAAACCCCAGGAACTAAGACGACTTGAGAAAGACCCTTTCCTCCCTTTGCCTTTTCTCCTCCGCAGCTTAAGTTAAGGTAAGAGTGGTTTGTGTTCATCCACTCTTCATTAGGACCAATGAAATTGGTCCGTGGATTTCATGCTTTATTCTTTTGCCTACTTCTCTTCCCAGCTCTACAGGGCAAACAGCAAGTCCAGGTGATGGCTCACTTGTGAGCTCTCTAACAATGAGGCAGTCCCTGACAATATGGATATCAGTGTTTACTATTATATAATGGCTTCCAAAGAATAAAACACAAAGTTGATCAAAAAACTTAAGCAATCACTTTTACATTAAAGGTCTCATCTCAAACTAAGACCAATTGTATATTCCTGAATTCCAACATACTCCAAAGTCATTCTACACATTTAAAATCATGTTTGTATGATACCAAAATAATCAAATACAGATAGCACTTTCTGTCAATCAATGTGCTAAGACCTCAAGCACACCATCAAGAAGCAGACATCACTTCCAGAACAGTTGTTTTAAGATTACCTTTGATGAAGGCATCACTTATTGAGAGCTGCTGTCCTCCAGTGTCAGAAACCAAATACTCTGCAGACCAGGAAGAGAACAGAGAAGAGGAAGGGAAGACATATGACTTCAAGATGTCAGCATAATTATGCAGCAGAACACCCCCACAAGGGCGTGGTACTCTTATGAAATGCATCACCATCCAGCAAACCTTTATGTATGTTCTATAAATTTCATACTAAACTATTTTCATAAGATTTAAATTGACAACAGAATCATTGAACAATTTGCCTTGGTACAAATGTCAGATATTTTTCCAAATAACCTTAAGTTGCCAAAACAGAACTAATTTATTAAACTGTTTCCATGATGAAACATAAAATTGAAGAAACCTAAATCAATGTTCTTGGGCCATGGTCACTCAAAATGGTTTCAGAATAAGCTCTCTCTTGTTCATTTAAGGGGGGAAAAACCAAACCAGCAAAGATCTTTATAAACCTTAAAACATGACATCACTTACCATTTCCCTCATGTATTACTTACTACATTATTTAACAAATGACGACTATCTATAGGCAGGGTACTTTATAGAAGCCACATAAGAAAACTGTACAAGATACATGCAATAAAATAAATTCATTTGGCAGAGGATAAAGATATAATTCAAGGAATTTTTGTTAAGTTTTAAAATCACAGTTTTTGACTTTTTTTTAAGCTCCTAGCTTATTACCACATTTTTGCAATAACTGATGAATACACTCGAATGCTTTCAAAGCATTTAAAATCTAAGTACTTTTCTACAAGTGAAACTCTTCAAATGAACGTTCCTCTAAATAAAGCTCAGAGCATTCTCTCTTCTATGCAAATTAAACCACAGTGCATTAACTACTTCTATGTGAATATTCCACAAAACTTTTTCTGAGTTCATTTCCAAGCCAATAAATTTACCCTTCCAGCCAGGAAGCAGAGAAAATATTTTATTTAGAAAACTAAACTACACCATACAATATAACCAGGTATGTAGGCAAGATAGATGCCATTTGTTTCTATATTTCTGGCAGAAAAAAGCAATGCCAAATCCTGTTAATTCAATTAATGCATTGTTATTTAAAAGCCCTACTTCTCATAGTAAAACTTAAATATCAAATTCCAGAAAGTACAGTTTCCCTCTCTCATTATAGAAAAATTTAAATACACAAAAAGTCCTGTATACTGTTCACCTAGATAATCAATTGTTGAAAACTTGTCATATCTGATTTCTCTATATACCTGCACATGCTTTTAAAATTACCCTGGGCTAGAGAAGTGACTCAGAGGTTAACAGCATCTGCTGCTCTTCCAGAGAACCTGAATTTAATTCCCAGCACTCACACAATGGCTCACAACTGCCTATAAATCCAGTTCCACAGCACCTAACACCTACACTCACAAACATACACACAAAACACGTAAACAAATTTTGAATGCAAATTATTTCAAGTGACTCACAAAACTGTGCAAGTGGCACATCAGTATGCATCAATTTAAAACAAAGGCACTCCTTTAGCCACCCTATTATTTATATAATTGTGAAAGCAGACAATACTGTAACAATCACAGAACTGATCTATATTCAAATTTATCTATTTGCACAATATCTTTCAAAAACATGTTCCTGAAAATTGGATCCTACCAAGTCACACGTGGAACTTGCTTGCTATGCCTCATCATTCTCTTCCCAGTTTGAACAGATCTCCTAGTTTCTTTTCACGGTAAGGAATTTTCAAAAAAACAGGCAAATGTCTGATGCAATGCCCCACATGCTAGGTCTGATCCAGTGTTTCTCTCCATGGGATATTTAACCTGCTCCTTAATCCTATGTTTTCTGTGCATGGGACATCCACTCAAAGGGTTCACAGAGCCATGGCTTTCACCTGTGTCTCAAAGTCTTGCTACTAACATTCTAAGAACATTGAAGAATATGGTTTGCAACACAAAATAAATTTTAATACCTGGGTTCAATTCCCAGCACCCATATGGTAGCTTACAACCATCTATAACTCTAGTTCCTGGGTATTCACTGCCCTCCTCTGGTATTCGCAGACACCAGACATACACATGGTATACATAAATACATGCAGGTACTACACTAATATACATTTTAAAAGTAAACATGAAATGTTTATAAAGTATTGAAAAGTATCCACAAAGTGCTTGCCACATAGGCATCAGAAGTCCAGATCCCAAGCACTCATCTATAAAGGGTAAATTTAGCAGCACAAGCCGTAATCCCAAAAGTGAGTAGAAACAGGAGGATCCCTGGGGCTTGCTTTCCAACTAATGTAACCAAATCAGTGAGTTCCAGGTTCACCTTGTCTTAAAAAATTAGGTGAAGAGCAATAATGAGGAAAATACCCAGTGTTGACCTGTGGTCTCCTCCATACATGCATGTATACATGTACACACACACACACACACACACACACACACACACACACACAAAGTGCTGAACAAACTGACTATACCCACACCAAGCTCTATACCATAACCTCAGAGCATCCTCTTCCAGCTGGTCTCAAACTGACATTGATCATTTTAGTATTTTACAAAATCACTCAAGCAAGCTACACAACTCTATGTCAACGTTCATAATAGCACTGCTAAACTCCTACAGTTACAAACATACTATGCTTTGCATACTTCCATTCAAAAGAACAAAAGCTCACAGTGGGCAGAATACTGGGTGTCAGAGGCCTGCAAGAGGAGAGAGAATAGGGAAGTGTTGGTCTAGGGTAGGAAGTTTCGGTTAGGTAGAGGAACCAAGATATACTTCACAGCATGATGACTGCAAGTAATAATGAGTAGTAGATATTTTTAAATTACAAGAAAGTAAATCTTGAAGGTTTTTGTCATTAAAAAAAAAAAAAGGTTGGTTACTGAGGTGGCAGATGTTACCTGGTTTTGCTGACTCATTCCTTTATATACATGTGTCACTGCATCACTTTGTTCCATGTAACTAATACAAATATAATTTATGAATGTGAAGGACCACAATGAAACCCATTATCCTATACTATTAATCTGCTCTAGTAAGTACTGAACAATCTTGACTACAGCAAAGCTCTATAGGATAACTTAGGATATTCTCTCCTTACTGGCATCAAATTGATAATGATCATTTTAGCATTTTAAACATCCATTTAAAATAAGCAACCAAATGTTATAAAGCTAATTTAGACTCCATAGCCTGAGCTATCTTTTTTGTTTTTTGTGTTTTCACATTTATTTATTTACTTAGTTATTTGGCAGGGGGTGCCAATGCGACAGCAAACATGGGGATGTCAGAAGGCAACTTCCATGAGTTGGTCCTTTTTTTTTTTTATAGATAAATATGAGAACTTTTATTAACCAAACTTTGTTTTAAAGATTATAAAATGATTCATGATCATTGTGAAAACTTGAGAATTAATAAAATGTTTTACTTCAAAGATGCTCATTAAATTCCAATTCCCCAAAGCAGCAACTGTTAATTGCCTATTATATAAATAATGGCCTACACGTATTTACACGTTTGTTTGAACCTACTGACCTCTCAGCATACAAGGACATCTCAATACTTTTAATTTTTGTTTCTGAGATCACAGTATAATCATGTAATTTCCCCTTCTCCTTTGCTCCCTCCAAACCCACCCATGTACAATCATTCTCTCATTAGGAATCATGGTCATTTTCCTTTCACTCTTGTTACAGATACATATTTGTATTAATAAATACAGACTGTTTAGTCTGCATATGTTACTTGTATATGTACATTTTCAGCACTGACCACTTGGCACTTAATAACCAATCCATAAGCTCTTCCATGGGAAAGACTTTCTCCTGTTCTCAGCTTTTCTTAGTTGCCTTTAGTTCTTTGTCAATTTTTAAAAATATTTCAATGTTCTTATTATATTTTTTATTATTTAGAACAAATTTTAAATGTATGTATTTTGATCATATTCTTCTCCTCTCCCATGTCCTTCCAGGTCCACTCTCCTTCCCAAGTTCTTTCTCAAAAACAAATGAAAAGATTGGCTGTAGAGTCACTCAGTATTGAATAATTTTAATATAGAAAAGTTTTTTCTCTAACTCTCATAGAGGCTGTACAGTTCATTTCTTCTTTATTAACTCATAAATACTGTATTCTTGTTCTCCACCATGTGGGTCCCTGGGATGGAACACAGGTTGTCAAGCTTGGTGACAAGCACCTTTACCTGCTGAGCCATCTCCCAGCCCAGCCAGCCCAGCCTATGCTTTTAACCAATACATAGGACCACTGACTCCAACTACCTCTTTTACATATATCACCGTTGTCTCGGCAAACAAAGTTAATGATGACAATCAAATGCTTTAACATGAAGAAGAAGAAGAGGAGGAGGAGGGGGAGGAGGGGGAGGAGAAGAGGAAGAAGAGGAAGAAGAGGAGGAAGAGGAGGAAGAAGAGGAGGAAGAGGGGGAGGAAGAGGAGGAGGGGGGAGGAGAAGAGGAAGAAGAGGAAGAGGAGGAGGAAGAAGAAGAGGAGGAGGAAGAGGAGGAGGAAGAGGAGGAGGAAGAGGAGGAGGAAGAGGAGGAGGAAGAGGAGGAGGAAGAGGAGGAGGAGGAGGGGGAGGAGAAGAGGAAGAAGAGGAGGAAGAGGAGGAAGAAGAGGAGGAAGAGGAGGAAGAAGAGGAGGAGGAGGAAGAGGAGGAGGAGGAGGAGGAGGAGGAGGAAGAGGAGGAGGAGGAGGAGAAAAGCATACACTACTCCTCTAACCTAGCAACTTCTTATCTCCGTTAGGGTGGGGTTAGGTTCATTTCCAAGTGGACCTATTATTTTAGCTAGGCTGCACAGGCCCTTGACCACCACAAATCCTTTTCTAAACACCACAGTACACTTTACTCACTAAACTTTTTATAATTTTTTTACCTTCCAAAGCCCTATCAAGAAGCCATTTTAAATTATATCATCAGGTGGTGATGGCGCAAGCCTTTAATCCCAGCATTTCATTTGGGAAGCAGATGCAGGCAGAATTCTCTGAGTTTGAGGCCAGCCTAGTCTACAGAGTTCCAGGACAGCCAGGGCTACACAGAGAAACCCTGTCTCAATAAATAAACAAACAAATAAATAAATAAATAAATAAGGGGCTAGAGAGATGACTCAGGGGTTAAGAGCATTGACTGCGCTTCTAGAGAACCCAACACTCACATGGTAGCTCATAACTGCCTATGTAATTCCAGTACCAGGGGCTCTGACACCCTCACACACAGACAGACAGACATTCAGGGAAAATATCAATGCATATAATAAATAAATAAAAAAATAAAAATCATGCCATCTAGCAATACAGTAATCTAGACCCCTATTCTACAGGATTCTTTAAAGACAGTAGACTCTAGCTTCTTCATCACGGATATAGCTTCTTTTAATAAGCTGGCACACCATCTACCTACACGTAGGCAGTTACTTGGACTAGCCATGCACTCTGTCTCCTTATTCTCTTGGACTTCATTTCTCCATATCCATGTGTCTATTCCTGCACAAACATCATGACCAAGATGCAAGTTGGGGAGGAAAGGGTTTATTCGGCTTACACTGCCATGCTGCTGTTCATCACCAAAGGAAGTCAGGACTGGAACTCAAGCAGGTCAGGAAGCAGGAGCTGATGCAGAGGCCATGGAGGGATGTTTCTTACTGGCTTGCTTGCTTCTCCTGGCTTGCTCAGCCTGCTTTCTTATAGAACCCAAGACTACCAGCCCACAGATGGTACCACCCACAAGGGGCCCTCCGCCCTTGATCACTAATTGAGAAAATGCCTTACAACTGGATCCCATGGAGGCATTTCCTTACCTGAAGCTCCTTCTCTGTGATAACTCCAGCTTGTGTCAAGTTAACACACAAAACCAGTCAGTACACGATGTATCTTTCCAGATAAGATTAATTTTGACAGAGAACTATATCTACTTCTCTAATAACTTGGATTTTTTTCTCTTTCTGGACTCTGCTCTCAGATATCCTGACCTTTAGTCCAACCTTCAGTACAATGTGGATTTTTGCAATCCTGCCATTTTTCTTAACAAGTATGTGTGCGTGCCCTTCTTTCAGATTTATCTTCACATGGCAGTTGCTGCTCATAACTTTTACCATTTTTTAAAGATTTCAAACCAGAGTTTCCAGGAAGAATGATGGGTTTTTCACCTTCTCCTTTTATTTTCCATGGAGCTACACTGAAACTGGCTGTAAAAATGTCACTTCTGAAGCCTCCAGTTCTACTCCTCACCCATCATTCTCAGTTAGGTTTCCTAAAGTAAATGTGTGCCAACTCAGTAGTATGACGTCTATGACAAAGGGTTACTGTTTTCAAAACATGCCTAACATTCCAAGAGATAAAATCACCAGCAAACAACAAGCATACGTCACACTCTGCATTCATGTTTGGAGGACAGATGTCTGGTCATGACTTTTCCACTGCTGACCCACACACCTCTATAAAAGCCAGATCTCCTCACGTGACTGCAGTATAGTGGGTTCTCACAGGGTCAGACTGGCCTCACTGTCCTTCACACTCACCTGGATCTTCCCCATCATGCTCTATACTAAACGGATCCCCATCACCGTGTGGATTTGATTAAACTCAGTGGCAGTCAAATCGGATTCTCTCCCTCTTTCTCAATACCTTATTTCTTAAATAAGAGCGCTTTTTATTATCATGATTACCTTAATTGACATTCTACCTCATCTTGATAATAGCTTACATTGACAATTATGAGAAATTTGTTGAGGAATGTAAATATTTCAAGTTATAAAATAAACCCAAATTCCCTTTATGTTATTTTTAGGTTTAAAGTAAAGAGTAGCAAAGAGTTAGACAAGCATTTCAGTAGCAATTCAGTTTTAGAGAGTTAAAAGTTTAAAATTCAAACTCTGGGTAAAACCATAAAATTAAGTGCTTTACCTATAATAAAGATGTTTTGTCATTATTATAATGAACTGTCATAATTAACTACTTATTTTATTTTCTTTAAAAATGGTATATTTGGAGTTATAATTTAAATTAGCTTCTAACTGCATCTAGTAATATACAGCTCATTTTTAAAAAGGAGCAGTCTATCTATGCTGCTATGTTAAATGTTAGAAACAGTTTGCTGTATCTTTCCTTTTACATTGTAATTTTGGTTTTGGAGTTTTTTTTAATGTGGTCATTAGTACTTTTGAGTTCACAAACTAAAGCATCAAATAAGACAACTAAAATTACAAAGGAATTCATTGCTTACTAGAGAAGAAATTTTAAAATAAATGTAATGAACACAAATGGGAATTTCCCCCCAATCTAAGCTCAAAAATCTACACTGTCTTAAAGAAACTGTTGTTGCAAAATAGCACAGGCAAAGAGGCTTTGTGATGTTCAATGAAGAAAAGACAGGAGAGCGGAGCAGAACGTCCATGTCACAAATGCAAACAATAGTCACCTTGGAAGTTGCACATTACGGGAACAGTAATCAGAAGAGTTCCTTTAAAGACTACACTTTACACTGGGCATGGTAGTGCAAAGGGTTAAAATAAAAAATAAAAAGAATCAACCAAAAAAGGTGTGGGGAGGAGTACTGGGGAGGCAAGAAAGGGTGGAACAAAACCCACTCCAAATCCCTCAGCCTTATGGGACAGAGGAAGCCAGAGGCCAGGCTGTAATGAAATTCTAGGGCCCAGCTCTTCAGCCTGTTTGGAGTCCAGCTGGTGACTACCTCCTACCTTTTTGGTCAGCAGGGTGAGGGGGCACATGTGGGTACTTGGAGGGCTTCTTGATATGGAAGTTCACGTTGTCCAGCTCCACGTTCAGGCTGATAGAAGCGGCTGAGTCACTGTCCACTGTGGACTGGAAACTGCTGACTGAGGTGCGCTTGCTAGGACTGGCAGAATCTTTTAGTGTTGGGAAAGGGAAAGAAATACAGGGAGAGGGGAGTAAAAATGGTTTTTTTCAGGGCATTGGAGGAAAGGAAAAAAATGTTTTAATATACAAGCCCAATGTGCAATACCAAAATGGATACAGTATTTTCATGTACTTCTGGGTAGACTTAATAAATTTAAGCAGATTAAATTTAAAAGGAATTTTTCAATGAGGAAATGTATTGGAGGTTCTGCAGAGAGAAAGTCTGATACCACAGTGAAGATATAAGAAAGCTGCCTGCTGAGATATTAGCTGGAGTTATTTTCAAGCTGCTGCAAACCACAGACTAATGCAACATCCAAAAATGAATGTCAGCTGACTAACAGACTGGTTTCTTAAGAAAATACTGTATCTAAGACAAGGATCACTATCAGATGTTTCCATCAAGTGAGAACCTTAAATCATAAACAAGACAAGCATTTTATCGCACCAAGACAGCAATCAGCCATAAAAACTAAAACATTAGAAAGCCACACTTACTAGCCAAATTATCGTCACCTTCTTCAGCAATCTGCTCTGTGTCACTGTCATCAAATTTTATGTCTTTAAACCAGGATGGCTCAGAGTGTCCTTCCACAGAGTTCACCGAGTCACTGTCTGGAGAAGGTGTCTCAGAAAATTCTGTACTCTGAAAGGACCAAAGCACAGGAAGCAAGTGGCTCTCAGTGACAACACTAGTGTACGATAGAGAAGGAATGGACTATATTTCTATAACTTTAACAACTCAATAAATGTACACAGAAACAACCAAATAACAAGAGGTGCAGTATCACACTGACGACCACTCTTAAAATTACAGTTTTCACTAACTACAGAGCTTATATAGCATTTTACAAATGAACATTTCTCTGATGCATGGTTAGCAGAGCTTCATTTCATCCTTTAGTTCTAAGTGAATATAGCATTAAATGTAGTCTAACCCTGGCAACTCTAGAATCCTCTAAAAAAAAAAATCAAATTTTAACAAATTATACCACACCACGATGAGGTTATTTGTCATTTCTAACTATGGAGCTTCTAGTTTCAGTTTACAAATCTTAGTCCACGGCCGGGCAGTGGTGGTGCACGCCTTTAATCCCACAACTTGGGAGGCTGAGGCAGGTGAATTTCTGAGTTCAAGGCCAGCCTGGTCTACAGAGTGAGTTCCAGGACAGCCAGGGCTATACAGGGCTGTCTTGAAAAACCAAAAAAAAAAACAAAAAACAAAAAAACAAAACAAATCTTAGTCCACAAGGTTTTTAGAGTTTCGTCATAAGGGTGTGTATGTGTGTGTGTATGTGTCTATGTACATTCATGTGTGTGTGTGTGTGTATATGTGTGTGTGTGTGTGTCTATGTACATTCATATGTGTGTGTGTATATATGT
>JADRCH010000006.1:12399913-12542045 GCA_019843965.1 Rhynchomys soricoides | reverse complement strand
TGTGTCTATGTACATTCATATGTGTGTGTGTATATATGTGTGTGTGTATTTTACACAAGCCAAAAATTAAACAGTTATATCTTTTTTTAAAAAAAATTTTCCTCTAATTTTCATTACCATAAAGAAAAAAATTGAAGCATTTGATCATTAATGTACAATTTGTATACCAAGAATCAAAATCTAACTCAATAAGTAATGTTAAATTCTCTAATCATTTTATTTATTATATATACGTCACTCCCTCTTAGTTTTAAAAATATAGAGAGTAAAACTGAATAGCATTTAAATTAAATGACAAGTAACTAAGTACCAGAAAGCCAAGTTTAAGCAAAGCCACACCAAACTAACAGTGTTAGATCCTAAAACCAGGTAAGTCAATGGTGGAGTGCTTCCCTAGCATAGAAATCTCATAAGTATTACAAACAGAATCTTTGGGTCATTGGATGACTTTTTATTCCCATAGATGAAAACACAACTTCAAAGTAAGCTACTACTGTTCTCATCAGCAGTGTCACCACAAGTTTACCTGCAGTGGTCTATACAATGCATACTCGTCCCTGAAAAGCTGGTCATGATGACTGACACAATCCAACCAACGTCCATCAACCATTGCTTGTCCAATTGCTATAGCTTGTGCCCTAAATCAAGACCAAGAAAATTGAGAAATTTTAAAAGGTTACGTGGAGTAACTGTGTAGGCATATGATATAACACCTCTTCATTGTTGTATCATTTCTAATCAAAGAGGAACTATTGAATGGTCTTTAGATAAGTAAGGGATTAAAAAAAGAAAAACTTGAAACAAATTAAACTCTTCTAGGTACCAAAGCAGAGAACCTACTGGTAAGTCAGTCCTTTAAGTGGCCCTTGTTTTTAAACAAGCTAATTTTAACCTCAGTAAGCATGCAGTGAGCACACAATGCATTCACACCCATCCTTAGCTAAGTTAGCAAGACTGAGAATGGCATGGTCCCTACATTCAAACAGCTTACAGTCTCAATAAAAAGACAACACAATTATAGAGACAAAATATATGAACGAAACAGATGCAGTATAGTTTGTGACATTTCAGGAATTAATAAAATACCTAGGGCTGGAGAGATAGCTCAGCGGTTAGGAATACTGACTGCTCTTCCAGCGGTCCTGAGTCAATTCCCAGCAACCACATGGTAGCTCACAAACATCTGTAAACTGATCAGATGCCCTCTTCTGGGGTGTCTGAACACAGTTACAATGTACTTATAAACATAAATAATTCTTTTTAAAAAATAAAAAATAATAAAATGCCTAGTCAACGGTATTTTTTTTAATACCAACAGCTTATTTCAACACTAAAAAATTCCCCTATTTGGAACTAAGTGGTTCAAGTTTCAAAGAGACTGAATAATTTATCTAAACACACACACACAAAAAGATACAGCCAAATTAGGACCCAGAGGTCCCCTGTTCACAGCTACTTGTTTCTTCACCTATTTAGATATGTGTTCCTTCTCATGAGGGGAAGCTCATCCGAGCAAATATCAAAAGCTAAGAGATAGCTTAACTTGAAAGGTGTAGTAGTTTGAATGAGGATGTCCCCATATGTTCAAACACTCAGACATTTGAACGCATGGTTCCCAGTTAGTGCTGGTGTTTGGGGAGATTTAAGAGATGAAGCTTTGCTGTAGGAAGAATGTTAATGGGCCCAACTTTCAGAATGGAAATGCCTTGCCCTTCAAGATGTGAGCTTTGAGCATCCAGTTCCTGTCACCACACCTGCTGCCTATTGGCATGCTATTATTGTTGTCCCATTTAGAGGGTTTTTCTTTTTTTCTTTTTTTGGAGGGGTCTGGTTGATTTGGTTTATCAACTTGACATAAGCTAGAGTCATCTGAGAAAACAGAACCTTAACTGGGAAAATCCCCCAACTCCAGTGGTCTGTGGGCAAGCCTCTGGAGCATTTTCTAGACTACTAACTGATGTGGGAAGGCCCAGCACACTACAGGTGGTAACCGGTGTATAATAAAGCAGGTTGAGAAAGCCTTAGGGAGCAAGCCAGTAAGCAACATTCCTCTAAGGCTTCTGCTTCTGTTCCTGCCTCCAGTCTTGCTTGAGTTCCTGCACAGACTTCCCTCAGTGATGGACTGTGATCTGAGAGTTGTAAATCAACAAAAAAAAAAAACTTTCCTCCCCTAGCTGTTTTTGATCACAGTGCTGTGACTTGTTTAATTTTATTTCCATTTTTTTGAGATTATAATAGAATTACATCGTTTCCCCCTTCCCTTTCCTCCCTTCAAGTCCTCCTATACACCCCTCCTTATTCTCTTTCAAATTCATGGCCTCTTTTCTTCCTAATTAATTGTTGTTATACACGTGTACGGTGTTTTATCACAGCAATAGAAACCCTAATAAATAAGATATCCTTCAGTATGTACTCTAGCTCTTCTGTAACCTTATGCCAAAATAAATTCACTCTTCTGTAAGTTTCCCTGGGCATTGTATCATATCACAGCAACAGAAAAGAAGCTAACACAAAAAGCAAACAGATCCTGTCTGTGATTTCTTTTACACATGTGTGATCTGTGAGACAGATTAGGTCTCTTCAGACATGGATTATGGACGCAATCTTAATACAGGTTTGATGTTTAGATTAGAGAATCTAAAACCCTTTGTCTTTAGGTTCTAGCTTCTTTCTCCCATCCAGCTTTACTAGGGATGCATCTGAAGAATTCATGCATGTTACGTGTGTCTGTACGCACATGTGCTCACATGTGGAAGGAGTAGATGGAAGATAGATCCACATGAAGGATCTTCCTCAGTTGATCTCCACTTTACCTTTGAGACAGGGTCTCTCACTGAAATTGGAGTTCACTAACTACACCTAGACTAGCTCACCAGCAAGCTGAGCCTCTGGCCTCTGTCTCTCCAGGAATGTGCTGCTACACCCTTTTTTCCACGGATGCTTTATCTCCTCTTATAGTATATGGGTTCTGGAAATCTAACTGAAGTCATCAGGCTTGGGAACAAGTGCCTTTACTCACCAATTCATCTCACTAGCCACCAGTCCTTGTTTTTAATGTGGTAAACTGTGATGCTAATCTGGTTCCTTACATTCTCACTAAATGAAGTTAAAGAGCTAGTTCCCCCAAACCATCAAATCTCTAAAACAGCACCCTAACTCACAAAAAGATGTCACCTTTACATCTTCAAATATACATTCTAATCATTAATAAATATTAACTAATGAATAATTTCCAAACATTTTGAAATTAAAATACCTTGTAGCAATGTGTCCATTTCTGATTAGCCAGTTGACTAATTCCTTTCCTACAATGCAGTTGGGATGTGTTCTCAACCAGTAGCGGTGATCCTGAAATTCCATCCCACTGGTGTGATGGCAGATTTTCTTCCACAGATCCTTTAACTGAGCACTGTCCTGCACACATCAAAAGCAACTAGTTACCCCCAAGAGGGATGCTGTGTTCTGTTCAGACACTGTCCTACAGTTCTAAGATCTTAAAAGGATCCCAGTTTGGATTTCTTCATAGTAGTCAACTGTGATAAGTTAAATATAAATGACACATACATGAAAACAACTGAATTTGACTCATTAATTCCAAGTATAACTTTTTTCTCTTCAAAACAAAATATCCCAAGTGTTCTTTTTTTTCAGTCGATGGCACATATTATTGGTTTTTTAGTTAAGTGTAATATAAAGTTCTTCTTTGGAGACAAGTCAACGAAGACAGAAAATAACCATTATGCAAACATAAGATAATTATAGTAGTCCACACTGCACAGATTCTAGGCATCCTCCCCTATTCTCAACTGCTCAGTAAATGTTTCTTAAGAAAGTCTTGGTTGAATAATTTCCTACCCCAGAAAACTTTCAGTGATGTTCCTCAGTTATAAACTCAAACCTAAACTTGTAAGAACAGATGTTGGAACACAGTCCAAAAAAAAAAAAAAAAATGGAGCTATGTGAGAAAACTGCAAGAAAACAAGACACAAGTCTTGTGAAAGCAGTTTCTTCAAAACATGGAATTGTTCTTGGAATGTGTTTTCATGCTCCTCCCAGGTGTAGCAGATGAAAGTGAGTTTATTTCTTACAATGGATGATTATGTATATGCCTCTATGAAAAAATTAGATTTTGCCACATGTGGCTTGTCTTCCACATGCAGCTTGTTCTTGTGACTGTACACTTTACTCAGGTGACTCCTTTTAACCCCTGAGTATAAACTGTCTAATGCTTTGAATAAAGTTGTCTATTGCATGAGACTTTAGTCTGCCTCATTTATCAGCTCCATTTTCCCAGGTCCCACAGTCAGCTAGAGTGGTAAAGAAGTAGCACGTAGTACAGAGACCTAAAGTCAGCTATGAGATAAGAGAGTAGAGACCCTCACAGAAGAAGCTGAGTGAGAATAATGGGCAGAACCAGGAAAGGCCGTCTTACATTGAGCTTGTACACCATTTTAAAGGAGGAGCACGAGTATTAAAATCACAACTATTTGACTGCTTGCATGTTATGATTTAGGAAAGCCTATAAAAATGTTAACTCTACAAGCTTAGCAGGCTAGGACAAAGCAGTGAAAAGAATCAGTTTCCCAATTCTTGCCCAGCCTCATGGACTGCTTTTGATATTTCCAGTGTAATTCATCAAAATCAAAATGTCTATATGCACTAATCAATCTACTTAAAACTCTAGATAATATTGGACATCCCTTGCATTTTATCTTGAGAGGCATGAAAAGACTACAGCTATTTGAATTCAGACTAAAAAAAGCATTCGTGGATTATTGGATCCTTTACTTTCTTTAACCTTAACTCATTTTCTCCATTAAACTGTCTCCTACAGGTATTATAGCACAAGAGAATAAACCTTTGGAATGAATTTGTTTACACCTCAGGGGCCATAAAATACTAGCTGCTTCTCTTATTCTTAATTAATAAATCAGGGGCAAGCCCAATGTCAACAATTATATGGATTTGACCCTTGATGTATATTACCCTTAACTAACAAGTTTTTAAGAGCATTACAGAACTCTATGGATTTGTCAAATTTCATTTGCAGATTATTTAGGAAAAGATAGGAAGTTATTATCCAGCTGGTGAGCTGAAAGTTTTCTCATACAGACTGAACTTGTGGTTATGAAATCTGTCCAGCCTTCTCCCATCCCACTGACAGATACTTATCTTATTAATTGCTCATCCAAGGGTATAGGAAGATTCATGGTGCAGATATTAGCCAGTTAATACTTCTCTTTCTTCAGCCCAACAGGTAGAATTGACTGACCTGATTCATCTATGACAGTTAATTCCTAAACCCGTAACTATTGTTTCAGACTCGCTAATTTGTAGGATTATTTCCAGCAGTACAAACTGCTTTAATTTCGTCTTCACGATCTGCTTTCATTACTACAGGAACTACCACATCCAGTTCAAACCCAATTACATCTTCTGCTTATTACTCATACTCATGCACATTCTAACCTCCCTAGTCTTACTGCAGAAGAAACAGGCAAGCTAATTGGGAAGGGGTAAACATCTGTCATTGCAGATGGATCCATGGAACATTACGGATTCCTCTTCAGCTCCTCTGGCCCTAGGTCATCAAGGACAACAGCTGAAGGCAAAAAGACAGTGGGAGCAGAAAGATGGCAAACCTCCAGCTAAAGGGTAAAAGGATATTGACCACATCGTCAGAAGTCAAGTCTGCCCACCTGGGCCCAGGTTAATGCCCTAGCACCAAGGGAGAAATTATTTTACACAGAGCCCTATGTCACCTGAGAATCTTTCTGGCGATGCTATCTGCTTTGACCTGTATGTCTGCAGTGAGTGCCTCTGAAAATGTTATGTTCCTCAACCTCCTTGCTTTAACTAGTAAATTAGACGGATCTAGTTTGGGCTATCTTTATTAATGACTCTGTGTTCATGCTTGGACCTTGGGACCATAATAAACTCCTTCATGCATCTGAAAACAGGGCTACATTTAATTTTCCTTTGGCATTTAAACCACTTCCTATTTGCACAGGACATCATAACATCTGTGCTCCTATTAAAGGGCAAATAATATGGGCTTACATTCTACAAGGCATCAGAACTACTACTCATAGGGGTCTCCTTTCAAGCTATTCTCTAGATTTTTCTGATCAATATAATAATATAACCAATAGTAATGAACACAGTTTGGATCCCTGTTCTTGGTGGCTAAGAATTACACAACAATGCTTAATGACAACTAGATTTATCTATAACATCTCAAATTAAAACCATTCAGGATATCCTGCGGTTGAAAAATTTTAAAAAGCAAAGATATCATAACACGGTCAATTATTGGGTACATTCTACCAGGTCCCACTACCTCTAGAGCAGTAAACAGAAAAACTGACTGTATTGCCTCCCAATGGGTAGACCCAAATAACTTTCCATTCTAACTGACCACAGATTCCGATTTAAACTGTCTCAACTAATAAATTCTACTTCTGTCCATGGAAAATGCTTTGATCCCAAATCTGTACCTTTTGTCATATCTTTAAACAAGATTCACATTCTGCCTAATGAAACCAATTTCAGCCTTTGGAGTTTCCTGACTCCACCATTGTTATCATTTTTATTTTATTTCTCTATGACATATATCTGTGGCATACAATTTATACATTTTTATTATTAAAATATTACTTCAAAGCCAGACATAGTGGTGCATGCCTTTTAACAGCAGTACTTGGGAGGCAGAGGCAGGCAATAGGCAGGCAATTCTCTGAGTTCAAGGTCACCCTGGTCTACATAGAACCAGGGCTACATAGAGAAGCTATGTCTCAAAAACAACAAAATAAATACAATTATAAAATATTAATTCTTTCACTAGTAAGAATCTTCCTACTGATCTTCTGCCTTTTGAATTATAACCTTTAGAACAAAAGACTTATTTTCCATTTCTTTGAGTTGGTCTTAGAATTAGGAAAACATGCCGGGCAGTGGTGGCGCACACCTTTAATCCCAGCACTTGGGAGGCAGAGGCAGGCGGATTTCTGAGTTCGAGGCCAGCCTGGTCTACAGAGTGAGTTCCACGACAGCCAGGGCTACACAGAGAAACCCTGCCTCGAAAAACCGAAAAAAAAAAAAAGAATTAGGAAAACATTTTTCATATACGTAAACTGAGGAAAGAGCCAATTACTATGTCATAAAAACATAGCTGGAATAAGTTTCAAAGTTTAAGGAAACAACAAACTAACTTCAAGTTCAATTCTTGCGTTAGATAAACTCTGATTCTGACAAATGAAAGGAAGAAATAGTAATAGAATGAGTATGGAAAAAAGCTGGTAAATAAAAGATTAAGCTAATGATTTCCTTGTTTAATTGATATACTATTTTTTTAGAAAAATATCCCACTTAGCTCAAGTTGGTCTCAAACATAAGATTCTCCTGCCTCAGCCTTCCCAGTTTATTTTACAGGCATGCATACCAAGCCCAGCTGACTCTCTTGAGTATGTGTGTCTTTAAGGGAATAAAAAGTCAGCATTCTTTACGTTCAAAACTAACAACAAGTTAGATGCTGGACTGGTACCAGAAGAATTTTGCGTTCATCCTCAGTTGTCTCTGTCCTAATGTAGTTTCGGTTAGCCTGGGGACTGACAGATGTCTCATATGAAGGAACCATAGGAGAACCAGACCGATCCAGTGACAGATTAGTAATGCTGGCTGACCTGGAGATAAAAACAAAAAAATAAATCACAATTTTAAGTTCATCTGAGAACAGAGTGAAGATTCATATGTCCATGTTTAGGTGTCAGTGCTAAAGGAACTATAAATGTAGTTATGACGGCTATGTGGACTATCACTGAAAAAAGTAGGGAACCAGAAACTATTAATTGACTTAAAAAATTTGACCAGTTTTAAATATTATGGAAAAAACAAGTATACAGTTTGCACATTAGTAGTATTTCAAAGGAAACAGCCACAAACTCTGCTTGTAAAAAATATTGATAAGTCATTTTTCTGAGAAAAATAAAAAATAACAACTATATATAAAAAATAACTTTGCATATCTGGATTAGAAGAAATATAGTCTGAATGCCAAATCTAGCCTGGCCCTGTTTTTAAGTAGTCCAGGAACTAAGAAGAATCAGTTTTATAGATGAACATTCTGCAATTAATCTGATAGGAACACTAATCGTGAACCCAACTAAGCAAAATGTTGACTCAAGAAAGAATTTTTTCTTCTCATTAATAGGCCTATACCATGTTCAAATATTATTATAAATTAATTTCATCAGTTAAAAAAAAGTTATAGGAAATCTGTTTCCCCTCATTATGTAAGTATTCACATATATCCTTAATTTTGCCTCTATGAAAAGCTATCATGACTTATATCATATATCAAATATCAATATCACCAAGCTTTATTCATTTTTAATATAATTGGAGATTTAGTTAAAAACTACAAAAAGAATAAACATGAAATCAAACTTCATTTTCAACAGAAAGAATGAAAAGAAACTTCACTTGACACCATGTGGTGGTGGTTTGAATATGCTTGGCCCAGGAAGTGGTACAAGGCGTGGCCTTGTTGGAGGAAGTGTGTCAGTATGAGGGTGGGCTTTGAGAGAGTGTCCGTCCTCCTAGCTGCTTCTGTTTGCCCACAGAACACGATGAAGAACTCTCAGCTCCTCCAGAGCCATGCCCACCTGGATGCTGCCATGCCCCTACCCACCTTAATAAACTGAACCTCCGAACCTGTAAGCTAGCCTCAGATAAATGCTGTCCTTTCTAAGGGTCACCTTGGTTGTGGCGTCTCTTCACAGCACTAAAACACTAAGACACACTACATAGCTCATTTCGGAGATAATCTATACATTTCTTCACTTAAGTATTACCAGCTCCATTTTACAGGCTGGGGGTTAAAAAAAAAAATCAAGAAGCAAGAGCCAGTAGAGTGGCTCAGTGGGTAGGGGTATTTGCCACCAAACCTGATGACCTGTGTTCAAACCTTGAAAACCGCCTGGTAGAATTAGAGTTATTCTCTCATCTTCATGTGTGCTGTAGCATGTGTAGCATGTGCATATACACATAAAAATAGTAATAATATATAAATCTAAAACTTTTAGTTTTTTGTTTTGTTTTAGTTTTTTAAGACAGGGTTTCTCGATTTGCCCTGGCTGTCCTAGAACTTGCTCTGTAGACCAGGCTGGCCTCAAACTCAGAGATCTGCCTGCCTCTGCCTCCCAAGAGGTGGGATTAAAAACGTGTGCTACCACCACCTGGGTAAATGTAAAATAATTTTTAAATCAAGAATCAGGGATAAAGATGAGCATGATGGCACACACCTTTAATCCCAGGCCTCAGGAGGCAGAGGCAGGTGGATCTCTGTGAGTTCAAGGCCAGCAGAGCAAGCTGTAGTCAGCCAAGGCTAAACAAAGAAAGCCTGTCTTGGAAAAAAGTAATGATAATAATCAGAGATAAAGAGATTTATCTAAATTCAGTCCTCTAATAGTAAGAGGCCCCAATCGAAATTCTAGGTCTCAGATGAACGTTCATTCTCTGTGCACTATTAAGACAAAATCACTTTAAAATAAGAAATATTCACAGGTTTAACACAGAATTAATAATAATCAATTACTCACTTCTTGACATTTTCTTTCAGTGAAGACCTGTCACTGTATCTTAATCAACTAATTTATGTCTACTCCACAGTAAGTACATTCATTTATGCCATCTGATTCTGTAATATTGCAATAATTCCTGAATGCACTGTAATATAGTGGCATCGAGAATAAAAGCAAATTAATTAACTTTGCTGTCAAAAGCTCTCATAAATATGCTAGGGCAAGGATGCTGACTAAACTTTATTAAGATAGCATTAACTGACTCAATTCTATATCCGGAAGACTTCCACCAATCTTCGCATCAACCCAAGCACAGGGAGACATACAAACCAGCCAAGCTGTAACTGCGCACATGCTGATGAGAGTTCTGTGAAGTACCTGACCTTTTAAAGCCTGACTCAGCTCTACATCCCTCTGGTGCACTTCACTCCTCTTTACAGCAAAACTCCCATCCCCACTTCTTCCTTTTTCTCTGTTTGATCAACAGCTCACTGAGATTGTCTACGATGGTCATTGGTGTTGTTTTAAATCCAATGCTGAGCTTTAATCACCTTATTCAATATATCAGCATTAACTCCTCCCTCATTGAACACCTTTTACATTTGGAGGCTAACACAAAAACCCTCCTGGGTGGTGTCTCGCCTCACTAGCCTCCTAGCTCAGTCTCCTCTTCCTGTTCCTCTTTACTTCCCCAATCTCAAGGCTTGGTTCTATTTCCCCTCCTGACACAGTCACTTTCCTGATGAGCTGTACCATAGCTTTACACCATTCACTGCTCTAAACCTGTCTTATCTGACATCGCTCTTGGATGGCATCTCAAATTCAACATGTCTAAAATCAAACTGTCACATGCTGCCAGCTTCCATCCTCATTTCAATAAACGGCAGTGCCACACTTAAGTTGCTGGGGTCCTTTCTTGTTTAGCCTACATCCCACTGATTAGCAAATCCTATAGTATGTACAACCAGTACACATCTAGAATGTGTCCTCTTCCCATGTGTCATGTCCCCTCCCCTCACTTCGATGAGGAGCTAAGTATATTCTCCAGCCTGGAGTGCTGACTGCTGTACTGTGTCCTTTAATGCACTCACTGGGAGGCCAGACTCCCTTTTTAAAAAAATAAAGAAAGAAATAATCAATAAAATCAGAACATTTCATCCTCCAAATACCCCTACTTAATTCTCCAACAAGAGAAAGACTTTATAGACTAGAATGTCATAGTAATTATACAAGCACTGATTGAATTAAAGAAAACCACCACCATTTTATAACTTCAGAGCAATAGCTAAATAGAAAAAAGCTAAAACTGACTGAAACAATGCAATCTCAAACTACATGTCTCTTATAGATGACATAATCTTAACAAAAAGAAAAGTCAATGTGACCAATGAGATAAATGGAACCATACCCATTCTAGTAGATCAGAATGAAAAGGACACAAAATGTAAACTGTAAGACTAAAAAGCACCTTGAAGATATCACAGGAGGACACCTAGATTGCCTTGGATATGACAGCTGTCTAGAGAGAACACCAAAGGCACGATCTAATTAAAATTAAGTACTTATGCTCTGCAAATAACAATGTCAAAAAATTAAAAGACAAGTCACCAGAAAATAGTATTTGCAAGTGACACATTTGATAAAGAATTCATATTCAGGGCTTCGGAGATGAACACTGACTGGTCTTCCAGAGGTCATGAGTTCAAATCCCAGCAACCACATGGTGGCTTACAACCATCCATAATGAAAGACACATTTTAAAAAAAAAGAATTCATATTCAAATACACTTAAAAAACAAAACCTCTTACCACTCAACAATGAAAAATGAACAATGTGATCACAAAATGGGCAAAGTGGGCTTCAGAAGACTCCTTTGCAAAGAAAATACATAGTAATGAAAAGATGATCAATTCATCTCAGGAAATGGCAACTTTAAAAAATGATGAGACACCACTACACACCTATTACACAGATAACAGCAATGCTGGCAATGGTTTGGAAGAAGAGGAACTCTTGTGAACTGCCTGTGGAAATGCAAAGCTGGCATTTCCAGTTTGAAAGACAGTTTGGTAATCCTTTACAAAATTAAACATGGATCCCGAAATCATGCTTCTTGGTATTTATGCAAATGAACTTAAAACTACATCCACACAACAAAATTACACAGAGCTGAGTATGGTAACATTCACCGTTAATCTCAACATTCAGGAGGCCGAAACACTTAGATCTCTGTAAATTCTCAAGTGGACAGAACACAGTTGAGACCCTGTCCCCCAAAATTGCACACAGATGTTCACAGGCTTTTATATAATTGCCAAAACATAGAAATCAACCAAGATGTCAGTCTAGATGGCACATCTAGAAAATGGAATATTGCCTAGCAATAAAGAGAAACAAGTAATACGTTATGAAAACAGAGGTAACTGAAACAAATCATTGTTTCTACATACATGTTGTATGATTTCAAGCTTCTGCTCAATTTTCCTGTCAAGCCAAAACTGCTACTAAAAAATAAAAGAAGGAGTTCTCAGCTGGGTATATAGCTGGGAAGCTGGGATAAGAGGACTATAAGGTAGAAGCCAGCCTGAGCTGCACAGTGAGTTTTAGGACAGCAAGATCCTGCTTCAAAAATACATTTTTTTTAATCTATTAACTGAAGAAATTTAAAAAAAAAATGATGGCATTACTCTTGGGTGATTTTTTCCTTAATTTATGAATTTATTCATTTTCTATCCCCATCATAACCCCCTCCCTCCTCTCCTCCCAGTCCCATACTCACAAATCCCTCATCCAAATACCCCCTCCCCTTCTCCACAGAGAAGGGCGTGCCCCCATGAATACCAATCCTCCCTGGATACATCAAGTTAGAACAGCAAGCAGTAGGCACATCCTCTCCCACTGAGGCCCAACAAGGCAGTCCAGCGAGGTGACGGGGATCCAAAGGCAGGCAACAGAGTCAGGCTCCCACTCCAACTGTTAGGAGACCCACATGGAGACTAAGCTGCACATCTGCTACATATGTGTAGGGGACCTAGAGCCAGTCGTCTATGCATGTTCTTTGGTTGGTGGTTCAGTCTCTGTGAGTTCCCATGGGCCCATGTTAGTTGACTATTGATCTTGTGGTGTCCTTGACCCCTCCAGCTTCCTCAATCCTTTCCTCAATCTTCCACAAGACTCCCCAAGCTCTGCCTACTGTTTGGCTGTGGGTCTCTGCATCTGTTTCCATCTGCTGCCAGATGAAGCCTTGATGAGTCCTGTTTAGCCATGTGGAAGGGACAGTGTGACATGGTTTCCTGCCCGTGGAACAGAGCCAGCAGGGCATGTGCCTCCATGAGTGTTGATGGTTGCTGATCATGACATTCTGTATACATATATACATATATGCATATTTTACTTCATGTTTCTCCCTGCCAAGGTTAATGGGAAAAAATCGCCCTCCAAAGGTTATCGAAGAATATCCTCTCTGCCAAGGTTTATGACTCCATGATAATCAAAGACAGCATGAGTCAGGGGTCGAGGATGTGGCTAATGTCTCAGCAAAATGGTAAACACTGAGACCTTCAGGACACCCCTTAAGGCTATAGGAAAGAACTCTGAAAACATGAGTTCAAAAATATATAATTTCTCAACTATGTAAAATATAAGGATGCAATATGAATTGTACAAGGAGCTTCACAGACCTAAAGAGCAGAGGCAGCTACACTATGAGCCAGCTTGTCAGAAATCAAAAGGAACCTAGAATAAATAACTAAATTAAAATGTAAATAAAAGACTGGACCTTGGTTTGCAAGAGCTGAGCTGTCTGGATATCTCCAGAGAAAACTGTCTGGAGCAGAATACAGGCCATCAGCCTGTACCCACAATTTGACTTTCAAGTTTCTAACACTCCTTCCTCAGAACACCTCTCTCCAAGTCGAGCCTGGTCCTTGGCAAAGCCTCACAGGAGACAGTCATCCTAGACTCCTGTCTGCAAGGACAGTATAGTACCATTACTAATGTCAGAGGTTGGCTCTCTCCCATGAGATGGGTCTCAAGTTGGGCCAGTCATCGGTTGCCCATTTCCTCAATCTCTGTTCCATTGTTATCCCTGCACATTATATAGGCAAATTTTGGGTAAAAGGTTTTGTTGGTGGATTGGTGTCCCCACCTCCCTCCACTAGAAGTCCCAACTAGCTATAGAAGATCACATTTCAATCTCCATATCCCATCTGCTAGGACTCTCAACTAGGGTCACCCCATAGTCTCCTGGAAGCCTGTCCCTGTCCCCAGTCTTGTCCCAGAGATACCCCACCATCAATTTCCATTTTCTTGCCCAGCTCATTCCCACCCTGTCTTAGTCAGAGTTTCTATTCCTGCACAAAACATCATGACCAAGAAGCAATTTGGAAAGTTATTGAGCTTACACTTACACATTGCTGTTCATCACTAAAGGAAGTCAGGACTGGAACTCAAGCAGGTCAGGAAGCAGGAGCTGATGCAGAGGCCATGGAGGGATGTTTCTTACTGGCTTGCTTCCCCTGGCTTGCTCAACTTGCTTTCTTATAGAACCCAAGACTACCAGCCCAGGGATGGTAACCACCCACAACCCCCACCCCACCCCCATCACTAATTGAGAAAATGCCTTACAGCTGGATCTCATGGAGGGATTTTCTCAACTGAAGCTCCTTTCTCTGGGATAACTCCAGCTTGTGTCAAGTTGTGTCACAAAACCAGCCAGTTCACATCCCCTTCCCCACATCTGATCCCCACCCTCCTCCCATCCAGTTCCCTCCATCCATCCACCTCCAACGGCTATTTTATTTCCCCTCCTGAGTGAAGATTCAAGGATCTTCCCTTGAGCTCTCCTTGTTACTTAGCTTCTTTGAGTCTGTGGAATGTAACACATTTATCCTGTACTTCATGGCTAATATCTACTCATAAGTGAGTACATACCATGCATATCTTTCTGGGTCTGAGTTACCTCACTCAGGATGATATCTTCTAGTTCATCCATTTGTCTGCAGATCTAATAAATCTTTGTTTTTAATAGCTGAGTAGTATTCCATTGTATAAATGTAACACATTTTCTTTATCCATTCTTCAGTTGAAGGACATCTAGGATGTTTCCAGTTTCTGGCCACTATGAATAAAGCTGCTATGAATGTAGTTGAGCAAGTGTCCTTGTGCTATGGTAGGGTATCTTTTGGTATATGCTCAGGAATGGTATAGCTGGGTCTAGAGGTAGAACTATTCCCAATTTTCTGAGAAACTGCCAAATTGATTTCCAAAGTGGTTGTTCAAGTTTGCACTACCACCAGCAATGGAGGATTGTTCCTCCTGCTCCACACATCCTCACTAACATGTGCTGTCACTTGAGATTTTTATCGTGTCCATTCTGATAGGTATAAGATGAACTCTTAGAGTCATTTTGACTTGCATTTCCCTGATAGCTAAGGACATTGAACATTTCTTTACGTGCTTCTTGGCCATTCGAGATTCCTCTATTGAGAACTCTCTGTTTAGACTGTACTCCACTTTTTAATTGGGTTATTTGGTTTGACGGTATCTAATTTCTTGAGTTCATTATATATTTTAGATATTAGTCCTCTGTCGAATGTAGGGTTGGTGAAGATCTTTTCCCAATCTGTATGCTGCCATTTTGTCCTATTGATGGTGTCCTTTGCCTTACAAAAGCTTTTCAGTTTCATGAGGTCCCATTTATTAATTGTTGATCTTAGTGCCTGAGCTACTGGTGTTCTGTTCAGGAAGTTGTCTCCTGTGCCAATGCATCCAAAGCAGTTCCTCACTTTCTGTTCTATTAGATTTGGTGTATCTGGTTTTATGTTGAGGTCTTTGATCCACTTAGACTTGAGTGTTGTGCAGGGTAATAGATAGGAATCTATATGCATTCTTCTATATGCAAACATCCAGTTAGACCAGCACCATGTGTTGAAGGTGCTTCCTTTTGTCCATTGTATGGTTTGGGTTTCTTTGTCAAAAATCAAGTGTCCATAGATGTGTGGGTTTATATCTAGGTCTTTGATTCTATTCCACTAACCAACCTGTCAGTTTTTATGTTAATACCATATTGCTTTTATTACTGCTCTGTGGTACATCTTGATATTAGGGATGGTAATACCTCCAAAAGTCCTTATATTGTACAGGATTGCAATATATTCTAAGACAAAACCAAATTTAAACAATATCTATCCACAAATCCAGCCCTACAACAGATACTAGAAGGAAAATTCCAACCCAATGAGGCTAACTACACCCAAGAAAAAACACAGGAAATAACCCCACACCAGCAAACCAAAGAAATGGAAGTGTGCCTCCATAAGCACACGCGCACAGAAACACACACACACACACACACACACACACAAAACCAACACTAACATCAAAATAGCAGGAAGTGATAATCACTGATCATTAATATCTCTCAACATCAATGGACTCAATTCCCCAATAAAAAAAGACACAGGCTAACAGAATGGATGCAAAAACAGGACCTATCACTCTGCTGCATACAAAAAACACACCTCACAACTGATAGATACTACCTCAGAGTAAAAGCCTATGTTTTCTAAGCAAATGGATCCCAAGAAACAAGCTGGAATAGACATTCTACTATCTAATAAAATAGACTTTCAACCAAAATTAATCAAGAGAGATAAGGAAGGACACTTTCTACTCCTTAAAGAAAAAAATCCACCAAGATGACATCTCAAATCTGAATATCTATGACCCAAATGCAAGGGCACCCACATTAAAAAAAGAAACATTACTAAAGCTTAAATAACACTTTGAACCACACACATAATAATGGGAGACTTAAACACCCCACTCTCACCAATGGTCATCAAGACAGAAACTAAGCAGAGAAATAATGAAACGGAGATTATGAATCAAATGGACCTAACAGATAGCTATAGAATATTTCACCCAAACATAAAAGAATATACCTTCTTCTCAGCACCTCACGGAACCTTCTCCAAAATTGACCATACATTCCAGTCAAAAAGCCAGCAGCAACAGATACAAGAAAATTGAAATAACCTCTGTATCTTATCAGACCACCATGGATTAAAGCTGGACTTCAACAACATAAATAACAGAAAACCTACACACTCATGGAAACTGAACAACTCTCTACTGAATGATCACTAGGCCTAGGGAAGAAGTAAGGAAAAAATGAAAAACTTTCTAGAATTCAATGAAAATGAAGGCACAACATACCCAAAATATGGGACATAATAAATAAAAGCAGTGCTCAGAGGAAAGTCCATAGCAGTAAGTACCTTCACAAAGAGGTCTCATACCAGTAATTTTTTTAAAAGTACATCTGAAAGCTCTAGAACAAAAAGAAGCAAACAGACACAAGAGAAGTAAATGGGAGAAAATAATCAAACTCAGGACTGAAATCAATCAGTTGAATTATTTTTTTTTAATGTGTGTATTATATATGTCAAATAGGCAAAATATAAGTTAAGTATGTCTTAATGGCAACTATAAAGGCATTTATTTCTCTATTCTTAAATTTTTCAAGTTTTACAAAGCAATTAAAAAATTTTTTTAATTCTAATAGCTCCTTATCTCAGAATAGATTAAAACATCTTGACCACTCATTCTTGTAAGACACTACCGCAGCACATAGGACCTCATATTCCTGGCCTCCCTCTTAAAAATCTGCTATTCTGTTTTCTTGGTGCACATTTTCACAGGAATGCATACATAGCTCATTTTCTTATATCCTTCAGGCCATCATACTAAACTACTAGACAGAGATAGGTTCCAGTAACTGACATCATCAGAAAATATCTGAAAAAGCTACCAAAGAATGAAAGAACTACCAAGAAAAGAAAACATAACCTAACACAGCTTTGGAACAGTCTCACCATTTTGCTTGTCTGTTCTTGTTACTAGGGACATAAATGAAAGTCAAACGGAATGGTTTCTTTGTTGGCAGTTTACCTGTTTCGAGCAGGAGACTTCCCAGCATCTTCTTGAACAGATACGAGTCTTGTTGAAAGAGCACTATTTGAGGAATCCGGATGAATCAAACTATAAAGAAAGTTAAAACACTGGAGTCATTTGGGGCTATAATAAGTGCTTTAACATTTAAAGGTAAATTATTTTCCCTACAATAAGATTATATGCAGTTCATTTTCATCCTTACTTTATTTGAGGCAAAAAGTACAATTTCTCTGGGCAGTGGTGGAGCACACCCTTAATCCCAGCACTCAGGAAGCAGAGGCAGGCAGATCTCTGTGAGTTCAAGGCCAGCCCGGTCTACTCCAGGGCAACTAGAGCTACACAGAAAAACCCTCTCTCAAAAAAACAAACAATGAACAAACAAAAATAAGTGTAGTTTCATCTCGAGGATAATAAATATCAAAAAGTGATAATTTTTTAAGTGTACTAAATGTCAATAAAACTGCAAATTTGGTTGGATAGGTGATTTGTAAAACTCATTTCCATTTCACATATACAAGATAAAAAAAAAATCTGTATTCAAAAATTCTCTATCCCCACAACCCACAAGAAGAGCAGCAAAAGCAGCAAAGAGTCAAACATGCCAAGGTCTAAGTACAGTTCTATCTCTTACTAGCTGTGTCACCTCAGGTTCATCACTTAATCTTTCCAAATTTTATCACCCACCTGTCAAAAAAGAAAATACTTCCTATCAAAAAGATGTGATGATTTAATGGAATATGAAACTGTTAACACAGAGCCTAAGACCGAACTAGTACTCTATCTGAAGGCCATCTTCTGTCTCTCATATGTTTTACTAATCATACTTGTCAATTCTGAGTTCAGACAACTGGACCACACACAAATAAAAAGCACTGCTAACTAATAAAAAGCTGAAAAATCTAATCTTCATATTTTGAAGTAAATACAGAATACTTAAGTAATAAACTGTAAGGTATAATATAACTATGATGTTACAACCATCAAAAGAGCCATCAAGCAAGTTAAGAAAAACCTCTACTACCAACATTTTCACATGCCTGTGTTCCCCTGCCCAGTGCCATCCTTCTCCCTAATCCCAAGGAAACCGTTATTATAAATTTTATGTTTATCTCTGTTATGATTAATCTTAGCTGCCAAGAACCATTGAAATAATCTCCAGGCATGTCTGTGAAGTATTTTCTAGATTAGGTTAATGGAGCTGCGGAGAGCTTTTGGGGCCACTTTTAGAAATTTGGCAAGCACTTGTCACTGGGCTCAAGGAAGTAGGCTCAGATAAGAATATTCACATTTGGGCTAATAACAAAATTCAAGGTAAACTCAGCCTAGAAATGTGTGGCATTCCTTCTATCTTGGTCATCCTGACAAGCCCCTAGAAACAGTGACGGGGGGGGGGGGCTCTGTTTATTACCTTGTTTGATTACTTTGCCTTTGATCTAAGAACTGACCCTACTCTCTGCAAGCACCTAGAATGGTATAAAAGCAGACTGCGTGAGTTCCAGGACACCTAGGAATATAGAGAGAGAGACCCTGTCTCAGTCTCACAAAAAAAAAAAAAAAAAAAAAAAGAATAGTTAAAATTCTAAGTTCATTAGAAATTATATGTAAATTTATTCCACCAAAGAAAATTTCAGAAACTGATGAACTTAATATTCCAATATAAGCTATTCTAGTTAACTTGTAAAGAGGTGTGTATATCTCAATCTGCCAGCATCTTCAGATATAAACAGATCAAAAACTCCTTCAGAAGAAAAGAAAAATATCTAACTGAAACTGCAAACAAATCCAGATTTTAGAGAAATGCAATCCTTTCTCAAAGACTCCACTAGGAATTATTGGTATCAATACTACTGTTGCCTAGTCAACAAACACTGCAAGGAGCATGCATATGCCAAACATTTGTTCTTGGTTTCAGTAGCAGAATAGTACGTAAGAAAGGTATAAAAACCCTCCCCTTAGGCACTTATATCTGAATGTTGTTAGTAGGACCACTATCCATAAACACCTATGATTCTTCTCTACGAACCGGAAGAGAAGGTAAATTTGCAATAACAAAAAAAATGTTAATGGAAAAGGTCACAGGACTAAGTATTTCTCAAGTTGAAATTAAATTATATTCACGTTACAGTACCTTTGCCAGGCTAAATCATCCTCTAAGAATATGTTACGACTGGCTTTTCTACTCCCAACAGGTGTCCGAGGTTCACTTGGATCAAGTATAGACACAGAGCAAGTTGAATCTGAAAGAGCATTCAAGTCTTCCCCAATGGAATTACTGTCTGTGGAATGAGCATAACTTAAGGCTATTTTTCTACAGTACGTGCATGCTCGGAGGTCTCCTGGGAGGAAAAGTAATAAGAAAATATATTAATTAATAAAATACTTTAAATTTGTGTTAATATGTACTTTAATAAAAGGAATATCTTCAAGTAATCTATCAAAAAGACATTTTAAATAAGTGAAAACTTGGCTCTGCTGTACATGTTAGATTATTACTATAAATTCATCCAAGCATCTCTATTCTGTATACTTCAAATATCTGTAATAGGTAAAAAAAACAAAAACAAAAACAAACAAAAAACAGTAATAGTAACATAAAACCCTGGCTGTAAGAATATTTTTTTCAAAATTGTATTCATGCAATGAGAGATCTATCAGAGTTGATGGATCCTATTACAGGAACCTGTTTCTCGTTAGGGTAGGGCTCAACCCTTAACATATGCTACAGACATGGCCTTAGTATTCACCTTTAATCCCAAACAATGAAGGCAAATTTAGTTTGTAGAAAGAAGCACCCATGTTTGAAAGTAATGTCCAATTGAGTGGCAGAAAAAGGGACGAATCAGAGAAAGATTTGACAGAATAGGATCTGCCCAACTCTCATGAGAAGAGAGAGGAAAAGGAAACTACTTCAGGGAGAGACAAGACAGTACAGGAGGAAGAGGGTGCAGTACAGGATACAGCAGAGTTCATGGAGAGCAGTGCAGCAGAGTTGACAGGGAGAGTAAACCACCATGCACTAAATAACCAACACGACAGAAGCAACTTGGTTTTTTCCCTAGGCAACAAGTAGGGAGGAAACAATATTAAGGTCTCTAAAATGAAGCCCTGAAGAATGGTCTTCAGGACAGTGCATTGCTTAATTTCAAAAACTCCTGAGAATTACATAAATGAGTACTGTATTTACATCAGTTCCAATTCTCCCTCTCCCCACTTCATCCCATGTCCCCCAATTCCCTTCAAGTTTATGAGCTCTTCTTTGTACACACACACACACACACAGAGCCCGAGGTCATCGGTATCATTCATATGTGTTTAGAGCTGAGCATCTGGGCCTCGATAACCTATCGAGGGGCCTGTCTCTGGAGAAGACTGATTCTCGTGCTCTCAGCAGCCATGTAGCTCTTCGTCCAGGCACAGGGTCTTGTAGGATTTCCTCTATGTACTAGTAGTATACAGGTTTTAAAACTAATGGAAAATGGTCTTACATACAATATGATATATAGGAATAAAACTAAAAGAAATTTCCATAGTGAAATAAAAGCGAAATGTTGTAGCTCAGTGGTAGTGCTTGCCTAGAATGCATGAGGCTCTGACTTCAAACTGGAACACCACAGAAATAGCTCCTAGGAGAACAAATGGGGTTTCTTAATACTTATAAACCTATTTTTTAGGATACAATCCTGTCCTAAAATAAGTTTAATTTCTATCTTATTTCTATAAAACACTGTTCGGTGTGGCTCCACAACAATTCAGTGTGCTAAGATACACCATGCACCACAAGACAGTTAACAACAGGCCACGCTATACAAGAGCGGTTTTGTGAGGTTATAATAGGGCTAAAGCAGGGCCTGAGACAACAGCCATCATAATGTTATAGGGTAGCATATTATTCACATTTTTGCTGAGGCTCATTTAAATAGTTTTATTGATTTGTAAGCCACTAAACCATAAGGCACATAATCATAAAAACTGAATCATGAACATAACACTTGATGATAAACAACCAAGTCACTAGTTTTTATCTTTATTATACTTTTGATCATCTTTTTTTTAATACTAAAAACACAGACTTTACTGTTTTGAGGGGCCATGATGGTATTTGGCAGGCTACATAAGCACAGCCTAGGCAACATAGTGACACCATCTTAAAAGAAAAGTTCCACATGGTGGCACACAGCTGGTAAGTAGAGGCAGGAATATAAGGCCTTGAGGACTAGCCTGGGAGGTGTGACACTGGGGCTCAAACACTGAGAGGTAGGTGCATGTTCTTCAATGAACAAAAGCTTTGTGGTCAGGTCTGGCGATTTCTTTACTTGATAATTTTGATTCTAATAATAAGGAGACCATTTCCTGCCATTACAGAATTCATAGTTGAATGGAGGCTAATCTCACACATGGGCAAAGGTTCCTAGCAATGCATTTAGCCCACCACTGAGTAACAAAATATATTTATTTTTAAGTGTTCCTAAATATCACGTTATTAAATAATTCTACCTCAATTAAACCTTATGATTAATATAAAAATCTGAAGTGATACACAAAATTTCTAAAACTTCAATATATTATGTTTTTCCATAAATTACTACCAAGTATACTAAACTGCCTTTTACTGTCTCGTTTTAAAGTAACTGTTATACTCAGGTGTAGTAGTGCACGCCTCTAATCCCAGCACTCAGGAGGCAGAGGCAGGTGGATATCTGTGAGTTTGAGACCAGCCTAATCTACAATGCATGTCCAAGACAGCCAGGGCTCTGTTACACAGAGAAACCCTGTGCCCTCCCCTCCCCCCCTAAAAAATTATTATACAATTCTATTTTATCAAAATATATGTGTGTGTCACTAGTTTACTAATTTCTAAGATTACAGTTTAGCAGATGAAATGTATTAAAACTCAATACAGAAAACTATACCCATTTCGATCATGACTCAATAAACAGTAACAAAACAAAGTGAACTTCAGTCTAGAATTAATAACAGCGCTATGATAATCACTGTCACTGACCAAAACTGGACCACATTAAGTATGTGAGGAAAGACCTTTAATTTTTACCACAGCAAAGGCTAGGTTAGACCATAAAGGATAAACTCCCTTAATATGTCAACTATTAAGAATAAAATTATCAAACCAAGGAACAGAGCCAAGCCTCACCACTCTCATTCCATGAAGAATGTTCATTGATTTTCTATTTTTTCCTTTTTGAGACAATGTCTCACTACACAGACTAGGCTAGCCTTAAACTCAGAGAGACCTACCCACCTCTGCCTCTTGAATGCTGTACTTAAAAGCCCAATAGATTGATTTTTCTATGTATCAAAATTCTAGGTATTTTATATTTATTTAGGGTCTAAGTGTGCAATTGTATCCAACATACATTTTCCATTTGCAAGGGCTAAACTTAAGGTCCATGCCTAAACAAAGTTTTGGTCAAACACTAGAGTTGAATCTCATTAGTTTTTTTGTTTTTCCAGTGTTATTAACAAACACTATAGATGACTTAAATACCATCCATAATATGACTCTCATCAAATTAGCTGAGGCCTCAAGTACAAAGGGTAAAGTTTCCAAAAGCAAGAGAACTCAGTCTCAGCATTGCACCCTGCTGACTAACTCTGATAACTTCAGACTGCACAAGCACTTGAGCTGATTCCTTGACTATATACAGGTAAACCTGTCACCCCACCCATTGGTTCCACTTCGGTAGAGACACCTGACAGATACAGATTCAGTGTAAGAGATTCAGTGCAAGAACAGTTTTATAGACACAACAGCTTAGGGATAAGTTTTCAGAACTGGCTCTGAAATTTGTAAAATTGGTTCTCTAATTACATTCAACTTAAACCATTAATGAAAGGGCTGGAGAGATGGCTCAGTGGTTAAGAGCACTTATTGCTCTTATAGAGGATCTAGTTTCAATTCCCAGCACCACCTATGACTCCAGTTCCAGGGGATCCAATGCCCTCTTCTGACTTCTGTGAACACACTAGGTACACAACTGGTACACATATATACTTGCAAGCAAAGCACTTGTACATATAAAATAAAACACAAATAAATCTTAAAAGAAATTTAAAAAAATACAAAACCATTAGTATTTCTAAATAGTAACAAGAAGACAGAAGTAGTAGACAGCAGGCAAACAGAAGACAATAATTCTAGATATTCTTAATTGAATATTGACAGTGCTCGGGTTAACACTTGACAAACCTGTCAAACTAACAAGTATGAGATTAGCTCATTGCTCTTAAATATAGAACACAATGTACAAAAAAAGGTGAGCTTAAAGATTCAAATTCCCAGCTCATGAACTGTACAAACACAGTTCCTACCTTCCATTCCCAAATCACTGCATAAATCCATTCCCACTGTTCAACATCTTAAACTTTCTCCATTACCAGAATTTCACTACATTCCCAAGGAAAGAATATAAACAGAATACAATTTGCCAAAGTATACTATCATGTAAGTCAAGGCAACCATTGTGAATAAAAACGCTATAGAAACATAAATTAAAAACTTACATTATCTTATCTAATAATCGCTAATGGTACTATAATTTTATAGTATGTATATTTTAGTTACTTATAAACATTCTCACCTGCTATTCAAGCATAAAGTTCTTACAATCAAAGCTCTCTCTCTTTCTCACTATTATACCCCACTACCTTAGATATAAATCCCAAAATAAAAAATGTCTAAAATATTGGCCTTCTATTTAACTATTTCATAATTTGACTTTTAAATATAACAACTATCAAGGAAATGCATTTACCTGTATAGCCCATAAATTTTCCAGGGATTTCTTGATTACAACAACGACTGCAGAAAATCTGCCCACACAGTCTGCAGTGGTGTCTGCGCCTAAAGGTTGTAAACTTTTCACTGCAGTCATAGCACTCTTTACACTGGCTATCTGGCATCCAATATTGCTTCAGGTCACTGTCCTACAACAACAAAAATGTGTGCTGTGATGGTTTCTTAAAAATCATCAGTATTAAGCTGCAATGACAAATGAAATCTTAGAAGGTGTCTTTTGCAGATGACAAGCTAGTTCTAAACTTCAGATGGAATGCAAAAGGTTAAAATGACCAAGATGGAGCTGGGCGGTGGCGCACGCCTTTAATCCTAGCACTTGGGAGGCAGAGGCAGGCGGATCTCTGAGTTCAGGGCCAGCAGCGTGAGTTCCAGGACAGCCAAGGCTACCCAGAGAAACCCTATCTCAGAAAAAAAAGAAAAGACAATGCTGAAGAAAACTTGGACTTATATCACCCGCTGTCGGAACTCAGGCGGAAGCTCCAGTAACTTTAGACAGAGTATTAGTACAAGGACACACAAAGTGGAACCACAGCACAGGAAAGAGCGGCGTGCTCGCAAGGCCAAGGACTCCTGACGAGTTGTAGTACAAGCACTGAAAGAAGGTTCACCAATGTGCTAGGTTCACTAGACATCGAAAGGGACAGAAGGAAACATGAAACATATTTACAGACAAAAAATAATAAAGCCTGCTGAAGAGTATGTACTAACCTTGGACTAATAAACTAACACTAAAATAAAACAAAAAAGACAAAGAAGAAAAAATAGACTACAGAAAAAATAAAATTAAGAATTTATGTGTAAGACTCTGGTATTCACAATCAGAGGAAGTAATAAACTTTGACTTAAGTGACAATATGCCATAGCAAGATCTCCATGAGTGATTAATAAAACTCCCAAGGCCTTTCTCTCTCTATAATACCTGGCTTTTTCCTTCCATGATTTCCTTGAGGCGTTTCAATACTGTGCTGAGGCTTCGAAGCTGAACAGCTGTACGTGGGTCATGACCTCCACAGGCTGGTTCTGCTTTCCTTCTGGAGTCTGAGTCAGATTTTAAAAAATAAAATAAAATAAAGTAACTGTTCTAATAGTTTTAGTAACTATATGAAGCACTTTGTTATGTGTGAGGTATAATACAAATCATCCCATTGTTAGCATATATGTGTTCTCCCAGCCATTAATGTTGACTGACAATTAAAACTAATTTGTATCAAGAGTAAGTTGTTGTTGAAAATATGCATTACATCTAAACCACTTCTTTACGTGTACATCAGTGCTATGTAAGTATCTGAAATAATTGACGGTTCTAAGGGTAGAAAGGGAAGTATCACTTACATGTCCAGATTCACTACTGATTTCTTGCACACTTAATCCCCAACCAAATAAATAATTAAGTACCTTGTAGACATTGAGCAGAAGAAAAAGTAATCCCAAAGAGTTAAGTTAACTTGGTCCCAAAAGTCAAACAGATAAGCAATAGAACCAAACTGTTCAGTTCTATAGCAAATCATCAGAAAGAAACTTGACAGACCAACCCTCCAAAGACCCCAGCAGGCTTCACAAGACAGCCCGGTGGGCAAAATATGACCAATGAAGCCAAAGCATCAACTAACTCCCCCACCCCCACACACACGTGCCACCTCCTCAACCCGGCAATTCCACACTGGAAGAGCACTTACACTTGAAAAACAACATGAAAGCAAATACAGTGATAATAAAACAAGCCCAAATTTTAGCTTTGTGACCAGAATGGAGTATGAAACTACCACAGTTGTCATCTATTCTTATTTTAAATGAAAATCACAAGTGAAGTTTCTATTTATTCCTGGCTACAGCAGTTTCAAAATCTCAGGTTAAGGTGGCTTGACAAAAAAAAAAAAAAAAAAGGAACATCCTTATTAATTTAAGCACATTAACCTAACAACCTGTGGAGTCCCCCTAATTTACATAATTCCTCCCTATCTCAGTTTTATTTCAAGGTTTCAGTTATCCCCAGTCACACAGTCTGAAAATATTAACATTTGTCTTAGCTCAAGAGAGACATCCCATTCACATGACTTGATTATACTGCTACAACTGAGCTAGTTTAGCATTACTGACATTAATCTCTTGGCCAAATTTATAAATTAAGCTTTATCATAGGTTTCAATGTATAGAGAAAAATACATCATACACTATGGCTTTGAAACTGCCTATGGCTTTAGTCATCTGCTTGGGGATCTAGAAGGCATCTGCTATAAAGTAAGTTACTATGAAATGGAAATATCCCAGCCTGACTCTATCTCACTATTTACTAGTTTCCTACTAGGCATTTTGTTTTGGTTGGGAGGGGAGAAAATAGGGATTGCAAAGAATGCGAGATTGATGTATAAATACAAATGCATAAAAATTTCTTAAGTCGGTCTGATCACTAAAGTAACACCTATCTAGACTGCACCTATCTTAACTGCAGCATATATCTCAGATGTGCTGCTGCTAGCATGCATTACTGCTAAATTTTTCTTAAGTCTCAAACAATGATTAAAAAACAATCTCCATGATTTTAAGTCTTAAACAGAGACACAAAGCTGTAAGAATCATAATGACAGTGATCCTTGGCACAGCCAATAATAAATTGTAAAGTTCTTTGCAGTCAGCTGGTTGGAAGAGAAGGGTATCAGTATCCTCCTCCACTGGGAAAGAATAAACACTTAGACCCTGCCTGACCTCATCGAACAAAAACATGTGATCGATGCCCTTCTTAGACATATAACGTTAGCTACTGTTTTGTAAAATGATGCTAGAAAAATCAAGTAACTTCCCTAAGATAGGAGAACTACCAAACTGCAGGAGTACAGCCGAGGAAAAAGTGTATTTGACTAAGCAGCCCCAAACTTAAGTTCAAAGGCCTCCAACGTAAACCAAGAATTAAACTTGATTAAACAGGAGGAAATGCAGGACCACAGAGAAGGAGAAAGCCATGCTCTGCCTATGCTCAAGTTTATCATAACAACAAAAGCAAATTTTGGCAAGCTACAACTATGTAACCCCTAGCAGACTGGATTCTAGCCCAATTCCTCAATTTTAAGAAATTCAGAATGATCTTTGGCCCATTTTTCCTCCCTCTGCAGCAAAGGATAGCTTGGCATTGTGTGAAAAACTAAACACTGAGTTCATAAAGGAAAAGGAAATGAGAGCTTTCAGGCGATAATGTTTTAATTCAGCATGGAGTTTAGTCAGAACACTCTCAAATACAGCACCTTGGGTCAGTCTCTGTTGCTGTGATTCATTTTTGCTACTTCCTCTAAGATAGGGTCTCATTGTGTATCCTGCACTGATATGGAAACTGCTAGCATTTCCTGGCTGGCTTTAAATTTTCAATTCTCCTGCCTCAGCCTCCCAAGCCATGGGTCAGATTTAAGAACTAAGGGAAGTTTAATAAGGTTGAGGTTAAATTTAGATAATCCGGGATGAAAGAAAATCTTCTGTCTCCACCTCCCAACTTTCTTCCAAAATGATATAACCTGAGCTGAGGTGGCTGCCCCGGAAAACATGTGTGGGTGACAGAGCCAGCTCATTCTAGTCCTTCAGCAAAACACCTCTTCTACTAGATTCTTCCTCCTCCTTTCAGAAAGAAAAACCTCAACAAGCAGTAAAATACCCCTCTGCCAACCACCATTAACACAACTCTCGTTCTCTCCATGGAAGTGAGCAGCCAGAAAGGACAGACATGGGGTTAAGGGACACGTGATTCCCAACGCACCACCTCTCCTCTCTACGGAATCACTGCCTCTGCCCTTCTATCACCTAGAGGTGAGCAAACCCTTCACTGAGTTCAACAATCTAACAAATAAAACGTAAACCACCTTTAGTCCCTCAACTGAGCAGATTCCCAGCCCACACCCATCAGAAAGCATGGAAATGAATGGGGTGACTATGTAGTACCACAAGATGGAAAACAAGCAAGCAAGCGGAGCAGTGTATCCAGCCACATGACAGTGTGGACCCCAACAAAGACAAAGGCCGGAAGCAATCAGCAGCCCACAGATGGCATTTGACAGTCTTCTGCAGCCAGTGGCATGCACATCACACTTCATTAGCATCCAAGAATAAGTGCAGAATCCATCTATAAAGTTGGAACTAACCTGTACTCTCCTGAGGATGTGGCAAAGTGTTCTCTGCTGAAACCCAAGCAAGTAATTAATCAAAATGCAATCAAGACATTAGTGCTTGCATAATCAAAGTTTAGTAACATGATGAAGAACTTTTCAGGAGTTGAAAAGTTTTATCACCTAAGTAAGCTTTATTTATTCTAAAGAGTATGTGACTGTTCCAAGTAACGGAAACATTAAGTCAGCATATCACCTAGAAAACACAAAGATAAAAATTCACACACAAAGTGGAATGAGAGAGCTGTTTTTACCTAACCCTGAGGCACGCCGGTGGAGCTCCTCATTAAGGTGCTTTTTATAAGGTCCAGGCGACCTCACAGACTGTGTCCTTGAAGGAATCTGAGGGCTGGACCAACTTGAACTCGGAGACTGCTGCTCTCCTTGGCCCCCTTCTCCTCTTTCTGTAACAAAAGAAATTTGGTATTACTTGAAAAACTAAGGCTCAGAGTTCAACAAGAAGATGACAGATAAAATCCTTCAGACAATATCCACGTATTATATTCATAACTGAGTATGTAATGCTCTTGCAAAGGACCTTAGTTCAGTTCCCAACCCCTATGTCAGGCAGCTCATAATCACCTGTAACTAAGCCTCTTCTCACCTCCTCAGGTACTCACACACACGTACATAAAACACATGCATACACATAACTGAAAATAAAAATTTTTTTTTTAATTTTTAAATATTTTAAAGAAAAAGTAAAAAAACAGAATGAAATTCCATTCCAACAGTCACATATTTTGTGTACATGAACTGTGTGTTTTGCTTTTCATTTTTAAGTTTGTGAACATACTAAAGGAAACACAAGCCTCACATAAAACCTTGACCTTTTAGATCAGTTTATGGGGGAGATCTCTTTGTATTACTGAAACAGTACCCAGCACACCAGGAGCTTTTTAAACTTTTACATAACTTACAACAACTAAATGTAAAATGTTATCTTCGATAATAAAACCGTTAATAAAACCGAGCTAGTACTATTAAAACTTCTACTAAAGGCCAGGTGTGGTGGCACATATCTTGAATCCCAGCACTAAGGAGATAGAGACAGGCAGATTTCTGTGAGTTTGAGGCCAGCCTGGTTTACAGAGTTAAGTTCCAGGGCTATAGAATAAGACCCTATCTCAAAAAGAAAAAGAAAGAAAGAAAGAGAAAAAGAAAAGGAAAAAGAAAAAGAAAAAACAGAAAAGAAAAATTCTACTGAGTGAAACTATCAAATTCCTAAACCAGGTTCTATCTTCTAACACATTTCAAACAATAAAGTCAAATAAATCAGGCATGGTAACTCATGCCTGCAATCCTAGTTCTCAAAAGACTAATACAGGAAAATGGCCTCATGTCCAAAGTTACACAGTGTTTCAGGTTAGCCTAGGCTAAAAAATGGACCCTTGTCTCAAAAAAAAAAAAAAAAAAAAAAAGCAATTAAGAGCAAGATATAGCTATATTTTAAATTCTGGTTAAAAACAATTAACATTGTATTCAAGAACTCATCCTTTAAATTATCTGTTCATTTCATATCATTTACAACTCAATCTAATGAGTGTAAGTCCCAACATGCCTGCTGTCAGCTTCTGAGTTTTTAAACATATAAACCATACACTACTGTTTAATATTATTGCTTTAATTAAAATCTTTTTATTACCAATTCCTCCCTCAAAACAAGTTTCATTCTGTAAGCTTAAGTCAAAGCACACGGATAGAAAATACATGGAAAAAATGCTTTCTCATTAAAAAGGACCTCCCTAGCCATTTTAAATTCAATTCACACAAATAATTAATCAGATTACAGTGAAATGCTACCTTTTCCTTCTTAGACAGAAAGACTTGGTGACCTGAGATTGAAGCCACCACCTTGTTAATATTTCACATTTTCTCAACTACACAGCAAGACACTAAAGAAGGGAATGCAGAGAATCCACACTGCTTCTCTGAGGTTTAGAATGAAACCTTACCTTTGTTAAAACGAAAAAGATTTACAAAAGAACTATATGCTGACTTGAAGGGAGGCTCATCCTGGTCAGGAGTCAAGGGTTTAAAGTGAGTGAGGTGAGACGGACTGGCTGGAGAGTGAGGCAAATCATTAGCAGAGTCCAGTGTCGGGGAGCTCTTGTCATCTGTGGCCATTTCATGAGTCTGGAAAGAAAGGCGAGGAGGGAAAGAGATTCCTTAGAAACCATCTGAAGAACAGGCAAATATCCAGACAGCTCCCTGTGTGACAATTCTCACCAAACAGACCAAAGAGTAAGGAAACCTATGTCTGAATATTCAAATTCAGGCTTAAAAAAACACTGCTGTCTAAATAAAAAGAGCCTCGACACTTAAAACCATGGTTATGTGGCTGAGCTAATTTTAAGTATTACCATTCTTAATTCTCTTTACAATTAAAGTTAATTTAAAATCTGTGGGTAAGACATAAATATGAGCAGACAAAAAAATTCCCATTACTTATAGGTGTCCAAGGTTTTTGTTAAAATAGCAGCTTTTTAAAGTTACAGTGGAAACTGACTTCATGTAACATAAACTACTCAGCCTTATTTTATGTATGTATCTCAGGAATCAGTCACCCTGTATGACATGTCGGTGCAGTCTGAGCAAATGGCTTTGGTAATGCCTGTGACAGTACTCAGATCGACAAGCTACCCGTTCTTTCCTCTTAGGCACAGGAACTTGGGACTGATTTCCACAACCACCTTGTAAGCCTAAACGCCTAAGATATGACCTTCTTAAAAGGTATTTCGTTTGTAAGTATCCAAGAAAGCATAACCAGTCAAAGCAGTAAGTCTAGTCATGAAATAAAAGGAACTGAGGCTCTTTCCCCCTTAGAGTCAAAGTTTAATAAAGTATCCTTTGCTGTGTTAGTAAAAAAGTTAACGTTTGTAATCTATCTATACTTTACCAAAAAAAAGGGCATCATATTCTTCTAAAAATATTTTCTCCTTCAAAATCACATCTATTGGTTTATTTTATTTTCACAACACTCCTAGAAGTTACGTAAGTATTACTATGATTAACAATTGAGGCAACTAAGGTACACTGAACCTAAAACGGTTTTCTTCTGGGTGAATCAGGGATGGTAATAGACAGACTTGTGACTATACTACAAGTCTTGCGACAGAATTTTCCAACAGTCTTCTATCAAAAAAAAAAAGTTTTCCTCACAGACTTCCAATTTTAGCCAACTGTATTCTCTTAATACTCAAGATTCTCTCAGATTAGTAAATTAAAACAGAAATGAAGCCACTGACTTGGATTTTGGCAACACACACTTACTGGAAAGGGTGGGGAAGGAAGAAACAAAGGAAGGCAATGGAGGAGGGGAAAGACAGGGAAGACAGAGAAGGAGGACCTCTAATATCACACAAAGAACTGTCTCAAACACCATGACCAAAGTAACTTCTGGAATAAAGGGTTTATTTAGTTTACACTTTCACACTATTATCATCAAAGGTGGTCAGGACAGGAACTCAAGCAGGGCAAAAACCTGGAGGCAGGAGCTGAGGCAGAGGTCATGGAGGAGAGCTGCTTACTGACAGGTTCCTCATGAACAAGCGCTCAGTCTGCTTTCTTATAGAACCCAGTACCACCAGCCCAGGGATGGACACCACCCACACTGGTGGCTGGGCCTTCCCCCATCAATCACTAATTAAGATGATGCCCTACAACCCATTAAGACGCTTACAGCCCATCTTACGAAGGCAATTTCTCAGTTGAGGCTCTCTCCTGTCTGAAGACTCTAGCTTGTGTCAAGCTAACATACAACTATGATCCTGGAGCATAAGGATTAAGATGGTGACTGTTCAAGTAAAAACTCAAAGTTTTGTTTTGTTTTAAAGACCACCAGAGGAAAAAAAGATGTAACAGCAATAAAAACCCTCATGCTTCTAAACACAACCTATTCTACTTCCACAAAATTACCAATAAAAGCACAGAAACCAATCTGCCTACAGAGTCTTAGAATTACTTCTAAAGGTCTTCTATATCTACAACTTTCATTAAGCTTTGAACACGTGAAGGTAAAAAATTACCATGAAAACACACATCAAGTGCAGTCTCTAAAACATAAATACAACCACATAGACTTAATCTTAATAATTACATGCCACCAGCATCCAAAAAATTACAACTCTGATTTTTAGCAGCATAATAATTGTTTATGCTGTAAAGTCTGGCTCTTTCTGCATACATAATTAACCTACTTATCCAACAACTTCTGCAGTATCTCTTTTTATCCCAAGGCTGGTGTGGTAAAGGCAGATTTGCAGTAAGTATCTTGGTGAAGCAAATCAGAAAATGAGTCTGATATTAAAGTGTAGGAAATAACTTGACCTCTCAGCTCATAGGAAAATTGTAGGTGAAATTCCAAACAGCAGCATAGTCATTTTCTAGGGTCAGATTTTCTCTTAAATACAATTCTTAAACGTTTATCTATTAATGCAGGACAGCTGAATACAAGCAATATTAGCTTCCATCAAGAAAGGCTTATTGTTCGTTTTTTTGACCCATGCACAACAGAAAGACTAAAGGAAAACCAATGTAATCCATGTAACTTTTCCAGAAAGAGGCGAAGGGAGGGGGAGGACTCAGGAAGTTAGTGTTGCTTCTGAGAAAGTCCTGACCTTTGTCACAAGCCTGAACCTAATGAATCGAAGAGAAAGAAACTAATAAGACTATCTCCCCTCTTGCCGCCACCCCACATGTGTTTCTGTCTGTCTCCTCCAACCCCACCCCCGGGAGTAGGGGAGAACAGGACAGAGTGGGAATCGTGGAGAGGCAGAAAGAGATTCAAACAAATGTAAAGCAAGACGGTGTGATTTGCTGGGCGCCTACCTCTACCAACACAAGATGCACCTAACGAGGCAACCCTTAATCATTTAACACATTACGCAGGTAAGATACACAGCAATACCTGCTTTGTGCAGAGTTTGCACCTTCTCTGAATGTCCTAAGAACCTAAATAGGGCAGAAGATCCTAAATTCCTAAATGTATCCATCAAATTTCACTTTCAACCTTTCCTGGGAACAAGAAACGACTTGTTCAGAAATAAAGACTCCCCCTCAAAAAAGGACTACGTTCAAGCCTCAAATGGCAGAAACCAGCATTTAAGATGATGAACACACTCAAGCTTGGAATGGTTTCTGTAGGTCAGAACTTTCTTTTCCAGACTAGGGCTGCACCGCTGAGACTTGAGCTCACCCGCTCAGAGGAAGAGATGACATGGTCCACCTCCGAAAGAAGTTAGGGCATTAGGAAAACAGAGGGGCAAGAGAACTTCCATTGTGTCGAGGAAGCCTTTGCAGGAGATGGCCCAACCGGCCCGCGGCCCGTCTCGCCACACAGGGCCGGCGGGCGCTCAGAAGGCAGCCTGTTCCCGTCAGGTCTTCCCCGCTCCCCGGCCGAATCTCGGCCACAGAGCCCCGGGCCTTCGCCATCACTCCGGCGGTGCTCCGCGACCCACGCCGGCCTTCCTCCCACTGCGCGCCCTGCCTGCCCATGCCTCGCCACCTCCTTTACCTTCGCCTCCCGCCCCGGCCCCGCGGGCTTCCCGCCTCCCCGGCCTCCGCCTCACCACTCTCGGCCGGGAAGCCGTAGCCAAGCGCAGCGCCGGCTTTCTCAGGTAGCCGGCGATCGCGCAGAGAAGCCCACAGGCTTACGCTGTAACTGCGGCTTCTCGCTTCCGCCCTCCACCTCAAGGCCACGCCCAGTACCCCTTCCAACCAATCATCAACTGGACCCAAGGGCCGGCTCCGCCCACTCCTCACCCCCCTCCGGACCTTCCGATCAGATGTTCAGGCAGAAAGAATCCAACCCAGAGAGTATCGTTCTAGATACCCAGAGAACTTTACGCTGCCTCAGCCTTCCTGAAGGAAGCAGGGAGGATGGTGCACGTGAGCATCACGCGCGCCAGGCACTGGACAACAGCGGGTCTGCGTTACCGTATGTGTTCAACACTGTGAGCACTCATAACTTTTGGACCGACTTCCACCTGTGCAGCCCAGAGCGAAGAGGCGGTTAGCTTTCAGGATACTTTCAGGACTCTACTAAAACAAATTGCTTATTTCTCTAGGCCTCAGACCTCTGGTGGGTAAAGGAGGATTAATTATAGCAGCGTTCACTCCCAGTTGTCTTGTTATTTTTGTTAAGATTTTTTTGTTGTTTTTTGTTTGAGGGTTAGGTAGAACAGTTCCTGAAAGGCTGTTGGCACAGAGCCTGACCCAAGTGATGTTGACTATAGTTTTTTTTAATTCTGGTTTTGTGTTGCAGATAAGTTATCAAGCCCTGACTTGCTCAGCTTGGTATTAACATGACCCGTTATTTTTGTCCTACTTAAAGGGCTGTCCAGTTAAAGTAGAAAACAAGCTAAAACCTGCTTGCTGAAAACGTAGGGCTTTGCAGGGGAGCTTTATATTGGTCAGTATCAATATAGACTTTTCTTTTTCTCTCAGTAATGCCCTAATTCAGCACTGTCACTATTCAGTTTTTAAAAGTTGCCCTGATTTGGCCAATGGGAGCACCTCATGAAAACCCCTGGGTATGGTTGCCAGGCTTCCATGACATTTTGAGTGTTCACTTTCCGGTTTGTATTTTCCCTCTTACCTCTGCTCCCCAACCCCTAAACATTAACATTCTACCCGCCTTTTCTTTCTAAGATTAACGTTTTTTAAACTTTACACTTGAGATCTTACAGGAGTTTTATTTCTGGCATATTTCACTTAGTATAGTGTCCTCCAGGTTCAGTATGTTGCCACAAAGGACAACATTTCCTTGTTTTTTAATTTATATTTGTTCTACATTCAAAATCAAGTAGATATTCTCTACCAGTCCATATCATCTCTCCGGTGCTGTTTTTCTAGCTTTCCAGAGCACTTTATTCCCACAACATGCTATTTGTCTGTTTGGCTTTTTTGCCTAAGCTTTTGGATTAAACTAAAATAAAAATAAAAGTCACTGCCCAGGACAATGTCATGGGGCTTTTTGCTTGTGTTTTCTTCTACTAATTTATACCTTTAGGTGTTACATTTAGATATTTAATTCAGTTTGAGTTGATTTTTAATATAGTGTGAAATAGCGATCTAATTTCCTTCATGTACAGGGAGTATTTAGTTTTTCCCATAATGTTCATTAAACAAACTATCCTTTCCCCAGGGTCTTTCTGAATACTAAGTTTATCATAAGTGGATTTAATTCTGCTCTTTTTTTTCTTTTCCATGGTCTGTATGTCTGCTTTTGTGCTGAGGACATGCTTTTTTGACTACCATAGCTTTGTACTATTTGGAATCTTTTGTTTTTAGGACTACTGTTTAGTAGTCCTGCAAATTATAGAATTACTTTTTTTTTCTAGATTGCTGCTTTTTAAAACTGGAAAGCATCATTAGGGCAGCAGGTAATTTGAGACAAAGTCTATGTAGCCAAAGTTGTCCTCAAACCAGAGATTCTCCTGCCTCACCTCCTGAGTGCTGGGTTTATAGGACTGAAACACCATACTCAACTCATTTTTGGTTTCTCAAGACAGGTTTCTTTGTGCATTCTTCCTTGTCCTGGAACTAGCTTTGTAGACCAGGCTAGCCTCCAATTCTAAGCATTCTAACTGTGTAGCATTATAAGTAAGATTGTTGTCTTGGTCTCTTCTGAGGATTTCAGTGTTAGAGAAAAAGGACTGTTGGCGTCGGTGTGTAGGTTGTGTGGCACACAATGCTACTGAATTTCAGTGCTTCTAAAAGGTTTTAGGATTTTCCTGAACTGAGATCAAATCACCTACAGGCAGGGCATTTTAATTTCTCCTCTCTCATCTGGATACTGTTTATTGCCTTTCTTTGTCTCGCCCAATTACTGTGTTGTAGAGTGTTGAGAAATGGCAAGAGGAGCATCCTCACCTGACCAGACACACAGGAGGCCTTCAGTTTTCACAGTTAACTGTTAACGTGGACCTGTGGGGTACAATCCCTCTTGACCAGGCATATTGAAACCACATATTTATTGTCTGGCCCAGTGTACTCATTACCAATATTACCTGTCCAGTGCCTATAAAATATTGACTGTCTAAGAATCTATGGTTTCATTTGGTATATAATGCAAAGACTGTTTTCAATTGGTTTTTTGGTGGTGATGGTGGTGGTGGTAGACTTACTGTTTATTTACTGTAAGACTCATTTCTAGCTAGACTATAATGAAATTATTACTCGCACTGCATGTGAAAGTATAAATGGGTATATGTTTCAGCAAATGATTTGGTGGATCTAACAAGCACTTGGGAAATGTTTATACTCCCGTCCTGCTAGTTCCACTAATCTACCATTAAAAATTGACAAAGAGCATTTTTAACAAGCAAGATAAAGATGGGTTTTACATTGTTATTGGTTCAATAAAGAAATAAAAGAAACACCTAAAGCAAATGTCTCCAAAGTAACAGAATAGAGCCACTCTACTCAAGGCAAATGGCCTGCAAGTAGCCAGATGACCAAAGCTATGCAATCATTGACATTATGTTCTCTAGCTAAGTATAACTCATACCTGTACCCAACACTTGGCATGTGGAAACAAGAAGATCAGGAGCTCTAGGCCAGCCTCTGCTACATAACAAGTTCAAGGTTAACCTGGACTACATGAGACAATCTTTAGTAAAAAAAGTGCTTTCTTCACAATGTTCTTGTCTCCCTTCTAAAACCATGTCAGTCTCCTCCAGCGCGGCTCCGATCAGAATGAATGTAGGGTCATCCTACTAACGTGTATTCCTGAGGTCTTCCTGCTCTTCTCCACAGGCTCTGCCTTTTTCTTACCGTTCTATTGTACTTCTATACTTGAAAACTTTCTGGGCTGTTGGCTTCCATCACATCAGACTCTGCAATTCTCCTACCCTAGTTCTGCATTCTCTTTGGGAGAGAGAGGCTCTAATCTTCCACCTGACCCTTAAAAGATTTAAATGTGCCTCAGGGTGCTTGCTGGTAGGCTATTCTTCAATACCTCTGGATGATCTCATCACATCTTCAATGCTATCAACACACACTAAAGAAACCTATGTTTGGGTCCCCAGCCCCATCATTTCTTCTGAGCTCAGATGTATGTGGCTAGCTGCCTCCTGGACATCCCAATTTTCCTGTCCCACAAGCATTCACTTTAAACAGCCCTGAAGCTAAACTCGTTATCTTGGTCATCCAACCGGTGACCCTATCCCTTCCTGTTGAAGGATGTCTGTCACTCAAAAAACCAAGGGCAACCGTTATCTTTGCTGTTCTCTTGCCGATAATCTTAATGGATAGGTGATGATGACATCATTTTACTTCCCTTCATTTTATTTATTCCCACTTATTGTGTGTGTGTGATGTGTGCATATATACACGTGCATGCCACACCACATGTGTGGGGGTCAAAGGACAACTTGTAGGAGTCAGTTCTCTCCCACCTTACTCTCCCTACTGGGGATTGAATTCAGAGTATCCGCTTTGGAAGAAAAATGCCTTGACCTACTGAACCATCTTGCCAGCCAATTACCTCATTTTCTTTTTTGTTTGTTTTTATTTTTTTCAGATCATCAAAATGAACATACAGTAGTGTTGCAATCTTATGGGAATCCTATCATCTAGGTGAATGTCTCATAGGCAAACAGATGCTAAAAGACATTTTCTGACCCAGGTTTCCATTGATGCATACAGTAGTGTTTGGACCAGACCTTATTCAAATATTTAGTTGCTTTTATTGAGTAAATGAAAAGCTGATAGCAAGTCACAAGAATGGAAATGCAATGAGCTATACAAATATGAGCAGTCAATGTCGTGTTCACATTTTTAAGAGAAGTGTTATTTCAGCCAAACATCCGTTGTTAAATATCGTTGTTACCAATAATGGTGATGTATTGTTCGTGAGGCTACAGGGGTGACTCAGTAGGATCAAGGCACTTGCCTTGTGACCCTCTGATCTGTTTGATCCCCAGAACCAACAGCTCTAAATCTGTCCTCAGATTCCCACACCCCTGCTGTGGCATGCACATCCCCACACTCACATACTGACACAAATAATGACTTTTCTAATATTTTGTAATCTTTCCACTCATTTTGTCTATAAGTTTATTATTTTATGATTCTATAAGAGCTTCAGCATGAGAATATGAATGGTTTTACCCATATATTTATTTGTGTACAGGATATTGTTTGTTGTTGGGAACATCCCTGGCACTTTAGAATGAAGCCCCACGTGTCTGTCTCAGGGTGCTGCGGCTCTGGGTGGGACAGGACACGTGGGAAGCAGCCAGGCATCTTCCTACACAGTCCAAAGGGCAGGTTGGGGGGCTGTGCAAAGCCTCTGCGGACCCTGCCTGTGGGTAGGGGAGGGGGCCATTGCAGGGGAATGCAGGGAGCCAGCTCTTCTTGTGGATTCTCTAGCCTGGGGCACCGAAGTCGCCGCAGGGTGCCACAGATGAGTTAGCCAGAGCGCAGCTGGGGTTCCTGCCTGGACCAGGTCTCGGTTGCTTTGGGCATCGGGGTAGCTGCTTAGGCTTGGGTGAAGGGGTACCATCTAGGAGCGCTGGGGTTCCCACGTCGAGAGATTAGCTGCGGCTCATTAATCGAGGGCTGGATCCCTGGCTTCCCACGGCGGGTCCAGATGAAGAGACAGTCCATAATTCTAAGGCGTTTATTTTCATCATGTGGAAAGTGGCATGGATGGAACTGTACCTCCCGCCTCTCTCAGAGAGACCGGGCAGATATAGTAACTGGGAAGGGGCATGGCTAAGCCTCTAGGTGTCTCACTAACATGGGGATGGCTTGGGGCTGTGTGGCCATGCCTCTACCCGGGTGTGAAATGTGACTCTGGCTGGAGCCAAAAGGCCTTCCCGGGGAGCTTTGGCAAAAACGTTTTCCAGTCCCTTGCAAATTACTCCACCGAATCTCCCAGAGTTTTCAGCCTGTGCTAAACCGGATGCCAGGCTGCCTGCCACAGATCACTGCCCCACAGTTTGTTCTTGATTTTGAAATGGAGTCTGACCAACCCGGAGCTCATTATGTAGACAAGGCTAGCCTGGATCTTGTGGTAGTCCTCCTGTTTCTGCCTCACAAGTATAGGGGATACAAATATCCACTACTACATAGTTTATTTTGTAATAATTTAATACCAGGCATCTACAAAAACACTCTTTCGGTGATATATCAGCTCATGCACTATAGCCCTCAGAAATATGATTTCAGATGGAGACATGCCCATAAGTGCCGTATTTCCTATCTCAGTGTCTAAGAGACAGATATTAAGTCCATTCTTAGCTCATATTTAGAACTTGGTTGAAGATGTTTATATTTAAATTCACCTTGGCTCCTTAAGATATCCTATGCATTCTTCTTACTTTTCCCATCATCTGTAGTCAATACTTCTTATTGTGTTGTACTCTGCATTTCTTGAATTTATTCTAAAATCCTTTCTGGAATAAGAATGGATATGAATACTTACTTTTAATAATATAAACAATATGAGCCTGATGTGGTAGGAAGTAACATTTACAATCTCACTGATTTAAAGTGAGATTAGAGGTGAAAGCATAAACTCACACACTCTCTAATCATTTCATAGGAATAAATGGAGGTTGCTGCTAATACCCAGTTAATCAAGCCTAACAGTTGACACTGTGATTCCTTTTCCACCCAGCGCCCTCTAGCGTCCAAAATGAATCTTGCTGCCGTGTATTCATAACTTTTCAACACAATGCTAGACGTTTTAAAAGCGAATTATGGAGCGTTGAACCTTGAACGATCAAGGCTGATCTATTATCCTACAGGTCATAAGATTCTCCTTTTCAAGACTAAGGAGTACAGACAGAAAAATCTCTGGAAAGACTGGAATATTTTTAATCCACTCTTAGAATTCTAAGACCCTATATCATGTATCTCTAGTGCAGCTTCATCGCAACTTAGAAAATAAACCTCATTGTCTTCCATGGCAAATGGTGAGTGAGGCTTATTTATAAATAGTAAGAGTTGGGAATATGGATCATTGATAGTTAAGGGAATTATTGGGGTGGAATGGTGAAGCTCTGTAAGAGCTTCAGCATGAGAATATGAATAGTTTTACTCATATATTTATATATTTGTGTGTAGGGTATTGTTTGTTCTTCATTTTGAAATGGAAACAGCGCTGTGTTTAGCCTTTGCATTCTAGCAGGATCTGTAGTCTTCACACGCCGTTTAAAAAAAAAAAAAAAAAAAAACCAAATCCACATTCTTCAAAGGGCACACACAGTTTCCTAAGAGACATCAGGAGAAGCCAGGAAGGGATCCAGTCTAGGGAGCGCTCCCTCTTTTGTACCTTTACTGAGGACCTGGATACTCGCCGCTAGGATTCCTAGATGGTTACTGAGCCCAGAACACTCGGCCTCAGGGCGTCCGGTAGCCTGCCAGTAGGTGGCATTCTCGCTTCTCAGCTGCAGGGTGTTCCGGAGGAATCCCGGCGGCGTGGCAGTCCCATCCCCCACCGGGAACACCCGAAGACGGCCTCCCAGGCTTAATCTCAATCTATGGCTCCGCCCACCCCACAAAGTCCGCGGCGGCGAATGGCGTCGCGGAGGGGGCGGGGCTACGGGAGGTGGGCTGACGGGGTGGGGCCTGGGAGGAGACAAAGCCGGGAAGAGTTAAAAAGCCTTGACCCTGCTCCTGGGCGGCCGAGCGAAGGTTGTGGCGGGTGCTGATCTAACTAGGGCCGGGTTAGAAACGCTTGTGTGCGCGCGGGTGTGAGCGGGTGAGTAGCTGGGGCGCCTCTGGCTGCAAGCGGGCGCTTCTTCCCCTCCCTGCAGGTGCCCCAGGGCTTAGAGTGGCAGCCGCCGCCCCTTACTATTAAACTATTCCATAAAGGGTGGAGTGAGAAAAAAAGGAAGAAAACCCAGGTCTTGGCTGTGCAGAGATGAACTCAGTGGCAAGGCCCTGGAGCACCCAGGGACACTTCCAGAGTTTGGGCTTAGGGAAGAGAAATGGGAGTAGCAGAGTGCTGCTTGCCTTTCTGTATGGAAGGGCGCTTCCGAGTGTGGGATCAATTTGGGTGGCGAGGACGTTGCAAGCAGTGACAAGTGGCAAGACAGATCTGCACCCGCGAAGGAGACTCTTGAGTGTTGGGTGTAAAAGGAATAGACAGGAAAACTGGTTGCAGAAAGGGTGTAAGCCAGGAATTTAGGCGTGTACCCCATCAAGGTTCAGGGTCGGGACCTGCCTTGAGGCCGGCCAAGTGCTAAGGGGAGTGTAAGTGAGGGAGGGGGTGAAGGTAGGCGGGCCTCCAGCTTCAGTCTTCAGTGTTTGCTTAGCCACTTGGGGGCGCCCTGAGGAGGAGTTTCTGAGGAGTTCTGCAGCCATCTCGGTAGACCTAATATTTAACGTCCTGGCACCGCTGAGAGAGAGGAGGGGCTGGTGTGGGGATCTGGAAAGAGGAACCGAGTCAGCTTCCTTAGCAGAGCTTGCACAACGTCCACAAGGTTATCTCCTGTCTCATTGTCGCCCGAGCTCGAGCAAACCAGAGACCCGTAAAAAGCCAAAGAGCCGGGCGCTCACCCTCAGACTTACCCTCCTGTGCTGTGAGCACCGATATTTGTACTCCTGTGACCTTTATTTGGAAGGCTCCTGTGCAAATAAACTGCCCTTTGCCCCTCCGGATACACTCAAGTACTGTACTTTAAACCAGATAAACTGAGCTGTCAGGCTAGTATTAAATCCAAATAAATCCTCCTGGCAGGGGTATTTGTATGTTAAGACTTTCTGTTCCCGATTTTGCTTTGTTTTAGGATATAACTTGAAATGACAGTTGTTTAAGTCATCAAAATTGGAAGTCCATTCACCATCAGGATGAGAATTAGCAATTTTGCCCTCTAATCTGATTTCCTTAATGTGGCCACACTGCATAGTTAATTGGGCATTAGTGCAAGTGTAGGCACTGCAAAAGAGGGAAGCAGGAAATTTCCAATATTCTGCAACTACTTCCTTCGAGTCTCCACATGTTTTGCAACTTGAACTTGGCTGGAAAAAAAAGATTGGCTCAAGATAGAAACTTGAGGTTTATGGAAGTAAAATTAAGTATGGCAAAGAGTTCCTATTGCTTAACTAGTCTGTTGTGTTTGTTTTCTGGGATGTCAGAGACTGTCAGATTGGAAGCCTGCTGTCTTCAGACTATGTGAATAAGCTGGTAGCCGTTGGGCTGGGATCACACTTTCCTTCAAAACTGGGATTGGGTGGAATCAGAAAATGTGAGACCCAAGAAGTCAGGGAATCTAGGGGTACCTGAAGCCCCACATGCTGTGGAAATCAAATCCAGAAGAAGTGCAATAGTAGTCACAATACAGCTTACTTCTTTAATTAACAGGTGCTAAAAAGTCAGTAGATAAAGGCAAGGAAATCTGACTCGTATCATTCACTGGTACATTCTAAGATATAGAAAGATTACAGCAGAGTATATATCCACCAAGAAGGAAATAACAAACCAAAACAAAACGTGCAGACATTCCCAGCATTGTGATCTTTAATTAGCTGTATTTGCCATCGCAGAAAAATAGCCTAGTCATAACTGTTGTGTAATACTGTGTAGGAACATGACCATGAAAGTGCAATAGCAAAACCAACGTAAATTTTCTGTCTTTTGTTTGACTTTAAGTATGGTCATGGTGAAGATGGAATAAATTATGAACTTTATGATCTATTGCAAGTTAATCTTTAAGTTGTATCTGATGGATGGTATTGGTTCACCCACACCAGTTTGTTGATTTCTTTTAATTAAGTTCCAGAAACTTCTCTGGTAATGGACTAAGGATACCACTTCAATACTCAAAATCGGATTCTAGAAATGCAAATCTTAGAAGTAAAAAACGGGACTTGAGAGTTGGGAAAATATTCCTGGCTTCTTGTGAGGAGCTGATACCCACCGTCCAATAACTATTACCTTTTTTAAAAAAAAATTAAGGATCCAATTAGTCTAGCTATACTTTTCAAGACAGCTTTAGGTTGTTATCTAATTGCTCTCAACTTTTCTGGTCCTCAGCTATAACCTCGATAAATCTGCCATTGCATTTCTGGAAAGTTCCCATTATAGTGTCTGTTGTGTGACAGAAGAGGGCACTTGTTACCTAGGGAAGTGCAACACACAAAGCCTATACAGGGATCCTATGACAGGACAAAGTAGAGACACCACCAAAGTCCAACTTGGCAAACCAATGAGTTCTGTTGGGGGTTACTTACAGGAATATGAGTAAGGAGCAAAAATGGCTCTGCATCACCTCACCCCAGCATGGGTGAGAACTCACAAAAACTGGGAACCTGGAGCACACTGCACAGCCTTCTGGCAGCTCATCGTGGAGACTGTCCTTTACAGGTGGCTGGTCTGGATCTGATCTCACATGTCTTCTTCAAAGCCTGCCTCCCAAGTCTGAGAGTCTCAGCTTTTATTGTTTACTCTATCTGGGTGGGGCCTAGAGACTGCTCCGTTTCAGGGGCATCCCAAGCTATTTTGAGTTGTTTTAAGAGCTTGGTGTAGGATAGAATGTTTCAATCACAGAGGAAACAGTTACACTACAGTGTCCTATAAGGAACAGATACTCTCAAAGATTCAGGGACCCTTTGCCTCCTGAGCAATAAGCATTTTATTCTTTAAAGCCTTGAAGTTTCTCTTTTTCCAAGTAGTCACCTTTGCCTTTTATTAGAATCGGATAAATTAATACTTTTGGTTTGTTTTGAGACAGGGTTTCTCTGTGTAGCTCTGGCTGTCCTGGAACTTGCTCTATAGACCACCTTGGTCTCGAACTCAGATCCACCTGCCTGGCATGCTCTATCACTGTCTGGCAAACAAATACTTTTTAAAGTGATGGCCTTCCTGGAACAATGTAGTGTCCTATCATACAAACAGCTGCTCTTGCCCCTGAAAAGCCAAGGGAATAGAGCAGGACTTGACCAAGAAACATAACTTGGGTAAGCCTGTGTACCAGGCAGGGGCCTTTCTATATCCTGATTTCTCTCTCTATTCTGAGAAATCACTTTAGTAATATTGAGTCATCTCTATGATAACAGGTCGGCTCTTGTAATGGTTGAGATAATGATTGTGTTTCAGTGTCAGGTTCCCCTAGACTTTAGCCAAATGGCCTTGGCAAAGCTATTCATCTCTCAAGCGAGAAAACAATTTCTTACAGAGTCATCTTATAGTCCTGATTCAGAAGCACACATAAAGTATTGTAGCTGTGTCTTACACAGAGAAGTTCTCAGTTGCATTGGTAAATGTAATTATGACTATCTGTATAACTGTGTTATTATAAATTGTTCTTTTTTTTAATAGTCACCAATTCATTGATACTTCATTTCTGTTTTAATAACATGACAGGGTGCATATCTCTTTTTTTTTTAATTAAGGTTATTGAAGTAAAAATGTCCAGAAAAATCCATGGCGGTTCTGTGGTGGAGATGCAAGGAGATGAAATGACACGAATCATTTGGGAATTGATTAAAGAAAAACTCATTCTTCCCTATGTGGAACTGGATCTACATAGGTAAATGAATGAATTGCTCTTCTCTGTAGCTAGCAAACTCAGAAACAATTGTTACTTCACATTGTACCTGACATATTTTGTTACATATGTAATACCTGTGTTTTGTGATTAAAGGTTTAAGGTTTTTGTTGCTTGGGTTGGGTTTGGGGGTTTTCTTTGAGACATAAAGACTTGCTACATAGCCCAGATTGTCCTTGAACTCACAACCATCCCCTGCCTCAGCTTCCCAAATACTAGGACAACAGTTGTATGCCACGATTCTTAGCCAAAGCTTATTTTTTATCTTGAATACATACAGATGAATCTATTTTTTGAATGTGTGTGTGCTCGCATTCCACAGCATGCATGTGGAGATCAGGGCAACCAACTTATGGAAGTGGGTTCTCTCCTTCTACCATGTGTGCTCAATGGATCAAACTATCAACCTCAGATCATCAGGCTTAGGAGCAAGAATCTTTACCCACTGAGCCATTACTCCTCAGCCCTCAGGGAATCTTCTATTTCAACGTACTGTTAGAAAAAGTGGCATTGCCATTATTTCAGAGTTAAGCACTATAAAAGAAACGTGGAGATTTTTGAGGCATGTCTAACTCTGTTTTCCCTGTGAATGTCTCAATATGTCAGCAGCCTAGAACAGTCGGTGTGTTACTTGTGGAAGGAAAAAATAGAGGAGAAGAACTGTGAAGTAAATGCAGAGAACTCGTGTTTGTCCTTTCCAACTGGTTCTTCTGCCCATCTAGTCAGTGGGTGGGCCTTCCTTTCCCTCCTGCATCTTCTGACCTCTTCCTGCTTCTTGCCAGAGTACCCACCCTCCAGAAGCAGCTCCTTAAGAGTCCTGTGTCCCTTTGCCCTCTGTTAGCTGTGTTTAGAGGCAGATTAGGAAGGATGCTATTTATTCTCTCCTTTATTCCTGGTCTGTTTCCTTTTTTGTTGTTGTTGTTTGTTTGTTTTTGTTTTTTGTAACCCTGCCTATCCTGGTTCTTGCTCTGTTGTCCAGGCTGGTCTCAAACTCAGAGATCCACCTGCCTCTGCCTCCAAGTGCTGGTACTAAAGGTTTGTTTCACCACCTGCTGGCCTTTCTGCTCCTGGTGTTTTTCATATGCTTGCTCCTTGCCCTTTTGCACAGTTGGGCTATGTAGAGACAAGATTTTTAAATGGTGAAGTGGTCAAAGGTTGGCACAGTATAGTGTTGAGCAATATAATTAAGGCGAACTATTGATGTCTGCCTTTGCCTTGACCCAGAATCACTTTGTACGCATCCTGTTGCTTAGTTGGGTACAGGCATTTAGTTCACGTTATGTCATTAGCTACCTTTTGATCATGTAAATCTATGCTGCTGGTGCTGTCTATATTATAACCAAAATAAGATCAATATTGCAGTTGCTTAAGACCCCTAAACATAGAAAGGTGAGAGGGGGGACGTTTTAGGAATTTCCCATTCAGAACTTTGCACGGCAATAAGTGAACCTTATTGCCCTACCACACACAGACACACAGACACACAGACACAGCATGGAGACAGGGATTGTTTTCAGTTTTTAATTTTAGGTTAGGCTACATGTGTGTATGTGTGCAGTGTGCATACCTGGTGCCTGGAGAGGCAGGAAAGGGGCATCAGATTGCCTGAAATGGAGTTACAGATGGTTGTGAGCCAGTACGTGGGTGCTGGCACCAAACCAATCCAGGTCCTCTTAACAAATGAGTCATCTCCCCAGACCTTCCTTTTTGGTTATTGTTTTGTTTCGTTGTTTTGAGACAGGGCCTCACCATGTAGCCCTGGCTAGCTTGGACCTTACTATATAGACAAACTAAGCTGACCTGGAGGCCATGCTCCAGCTAAATTCTTAGAGATACTTATCTGGAAGCAAAATTTTTTATATTTACTTATGCAGCATGCTCTCTGTCTCTGTCTGTCTGTCTGTCTGTCTGTCTCTCTCTCTCTTTCTCACACACACACACACAAACACATGGCTGTACATATAGGCCAGAGGACAACCTTGGCTATCTTTTTTTTTTTTTTTTTTTTTTTTTTTTGAGGCAGCCCTTTCACTGGCTTGGAACCCACAAAGTAAACTGAGCTGAGCAGCTAGAAAGCCCTAGGATCCCGACTCTTCCTTACTCTGAGATTGCAAATGCGTAATCATATCTGGTGGGTTTTTTATGACCAGCCCTTTTCTGTCTTTGAAGGTGGATTCTGAAGTCAGGTGTTATTAAACTCAGGTTCTCATGCTTGCGGGGCAACCACTTTAGTGACTGATCTCTCTCCCTGGCCTGCATTAGGCACATTAAAGGAGAGTCCTTGTGGCTCATGCCAGTAATCCCATCTCCTAGAAGGATAAGGCAAAAGGATTGCTGTTAGTTCCAAGCAAGCCTAAACTGGAATGTGAGGCCCTGTGCCTAGGAAGAAAAGACTGTAGGCTATGAAAGGCCTACAGTCATAGTTCCCCAGTTATCATGATCACTGGTTACTCTGGTAAGGAAGGGGTAAGGTGGGGTAGAGTTTTGGTGGTGGTGGTGCTATTCTTCTTCTCTATTCTAATAGAGGATGCACAGTGGTCTAGGCCATTTCTTTCCTTTCTCCTGGAAATATTAAAACAAGGCAGGAAAAAACAAACCTCTGCATTTGCAGATAGATTCTCCTGAGAAAAAGCTCCTATAACATGGGAACGTCCACATTTCCTGTGGAGTTGTGGCAGTGTATCTGTAGATATTCAGCATTTTCTAGGCACAAATGATAAGAAAGTGTGTGGCTCTGTTATGTGTATATGAATTCACTAAAGCCGAAGCAGAAAATATTTTTATTTGGAAATGCAAAGAGACTCTGTGTTTGCACCAGCAGTTGGGATAGGTTGGAAGATGCAAACCCTGAAACGAGAAAGGCAGCTTGCTTATTAGCTGGTTTGGAGAGCTGAGACTTTTCTGTAAGGCCATGGAAAACAAAATAAATCACTTCGTGATTTTAGGTTTAGGGCTTTTTTGGGGGGCGGGGGGGGCGTGTTTGGTTTGATTTTTATTTTGTGTTTTATTTTGGTTTTTGTTCTGGCTTTTTCAAAACAGGTGTGTGTGTGTGTGTGTGTGTGTGTGTGTGTGTGTGTGTGTGTGTGTTTAGCCCTGGCTGCCCTGGAACTTGCTCTGTAGCTCAGGCTGGCCTCAGACTCAGAGATTCCCCTGCCTCTGCCTCCCAAGAACTGAGATTAAAGGTGTGCACCAGTACCTCCCAGCTTGTATTACTTTTAATAAACCATTACATACTTAAGCTTTGTGGTTATCTTCTATGCTCTGTGGACAGCCAGCATTCATTCTTCTGTGAATAGTCTACACTATGGGAGCTGGTGCTAAATACGGTGTATACATACAAGATGGTTGGTGGATTCCGTTGCTGATCCAATAAACTACAGCCTTGTTTCCAGAACAAAGAAACTTACCAAGAAGTAGGTGAAGGTTCACCGTATGACTAACTAGCTTTAACAGAAGAGCTCTCAGCTCTTGGCACTGATCGGCAAGAGCTAACCTTCCCACCGCTTCAGTGCCAGAAATACAAAACAACCCTTTAATCCTTTACCTCACTGCCTCTTTACTTATAAACTAGAAATCTTACAATGGGAAAATAAGGTTAGACTTGGCTTTAATTTGTTTGCTAGTTGTGTGGATGGAAGCCAGGCCAAAGGGTTGCTCTAAGCTGTTGCTGCCTTCAAAGGGTGAAAAAAGAAGAGGCCATTTAGCAGACTGCATTGGTTTCTGCTTAGTTTCCTGGAGAGACAACTTCCCACTGCACCTGAGGGAGGCAGGGCGCAGCCTCCTAGTGTATCTTCTTTTTTTTTTTTTTTTTTTTCAGGCTAAGCACCCATCTATTGTTTGATGCTAAAACTTGACATACTTAGATGTTTTGTGGTCTTCACTTTGGCCCAGCAAGCTCTGCATGCTGGTTGCAGCCTGTCAGTTTGTCTACACAGTTGCCCTGACATCTCTCCCTCTCTAAGCTATGATTTAGGCATAGAGAACCGTGATGCCACCAATGACCAGGTCACCAAGGATGCTGCAGAGGCTATAAAGAAATACAATGTTGGCGTCAAGTGTGCTACCATCACCCCCGACGAGAAGAGGGTTGAGGAGTTCAAGTTGAAACAAATGTGGAAATCACCAAATGGCACCATCCGAAACATTCTAGGTGGCACTGTCTTCAGAGAAGCTATTATCTGCAAAAATATCCCCCGGCTGGTGACAGGCTGGGTAAAACCCATCATCATTGGTCGGCATGCATATGGGGACCAAGTAAGTCATTTGAGTGAGCATAATTTGATTTCTCATGTTTATTTTTCACAGACCTCTAGCTCTAATATCTATGTTCGTTCTTTGGGCCCCTATGCCCTTGAGAGAAGTCCAACATATATTATGCATAAATTATACATTTGCATATGATAAGGAAAGGGTAAAAATACAGGTAAACATTCAAATAAGTATCTGCCTTAACATTTTTCCCAAATACCATTTTGTTGTTATTCCATACGGTATTGCCATTTTTGCATTGGTAAGACCATATGCTCAGATAAATAAAAAAAAAACTCACCTGATTCTAATGTTCAGCCACATAAAGAACTACCAAGTATTACATTAAACTGATCACTTTGTGGATAAAGAGAAAGTCACCCAGTAGTTGTACTCAGTCTTGGGAAACGAATGTCAATTCTCTACTCGCACAGTTAGTCTCATTGGTGAATTGAGCAGAAAAGTTACCAACAACACGGACTACAAAGTCTGTAGAAATTCAAGTTTCAGGTTTTAATAGAAAGTAGCTTATATATCAAAAGGAACCTTAAACAAAAGGGAAATCTGTACTGCTAACGTCTAGAGGCGTCTATGGACTCATCCTTGAAAACTGTGGCCACAGCAGAAGTCTCTGTGTTCCTAGGACAGGGTCACCAGCTTGGTCCTTGATGTGTCACATAGCTTTTGTTTCACACCGTGGCTCTTTAGATCTCTTCATCCTGGCCAGCCCTTCACAGATGTCTCCCGGAGCCCCAGAAAGGGAATCTAAATGGCAAAAGTACAGATCCCCTAATCATTAACACTACCCTAATTAGCGTACTGCCTGTTCAGTACTTTTTGTTTGTCCTTTTTATTGCTCGATTCTTGTGATTTTGGTCACTTGAGGAATGGATTTTATTTTATTTTATTTTGAAATAGCGTGTTGGCTCACAGTTCAATGTTCACAGATCTGTATAAAGTCTTTTAGGGCCCATCAGTGCATCAATTACCATAGTAAAGTACTTTTGTTGACAGAAGTGTTCAGTCTTTTCTGTTATCTGACTGAACTTTTACACATTGTGGTTAGGATTACTGTAAAGCAGGAGGTGTAGCTTGCAGCCACCCATGCACTGAAAAAGTTCCCTGCAGCAATGACTTGTGGGTGCCCGGTGAGGTGGGGACATGTGTCTCCACTGTAGAGTAGCTCAGGCCTATCTTGGAGGTACCCGTTCTTTGAACTGTCTTAACCTGGGGCCATCAGTCGGCCATTGCTTCTTCTAGAATGTCTGCTTTCTGCGGACGTGTGTCTGGTGTTAGTAACAGTGATCACCACGGAGGGAGACTGAACCCTGAAAATTTAATGGCGGGTCACATGACTAGGCTTTCTTCCCTAGTTCTTCATGAAAAACTGGTGACAGAATCAGATATGCTTGGCGTTCGGCTTCTAGATTAGCATCAGGACATGACCTAAGCTCTGTTGTCATCTTCAGTGGGAGAGCCAGCGCTGGCATCACTAGCTTTCCCTCTGGAGCAGAACCAAGATCATCTTTCTCTGTTGTCTCATCCTACCCAGCATCCTCCATTCCTGTTTTGGCATTTAAAACTTCTTCAAGTTGCTTCTCACCTGTGTCTGCCTTTACACAGCTACAAGCTTCCTAAAGGGAAATGTCTGTGATGGATACTTTTGATTGACATTTTAACAGTCTAGAAGAAATTGTCTTGATTTAGGTTGTCCTGTTGGCTGTCTGAGGGATATTTTTTTGAACCCCGTTAATTTAAGTGGGAAGGCCTTCCCTGAACATGGGTGGCACCACTTCCTACCAACTGGGCCTTGGATTGGATGAGAGAAAGCAAGCTGAGCATAAGCGTGTGTATGCATTGCTCTCTGTCCCTGACTGTGGTCATGATATGGCTTCCTCAGCTTCTGCAGCTGTGACTTCCCCACTGAGGTGGACCATCACCTGGACCTGGCTGAAAGAAACCCTTTCTTCCCTAAATTGCTTTTGTTTTAGTATTTTATTACAGCAACAGAAACAAAGCTAAGAGAACTTTACGTTATTCTCCATCCTCTCTGAATTGATGCTTATAAAGCTCTGTCTATACTGTAGGCTCCTGATAAAGATGTGCTGATCTTCAGCATGCACTATTACTAACTAGGAGACCTCCCTCATAGTGGACCCCACCCCACGTCCCAACCCTAGCTCTCAAAACCAAAGAGCCTCGAGTTACACCGCTGGTGTTCGGTCCCATAATCTATTTTTCCCTTTACGGTTTCAGGCGGGCTACTTTTCCTAATGCGTATTCCCCTCTTCACAGTACAGAGCAACTGATTTTGTTGTTCCTGGGCCTGGAAAAGTAGAGATAACCTACACACCAAAAGATGGAAGTCAGAAGGTGACATACACGGTACATAACTTTGAAGGTATGCACAGTCTGTCTCTGCTGAATTTCACTTTACAGATGACTTAGACAACCTTGTTACAGTAATTTCTTTTTTTGAAATTTAGCTATGGCCAAGTGGTGGTGACGCATGCCTTTAGTGCTAGGACTCCACAGGCAGAGGCAGGCAGATCTCTGTCAGTTTGAGGCCAGCCTGGTCTACCGAGTGAGTTCCAGGGCAGCCAGGGCTACACAGAGAAACCCTGTCTTGAAAAAGAAAAAAAAAAAAAGACTCTATTTATGCAACTGCCTAAAATGACGACCTGAATCTAGAATGTTTCTGAGGAACATCAAAGGGTTGGGAGGGTGATTTTGTGGATGAAGCACTTGAGCACTTGCTGTACAAATTTTAGGACCTGAGTTTGAATCTCCAGAACTCACATAAAAGCTAAGCACAACTGCATGCCTAATATCAAGCTAGCTACCCTGGCCCACACAGTCGATAGCAACATGAGACCCTGTCTTAAACAAGATGGAAGACCAACAGCTGAGGTTGTCCTGACCTCTACAAATTGTTTATGCACTGACATGTGTGCATACAGTCACTCATGCATACACATGAACATCATGCACACATACACAAATTTATCTTAAACTGTGTCCAAAATTTTAAGCATTTACTGAAACAGGAAACCCAGAGCCTCCCCAGCTTTTGCATCCCTTGCCTCCTCAAAGTGAAATTGTTTTCACAGATTCTATGTCTTCATAGATTCATAAATTCTAGTTCTACGGGTTTAGTGTTTTTCCTCAGCCAAGTTAGCCTCGGGCCTTGGCCAGGATTCAGGTTCTGACTTTCAGTAATAACAGAGGTCAGTTAATAAGAGATGTGAAACACCAGTGATTATATGTAATGTAATTATTTACCTCAATTATCACAGGTGTGCTTAGTATTCCCCCAGAAATTAGAAGATTTTTACCCAGTAGTTAACATGCAAATCTTACTCCATTACAGATGACCGTCTTAGTCAGGGTTTCTATTCCTGCACAATCATGACCAAGATGCAAGTTGGAGAGGAAAGGGTTTATTGAGCTTACACTTCCATGCTGCTGTTCATCACGAAAGGAAGTCAGGACTGGAACTCAAGCAGGTCAAGGAACAGGAGCTGATGCAGAGACCATGGAGGAATGCTGCTTACTGGCTTGCTTGCATCTCCTGGTTTGCTCAGCTGGCTTTCTTATAGAGCCCAAGACTACCAGCCCACAGATGGTACCACCCGCAGGGGGCCCTCCGCCCTTGATCACTAATTGAGAAAATGCCTTACTACTGGATCTCATGGAGGCATTTTCTCAACTGAAACTCCTTTCTCTGTGATAACTCCAGCTTGTGTCAAGTTGACACACAAAACTAGCCAGTACAGATGCCTAAGTTTAAGATGCATGTTGGGAACTGGAGAGATCACTCCCTGGGCAGAGTATAAGCAAGAGCTGAAATCCTCAGAACCCTCACAAAGCCAGGCACAAAAAGCAAAGGTTGGCAATCCCTGTGCCCCTACAGGGAGATGGGAAGCAAAGACAAGAGACTCTGAAAGCTCACAAACTGGCTAACAATGCAGTAGTGAGCAACAAAAGAGATCCTGCTTACAGCAACAGAAGATAAAGGCTGAGGTTGTCTTCTAGCCCACATGACTGACGTGGCACACAGGCACCACTTTCACACACACACACACACACACACACACACTTACACTCACACATGTCATACACATGTCATATATGCACACAGTTAAAAAATAAAGCACAGTCAGGCAGTAGTGGTGCATGCCTTTAGTTCCAGCACTTGGGAGGCAGAGGCAGGTGGATCTCTGTGACTTTGAGGCCAGCCTGGTCTACAGAGCGAGTTCCAAGACAGCCAATGTTACACAGAGAGACCCTGTCTCAAAAACAAAAACAAAAACAAAAATAAACAAAACTTGTTAAAGTGTGTTGAGATCCAACTTCCTTGCCCATTCTTGATTATACTTCTAGTTCCCAGGGGTAGTTTTCCGAGTTTTGAGATCTTCAGGATGTTTTGTTGGTTTTGTTTTCTAAGACTGGCCCTCACTGTGTAGCATGTGTTGCACCTCTGTGCCTGCCATCTTAAAGATCTGAAAGACCTTTCAGATTTTCTTCCTGCTATTGCCTTTCTAAAACACATTAAAACATCCTTATCCAGAACAAATGCTTCTCCCCTGTGCCTGTGCCGTAGCCTGTTCAAGTTGGAAGTACCCCTGGAATTTCACAGTCCTGAGCCCATGGTGGCTGCTGCGAAATTGGTCCTGGGGTATTGTACATGTTTTTAGCCTTGGTATAAATACAACCATCCTTAAATTTCTCCTCTTTGTTCTTGGTGATTTCTTCTCCACAGAAGGTGGTGGTGTTGCCATGGGCATGTACAACCAGGATAAGTCAATTGAAGATTTTGCACACAGTTCCTTCCAAATGGCTCTGTCGAAGGGCTGGCCTTTGTACCTAAGCACCAAGAACACTATTCTGAAGAAGTATGATGGGCGTTTCAAAGACATCTTCCAGGAGATCTATGACAAGTAACTGTGGCCCTTATTTCTTTTTATGTTTTCAAGTAAGAATTGAGGGCATTTAGAGTGTAGCCCCTGGGGCAAACTGAGTGAGTGACATTATTAACCCTTACATTGGGTAATGGCAAACCTGAGATTTAGCAGTACTGAGAGGAAACTACTCTGAGATGCTCTTAGAAGGTGAATGTGTTCTTAAATAAGGGCCACACGTTTATTTTTTTGGTAGGGACAAGGTGGTTCAGGGTTTGAGTAAAGTAGCCCGTTATGTGCAAAGTACCATTGTTTTGAAAGTGTGCATTTCAGAAATAGGCCCAGTTTATTTTTCTTAAGACCTTTGCTTGAATTGAAAGGTCTGCTTTAACTTGTTATTTGTCTTTGTATGTAACAGTTCTCATTTCAGCCACACATGAGGCATGCTTGTGTCAGCTCATAACATGGCATAACTCCTTGTTAGGGCAAGTGTTCAGAAGGGAGCTTAGAAATGAAATGAGACCATTGCTGAAGCATGGAGATTCCTCTTCCCAAGGCCCATCTGTTCCAAGCTTGGGCACTATTATATTTTTAAAATAAACTGAATCGCAGAATCTGATCCTTATTGAAAATGGCAGGAAGTAAAGAAGTATGTGGGAGAATCTGTTTTTCTCACCTAATTCTTAGACCTTCATTCATAAGAGAATAGTGTTCTGAGAAACAGCCACTTTGAGGGTTCAGGATAGGAATCTAAGCACTTGTCTGTCCCAAGTATGTTCTGTATCTACTAAAAATAATGTTTCCTGTCCTTTTGGGGAGTTGCAAATGGTCTCCCTGATAAAACTAATTCTGTTTTATTCTTGTTTTCTCTTGTTTATTTGCTTGTTTTAGGCAATACAAGTCCCAGTTTGAAGCTCAGAAGATCTGGTATGAACACAGGCTCATAGATGACATGGTGGCCCAGGCTATGAAATCAGAAGGAGGCTTCATTTGGGCCTGTAAGAACTATGATGGTGATGTGCAGTCTGACTCGGTAGCCCAAGGTAAATCTAAATAGATGGCCAGAGAATCATGTAGAGGAAGCACATGCTGGCAGTGTAGTCATCCCACAAAGTTGTCTGTTGTGAGAAGGGACTTTTGTTGCTTTTTTTTTTTTAAAAAGACTTCTTTATGTGCATTAGTGCTTTACCTGCATGTATGTCTGTGAAAGTGCCAGGTCCCCTGTTATTGGAGCTACAAACAGTTGTGAGCTGCCATCTGGGTGCTGGGAATTGAACTGGAGTCCTTGGGAAGAGCAGACAGAGCCCTTAAGCAGTGAGCCATCTCTCCAGCCTAGCCCTACAAGGGAATTTCTCAATCCTTCATTGTCAAATGATGAACCGTTAGCAGTGCAGGAATCCTAGAGGCATACCTAGGTGCCTAAATAAGGGAATCATGCTCCTCCTGGGAAAGTAGCTTTAGTCAAAGTCACACAGGAAGTTTCTAAGTGATTTTCCATTCTTGGCTCCAGCCTTAGCAATGGTAACACATCTCACCCTTTTGCCCCAGGTGAAGTTTCAAAGCTCCCAGTGGGTAGCTAGTGCCATATCTGAACACTCAATTTCCCTATCCTCACATCTCATGAAGCCAGGTGTGGTGGTGCACACCATAACCAGGAGGCAGAGGCAAGTGGATTTCTTTAAGTTCCAAGGCCAGCATGGTCTACATGAGTTCAAGGACAGCCAGAGTCATATAGAAAAGTTCAAACGAACAAAAGAATGTAGAGAGAAAACCAAGAAGAAGTTGTAAAGTGAAGGACCCTAGCACCAAGGATGGGATCTCCAAGAGGTCATCCATCTGGCAACGAGTCGTAAGTGTGCTCCTCCTGCCAACCTTGAAGGATGTTCTAATGCTCTATAAAACAAATGCTTGGTGCAAAGGAGGTGTGCAAAGCCCAATGCTATTTACAGAAATTTCAAGAACAGGGTAGTTAGGCCGTGTAAAATTCCCTGACTTCCTCATCAGATTGCCTGTTGGTTTTAGATTTGCACAAGGAAAGTCCATGAACCTGTATCTCCCCAGATGAATGTTTGTGTTAGTTTTAATTATGTCTACTTTCCCACAGGAGATACTGCTTTTGGTCTTGTGAAAGCTGAGTATCTTTTAATCAGTTTGAAAATCAGTCAAACAGACTCAGAAGATAACATTAGTATCATATATATTGGTCAAACAACTTTCTGTATCTCTAAAATCTCATGCATTTATGCCAAGTGGAACAGTCCTTTGTAGTGTCACTGTGGTAGATAAAGAAAACCTCTGGGATGTCATCAGAGTTCTGGGAAAGGTACACAAAGCCATTCTGAGGCTTTCTATGAATAGGCATGTGCTGTATCGTGAGCTAAATTCCCACAGCCATTGTTGTTAAATGTCCTGTCATCATAGGAAGAAAGTGTCTAGAGAAATATAGTACAATAAGCCCTAACATTCAAGACCCCATGCTTGCCCACAACATGTAAATCACGTGACCACAAAGAGCCAATCAGATTGCAAGGCAGTCGAGCTGGCCTCCCTCTCCTGGAGAGATACAACTGCTGTGTACTCCTAGCCTTTCATTTATGTTCTCAGCTTGACAATGTCACCAACTAGTGTCATGGTAGATATGTTGGGTAGGAGCCATGAAGCCACAGAGTGGGGTGGAGCATAGGTCAGACCCACAGTGAGGTACAAAGCTCCTTACCAGTCACTGCATCTGAAACCTTGGGGCTGCACAGGTACAGGAGAGAGCCACTTTACCTTTTAACTGCTTTCCCTCTGTTGACCAATTTCAACATAAGGAGCTGCTGTTAGATCAACACGAGTGATTTAGATTGGTACAGTTCGGCGGCAGGAGGAGGAGTCTCAGTTCCTCAGGAGCATACTTAGGACCTGTTGCCAGTTAAGGAGCCATTGGGAATCCCCTCCTGGTGGTTAGGAGTTCATCGCTTTACTTCTCACAAGAATACCTTGGTTCTCTTTTACATTTTCTTTTTTTTTTTTTTCCTACTTTATTTACATTTCAAATGTTTCCCCCTTTCCAGATCTCCCCTTTGGAACCTCCCCATTCCCTCCCCCTCTCCCTGCCACTATGGGGGTATTCCCCCACCCACCCACCCATCCACTCTCGTCTTCCCTCCTTGGCATTCTCCTATACTGGGGTATCTAAGCCCCTCAGGCCCAAGGGCCTCCGCTCCCCCTGATGGCTAACAAGACCCTCCTCTGCCACATATGTGGCCAGCACCATGGGTCCCTCCATGTGTATTCTTTGGTTGGTGATCCAGTCTCTGGGAGTATCGAGGTATCAGACCAGTTGCCACTGTTGCTCCCTCCCTGGGGCTGCAAACTCCCTCAGCTCCTTCAGTCCCTTCTCCAAGTCCTCCATCTGGGACCTCACACTCAGCCCTACGGTTGCTGCTAAGTGACTCTTGGGTATTTCGAACTTTAACACTGAATCTAATGGAAGAGAAAGTGGGGAAAAGTCTCGGACACATGGGCACAGGGGAAAAGTTCCTGAACAGAACACCAATGGCTTGTGCTCTAAGATCTAGAATCGACAAATGGGACCTCATAAAATTACAAAGCTTCTGTAAGGCAAAAGACACTGTAAATAGGACAAAACGGCAACCTACAGATTGGGAAAAGATCTTTATCAATCTTACATCCAATAGAAAGCTAATATTCAAGGTATAAAAAGAACTCAAGAAGCTAGACTCCAAAGATCCAAATAACCCTATCAAAAAATGGGGAACAGAGCTAAACAGAGAATTCTCAACTGAGGAAGCTAGAATGGCTGAGAAGCACCTAAAGAAGTGCTCAACATCCTTAGTCATCAGGAAAATGCAAATCAAAACAACCCTGAGATTCCACCTCTTTTTACATTTTCACCGTGGGATATGACAATATGAAAATTAGGTGACTTTCAACTTTCATGTGAAGTATTTTTTGGGTTTTGTTTTGTTTTGTCTTAATCACTTACAAATGCATAAAATAAGGAGGAGAAAGTTTAATTTCACTGAAGTCACAGATGGCCAAAACAATATGAGCTGGTAAAATGGCTCAGCAGGCAAAGGCATCTCCCACCAAGCATGGTGATTGGATTTCAGTTCCCAAGATCCACACAGTGGAAGGATAGAAGTGACTCTCAAAAGTTGTCCTCTGATCTCCACATATACATAGGCACATATGTGCACACATAAACACATACCAAATAAATAATAAAAACATTAATGTGACCAAATAGTAAAATAAAAGAATCTTCTTGGTGTTAGACCAAAAAAATAAAATAAAATAAAAGTAACCTGCTTATAACCTCTATTATAATTTATCATCAACTTCATTAGGTGGTCATGGGAGAATAAAGAAAATGGAAGTGCTTTGCAATTGAGTAAAGAATATATGAAAAGAAAAATCAGTTGCATGGACTTAAAGGTGTCAGTAAGGTTCCCTGGAGAGGGAACTGCAGAAAAGATTTGTTTGTCAAGAATATTTAGAGGAAGGGAAAGGGAGTGAGCTGTTCCTGCATCTGCCCACCCCATCCTGCTTTTAATCTGCCTTTTCCTTCACCCTCATCTCAGGAAGGGTGAATGAGCCACAGGAGGGCGCAGATAACTCACTGCCATACTCCAGAACAAAGGGACACTCTGCACAGGACAATAGAGTGGGTTCTTACTTGATAGGAAGTGCTGTTCTAAGGAATATAAGTATGCAACCACATATTCATGATTATGTGTGTATTCCTCTAATCCCACAGCAAGTAAGTGAAGTAAGTGCTTTTATTATCTAACTTGATAGGCAGGAAAACTGAGTCATGGGAACCATGAAGCCACAGAAGTAGAATGGAGTATAAATCATCCCTTAACACAAAGTAGATGCTCTTGAGAGAATAATAGCTTTTCCAGACAGTTTGATTCAAACTTGAAGCTGGGGTCCTGCTTTCTGAAGGGCATTATTGATGCTTGTATGCACTTGTGTTTATTTTGTTTATCATAACCTGTCAACATCTAGTCACTTACTCTCATCACTAGAGCAGTGCTGTTCATGCAGTTAGACCCAACACTTTATGCTCTATACTTACAGGTTATGGCTCCCTTGGCATGATGACCAGTGTGCTGATTTGTCCAGATGGTAAGACGGTAGAAGCAGAGGCTGCCCATGGCACTGTCACACGTCACTACCGCATGTACCAGAAAGGACAGGAGACATCCACCAACCCCATTGGTAAGATGATATCTACTTTACTGATTTCCAGCCAGAGAACTCTTCAAAGGCAATCTCAGAGGAACTGAGACACATACCCTTCTTTGCTACTCAGAGACTCCTGCAAAATCATTGCTTTGTTTTATTTGGAGGGTGGATGCTTAGACAAAGTCTATGTACCATAAGCTAGCCTAAAACTTTTATATGTAGCATAGGCTAGCCTTAAACTTGTAGAAATCCTCCTGTCTCTGCTTCCCAAGTGCTGGGTTTGTGGGTGTATACTATAATTAGGAGCTATTTTAATGTCCTTTAAAATGCAGATGGCCAATCTTCTATTTTGTTGAAGAATAGATGTTACAGAGAGGAGCATTTTCAAAAGCATTTTTCTTTACCCTGGGAACAGTAAAATGTCACTTAAGGCCAAATAGGTAAATCTCTTTTAATAGAGCTTCAGCTAAAATATTTCCAAACATCCTAGAACTCATCTGTAATTCATAGCACCTAATGATGCCCATCATCTAAACAAAAACCTGCCCCATCTCTGGAAAGAGTGAAACTCTAGGAATCCCCATACCTGGAGTGATTTGAAATAGTGACTTTTTGTTTTCTTTTCTTAGCTTCCATTTTTGCCTGGTCCCGAGGGTTAGCCCACAGAGCAAAGCTTGATAACAATACTGAGCTCAGCTTCTTTGCAAAGGCTTTGGAAGAAGTCTGCATTGAGACCATTGAGGCTGGCTATATGACTAAGGACTTGGCTGCTTGCATTAAAGGCTTACCCAAGTAAGTGTGAGATGCCCTGTGCTCCGTGGTCAAATCACTCCCCCTTTGCTGGGATCAGCACTGTGTGTGTTGTGTGGTAGCAGGTAGATGACCTACTGAGCTCTGTGAAATGTACATTCTTTGTACAGCAACTCACCTTCACGTTTGTCACTGTAGCAGGAAAATAGTCATAAATCATAAAGAAATGCATAGGTACAGTGGCATGCTAATCAAACTCCTGTGTACATATGTATATGTATGCACAAATAAGCAAACACAACCTGATGAGTCCATGTTTGTTGTTGTGTGTTTATAGTTTCGGGACTGATCTTATAATTTCTCTTTGAGAGAGGATTCCGATTAACAGGGACACTGGTAGGTACTTCCGGAAGGGACTACACCGTCGGGATCACTTCTCTTTATACTTAGGCTGTTTTCTCATTGGGAAGTTAAAGAAACGAAAGGGTGGAATAATCTAGTCCCCGAGTGCCCTTCAGTGTCAGTTTTCTCTAAAGATTTATTTTTATTAAGTTGTGTGTGTGTGTGTGTGTGTGTGTGTGTGTGTGTCTGTGTGCATGGCAGTGTAGCTACATTTGTCAGAACCCCGGGAGTTGCACTTAGAGGTGGTTGTGAGCCACCCAATCTGGGTGCTGAGAACTCAACTCATGTCCTCTGCAAGAGCAGTAAGTATTCTCAAGCACTGAGCCATCACTCCTGCCTCCTTTTTTTTTAATTACATAGAACTCTTTCATTTTAACAATTTCCCACTAGGTCAGAAACCAGCAAATTTAGAGCCCAGCTCATAAATCAAATATAGTTGTAGCCCACTTGGAGACTAGATTATTCTACCCTTCTGTCTTCTTTAACTTCCCAATGAATAAACAGCCTAAGTATAAATAGAAGTGATCCCGATGGTGTAGTCCCTTCCTGAAGTACCTACCAGTGTCCCTGTGGTGGTAGGATTTTTTTTTTTTTTTTTGAGGACCTAGAAGCCAGTGTCCTAGCTAGATCAGCTATTAATCAGAATGTTCTCTCAAAAGAAATTATAAAGTCAGCCCTGAAACCATAAACACACAACAACAAAAATGGACTCCTCGGGTTTTTTTTTTTTTTTTTTTGCTTATTTGTGCATACGTATACATATGTACGTAACAATAATAATTGGGGAAGAAAACTGTCAATTAGAGAGGGAGGGGGCATGGAAAGAGCTGGGACTTGAGAGTGACTGAAGGGATGGAAGGGATGGAGGAAAGTAATATAATTATATTTCAGTTAAAATGTACAAAAGGTTTAAAAATTTAAACAAAACAAACAAAAAATGAAATCCTACTAAAATATAAATTAATACCCTTTCCCCACCCATAAACCCTCAGAGATTTATTACAGTTGTTATAACCCAGGAAAGAGGTGGATTCATTACTACATGTTTCTTAACTTAAATCTCCAGCAAAGATACATTTGCAACATTCTTATCAGTACAGTGGTTTTATAACCTACTCTTTAGGCATTTATTAACAAACTTTAAGTGGAATAGTTAGCACTAGGCTGAGCTAAAGCTGCTGGTAATTTAAACCCATACAGAAGGTAGTCTCCTTCTGTATGGTAGTGCCCTTGAGGCCCCACTGCAGGCTACCCTGAGCACAGTCAATTCCAGGAACCTCAGTCATGACCCACAGATTTGTAGCTTTTTAACATTAATGAGTTTTCTTCTAGAAGTGTGAGTAATAGTACTATGATTTGTTTTTAACTACCTCCTGTCATGTCAGAGAAAAAACTAAATTTCTTTCTTTGTTTTCCTCCCACCAGTGTACAACGTTCTGACTACTTGAATACATTTGAGTTTATGGACAAACTTGGAGAAAACTTGAAGGCCAAACTAGCTCAGGCCAAACTTTAAGGTCAAACCTGGACTTAGGACAAGTCTTTGTGGTAACTAGGTCCACAGGTTTACATTTTTTTTTTTTTCAGTAACGCTCAAGGTTAAAAACAAAAATCATTTTGTAATTTGTTTGGAAGACAAAGTTGAACTTTCCTATATGTTTACAGTCCTTTTTCTTTTCATACAGTTATTGCCACCCTAATGAATGTGGTGGGAAAGGTTTTTTTAATTGTATTTGATTGTGTAGTAGCAGTCTAGGAATTATGTTAGTACCTGTTCACAATTAACTGTCACTTTTTCTCCTGCTCTAATGTAAATGACCAAAATCAGAAGTACTCCAAGGGTGAACATTAGCTACAGTATGATTCCCCATAAGGGTGAAAGAGACACTCACTTCCCTGCTGTCCATGAGTGTGAACACTGGGGTCTTTTGTGTGCAAATGTTGCACTGTGTGTAGGAGAGCTATAACATGAGCTCACACAAGACTTGATGTGTGTAGCTAAAATGCATGGCAGCCATGTTTATAAAAAGCATCTACGTGTCCAATATACTAATTATACTTTAAGACCACTGGAGAACTCCAGGTTGAGAGTAAATACAGACTGGAGGTTTCTGCTCTTTGATTTCTCTTCTCCTGTGGCCCAGCCCAAGTATTATCTTACCCCAAATTGCACGTTTCACCCAAGTCCAATATGGGAGCTGCTCCGTTTTTTGGATTTCTCTGGACTGTTGCATTTCTTTTATATAAATGTGATTTTTTTTTCAGAAATTGATATTAAACACTACTTCAGTCTAGTCCTTCTAAACTGTTGATTTGAATTAAAATGAAGTACTAATGACTCATCTTTGAAGTGCTTATTATGTGTTTTTATTTAAGAAGTGTTGTTCCTTTCTTTTCCTATTCCTGTAATAAAATACTTTGATAAGATTATTTTAAAGGAGAAAGGGTTTGTTTTGGCTCACAGTTCAAGGTACAGTTCCAGGGTTGCTGGGAAGTCAGGATAGCAGGAGCTTGAAGCAGCTGGTTCTGAAGCAGAGAGCAATGAATGTATGCTAGTGTTCAGCATGTACACAGCCCAGGACCCCAGCCTAGAAACCAAGATGGCACTTCCCACAGCATTTAGCAGAAATCAAGACAATCCCTTGCATGTATGCCCAGAGACCATATCCCAGGTGATCCTAGGCTCTGTCGAGTTGAAAAATAACACAGTCACAAACACTAGATTATATCCTAGCCACAGGAATTTGATTGGAAAACTCTCTTAAGTCTGCTGTGTGCCAGGTGGTGGTGGTGCATTGCTATAATCCTAGCACTTGGGAGGCAGAGGCAGGCAGATCTCTGAGTTCCAGGCCAGCCTGGTCTACAGAGGGAGTTCCAAGACGTCCAAGACTACACAGAGAGAGACCCTGTCTCAAAAAAAAAAAAGTCTGCTGGGGAGTGGGGTACATATATTAACAGCGAGAGGGGAATCTGCTCTGGAAGCACAGAGTAGTGCTTCAAGACCCTGCTTCCAGTGTAAGGAAGGAGGACAGACCTACAGGACTAATAAACTATCAGCAGACACTGCATAAACTGAAGAACGTGGGCATTGCCCTGTAAGTTAGTAGGAACACAGTGAAGATTTCTAAGGGAAAGACATGATCATGTTTTTAGTCTTAAAAACAGCACTCTTGGGCTGGAGAGGTGGCTTAGCAGTTAAGAGTACTGACTGCTCTTCCAAAGGTCCTGAGTTCAATTTCCAGCAACTACATGGTGGCTCACAACCATCTGTAATGGGATCCAATGCCCTCTTCTGGTGCGTCTGAAGACAACTGCAGTGTACTCATAAATTAAAAAAAACAAAAACAAAAAAGCACAGCAGCACTCTTGTAAAGGAAGGTTGGCGGAGGGTAGGATAGCAGACACTGTAGAGGGAGGAAGACTACTTTGGAGGCAAGTGTAACACATTAATTGAAAAACATTGAAGATCCAACTGGCAGGTGCACTCAAGAAAATGGTATAGAATTCTGAGATCCCAGAAGGGGTGGATGGGGCTTAAGACATGTTTCAGTTAGTAAAGTGTTTGCAAGAAGACCTAAGGTTAATCCCCAAATACACCTTTTAAAAAAAAGGTGGATGGTGCCTAAGAACTAGCAATCATCCAAGGCTGTCCTCTGGCTTACCCATGCACACATGAATATACCCACACATGTATACAATAAACACAAATTGAATGAGTAAGTTTCTCTACAAGCAAGAGATGTGGGTGGTAAGGGAGCAATTGGAAGCCTCCCTGGCTTCTTTTTCAACACTAAGAGAAGGCTCTCCTCATCACAGTATCTTCAGTGGAGGAGGCTCTGTGAATCTGGACTCTCCCACCTCAAAAGTCCATTAGGGACAGTGAGATGGTTCAGCCAAAAGTACCTGCCATCACTTCAGATTGCCTTCTGGTACCCGCATGTTGGTAGGGGAGATCATGAAAGTTGTCCTCTGACTCTAACACATGCCTGTGACCCTCCCTTCCCAAAACATGGATTTTAAAAAGTGTAGAACAAAAAATGTCAATGAGTAGAGTGGCTGTCTTTCATTTTCTAGTCTGCCCTCCTGGCAAGCTTAAGTTCAGACTATAGACACTGCCTATACATAAGGCCTGGGTGATCTCTTATCCCCTCTTGCTCTCAAAGATTTTGGGAGTCGCTCAAATGAGTGCTATTATATTGTCCAGGCCCAGCATCTGGCAAAGAGCCAGTTAATGTCTAAAATAATTATCAGAAGGCAGCTGCTGACTAAAGTGTCCGCAGGCGAATGGTTGATTTTGTAACCATAGGAGGGTCAGGGCTACTGACCTGGAAAATGACTCCTCAGCAACATGTTGGCAGCAGCAGAGGAGAATTCCAAACTTGGAAATCCTTACATTTCACAAATACTCTTTCCTAGGAGAATTTTTGATGGAAAATATTCAAGTTTTAATCTTAACAACTAGAATCATAGCTCTCTGCAGTCTCAATAAATAAATTCTGTTTAAGAAACATTTATGTAATATTAGATTTTCCCTGAATGAAGGCTCTTTCTCTTTCTGCTAATCCGGAGATTACCTTGAAACCCAATATAACAACAACAACAAAAACCAGCAATGAAGGCTTGGAGCACTTGTATCAACACTGACAAAAGTGTTCTAATGATTATTGATTAATATAAGCCATCTCACCCATGGTCCCTCAAACCAGAAATCCACCTGCCTCTGCTTCCTATGTGCTGGGTTTTAAAGCTACAAAAACTCTTACATAGGAAACTCCTCTTGACTATTGGTTTTGCACAATGGGCAGAAAACAAAGAAAAATTGTTCAAACAAGAGTCTAACAACAACCGTTTGATATATATCTTAAGTTTCTGGACTTTCCAGACCCCTAGATTCTAGATAGAAGTGGCTAACACATTTCCAAATCCCCAGTGGGGGAAGGGAGGAACATTTCTCCTATACCCTCTGAAGGGTCACAGGAATAAACTGACAAAGATTGATTAAATAGACAAAAAGCATGGAAATTTATTAATGTGTAAAATGGAAAAATCACAGCCCAATGTGATTAAAAAAAATCAGTTGTCTTTTTCCTAAAGCATAGGAAGAGAGCGTCAGGATAGTGGATAATTTAGGAGAACTCATGGGTTTGCAAAACAAAGGCTGTCCCTGAACAAGGTCTGTAGAACCCAACAGACAATGAATGGTGGGTGATTGTCTTAGAGTTTTACTGCTGTGAACAGACACCATGACCAAGGCAATTCTTATAAGGACAACATTTAATTGGGACTGGCTTACAGGTTCAGAGGTTCAGTCCATCATCATCAAGGCAGGAACATGCCACATCCAGGCAGGTATGGTGCAGGAGGAGCTGAGAGTTCTAAATCTTCATCTGAAGACCCCTAGGAGAAGACAAGCTCCCACATGGTTAGGAAGAGGATCTCATTGCCCATCTCCATAGTGACACACTTCCTCCAACAGGGCCACAGCTACTACAACAAGGCCACACCTCTAAATAGTGCCACTCTCTGGGCCAAGCATATTCAAACCAACACATTACATTTCTTGGCCCACATAGGCTTGTTAAAACAAATGAGTCTGTGGGGACCATACCTAGCTATAGCATAATAAAGAATACACTTAGTAAAACTTCCAAAGTCCCCATAGTCTATAGAAGTCTCAACAATGATAAAAGTCCAAAGTTCAAAGTCTCTTCTAGGATTCATCCAATCATTTAACTGTAATCCCCAAAACAAGACAAGAAACCAGCTGGGAAATTCTAAACTCTATATATCTCTAAGTCTAATGTCAATGCAGTCTTCAGATCTCCAACTCCTTCTTTATGTTTGTTGACTGCAACAAACTTCTTTCTCCTGGGCTGGTTCCACTCCCTGTTAGCAGCTTTCTTTGGCAGGTATCCCATGACTCTGGCGTCTGGGGTCTCCAAGTCCACGTCAACTCACAGCTTCTTGTTCCAATGTCTGGGATCCACACATGATCTTCTGGGCTTGGGCCACTTCTCTAGCTCTGCTCTCTGTAGCACTCCAGGCTCCTGTTGACTCCACTCCACTCCTGCTGCTGTTCTTACCCATCATTCCATGGTACTGGCATCTCCAATACTCTGAGGTCTTCTGCTGCAACTAGGCTTCACCAATAGCCTCTCATAGGCTCTTTTCATGGTACCAAACCTCAACTTCATTGCATGACCCCTTCAGTCCTAGGCTATCAACTACAACTGAGGCAATGGCCTTTCTTGGCCTCTCACAGTGCCAAGCTTCAGCTGCTCTTCAAGATCCTTACATACCTTCAAAGCCAGTACCACCTGGTTGACTCTTCCACATTACCAAGTCCAGCTGCAGCACGAGGTACAACCTTAGCTATCTCTGAAACATAGTTTCTTTGTGCTCTCAGAAAACACTTCCCAGATTTCACCTCAGTGATATTGGTCTCTTCTTAATCACTGCTGACTTCTTAGTTCCAGCTAACCAGCATCAATTGTTACAGTAGTCCTTTCTATTCTTGACTCCAACGCCATAGCCACATGGCCAAGTTCTGCTGCTTGTTAGCACTGGAACATGCCCCCCCACCCCCTTATTTTCTTACCAGCTTTCTTCCCTCACTGCCTAAGCTTGGCTGTCCTGGAACTTGCTCTGTAGATTGACCTTGAACTCAGAGATCTTCATGGGTCTGTCTCCTGAATGATGAGATTAAAGGCATGTACCCCCACACCTGGGCTTAAGCTTTTGTTCACCTTGAATTTGCTCTGTTTTAGGCTGGTCTTGAGCTTAGAGATCTGCTTGCCTTTGTCTCCTGGGATTAAAGGTGTGCACCACCCCAAGTCGGAGCCTAAGCTTTTAATAATGCCTATCATGGTATAACTCTCCCTTGTACAATTGCAAATGCATAAACAATAAGTTTGGATGCATGGGATCTTGCCCAAAGGTCAGCATTCCCTTAATTCCATTTAATATCTTTGAACACAGTATTTAGCTTCATTTTATTTCCTGGTGCCCCTCCTCTTTGAACCATGTAGTTTGTATTTTTCCTTTCGTGCTTACTACTTCTCATTAAAATGCTCTTCACAAGAGTAAACATTAATAACTACACAACAGAATTTATACCAGGCTGTTTTAAGACTTCCTTTGTCAAAGCAATTAATCTAAATCTCTTCACCTTAGCCTCAGGCAGACTATTTGGACAATGGCAAAAAACAGTCACATTCTTCACCAAAATACCACAAGAATAGTCTCTAGGCCACATACTAAAAGTCTTCTCCTCTGAATCATCTTGAGCTAGGTCTCCACAGTTCAAAACATTCAGGAACACTGTCTTTCATGGTTCTGCTAGCATGGTCCATTAAGACCCACTTAAAGCATTCCATTGCTTTACAAAGTCCAAAAATCCACATTCCTTCAAACAAAAGCATTGTCAGACCTATCACAGTAATAACCCAGTCCCTGATACCAACTTCTGTCTTAGTTAGAGTTTTAATGCTGTGAAGAGATACCATAACCAAGGCAATTCTTATAAGGACAACATTTAATTGGGGCTGGCTTACAGGTTCAGAGGTTCAGTCCATTATCATCAAGGCAGGAGCATGGCAGCATCCAGACAGGCTTGGTACAGGAAGAGCTGAGAGTTCTAAATCTTCATCTGAAGACCCCTAGGAGAAGACTGGTTCTCACATGGTTAGAAGGAGGATCTCATTGCCCATCCCAACAGTGACACACTTCTCCAACTAGGTCACACCTACTCCAACGAGGCCACTTTTCAATAGTGCCACATCCTGGGCCAAGGGTATTCCAACCACCACAGTGATTCTCTAGGAAATCTAAGTAGAAGACAGTAGTGTGGAGTAGACCACAAACTTTTATCCTATGAGTTTGGTTTTCTCTGATTAAAGAATTTTGGGGGTGGGAGGAAGGAGAGATTATAGGTAATTTATTGCATTCCTTTCTTAGAGGATAAGGTCAGGTTGAAAGAAGAATTTGAAGAGTGTTTCTCTTTACTCTGGAAGAAGGAAGAGCAAGAGGAGACCAGAGGGACCTCATTCTGATATATTCCATGATCCCTCAGCAGCAAATAAACAATATTTGGCATACCCATTTCTGAGCCATAACACTAGTTATTTTATAGACAGTCCCAATTAGGTTTTGGCTGATGTTTCCTTGTAATCTGATTGAAATTACAAACTTTTGGCAAAAATAAAAAATAAAAAACAAAAAACAAAAAACCAAGCACAGAAGAAATATATTATCTCTTGCAGGTGTCTCAGTGTGTAAGGGGTAGAGAGTATTACTCACCTGAGTAATGTGGTAACAGCCTTGCTTCTCCACCATTAAATTATCATTTTTCCCTTTGTAAAACTGGGTGATAAGGAGCGGGATGCTATGCCTGCTTAGTATTCTTCACCCATTGTTTTAACTTCCATTGATGAGTTTATGTCCATCATACACTCTAAACAGTTATCAAGAAGTATTTATGTGCTTATAGTCTACCACATTGAACACTTCCCTCTACTCATCTATTTGATTAATTTATACCAATATAGACTAACAAATTATTGTTTTATTCTGTGGACTATAATAAAACACAATTATTACACATCTTTAATGCTTAAACTGCCTCAGACTTACCCATTATTGATCTTACCAAATTATGCCCTGTTAGTATTATGCCATATTTCATAAATGGTTATTTGGATAAAGAAAGAATTTGTTACATCATGACACCACTACTCTCCTAAGTGAGGCATCCTCTGAGATCAGCTTTCCACATGGGCTCCCTCTTCCACCGTCTAGACCTCACTCCACCCCAGGCACTGACTCCCATTAGCTCAACAGAAAATATTCACTTAAGACTGTGCTTTTCAAGAGTGGAGTGCATAAACTGACTTGAAACCTGAATGCCACCACAAAAAGCCAGGTGTGGCTAGAAGAAAAGAAAGGTTGCAGGGTTCCTGACCCTTTGGAGACAAGTAGATAGCTACATTTTTTTATTTTAAGTTATAAAGTAAATGGGGTATATACTCAGGTGATAATCAGTGGGATGGTGTCATTGGGACAGGCAGTAGAGAGCTTCAGTGTTCTGTCTCTTGAGGAGAGTCAAGATTAGAGCACCTTGTAATAATTTGTTAAGTCGCATACTTGTTATGTGTATGTGGTCTGTGCCGGAGAATGTTATGGAGCCCTGTTTGCCCACCATGTCAAGGCTATTGCTATGCTTGAAATCAGAGCATCTGTGATAACAACCTTCATGAACCCTTCACAAGATCAGGGTTATTGCTATTCTCTCATAGATGAAGAGGGAAGAGGGTCATCAGTCCCTAACCTGAGGTTCCAGGCTCCCATATACTGCCTGGATCTCAGAACCACACATGCTCTCAGTTAGATGTTAGGGTATATAGGTTGTGAATGGTCTCTGTAGCCATTGGATGGCCGTCACCCATGCTGCAGTGTGACTTTAGTGGTGCGTATCTTTGGGGATCATCCATACTCCCATGGATGTGTATAGTCCCTTGCCCATACTTCTACAACTAAGCCAAATAAACTCAGTTTTCCCAGCAAACTGGATTTGGAAGGACTTTTTTCTTCAGTCTGTCCTTGGTGACATATCTAGAGTGAATAGACTATCGCTCACATTTCTTCAGAAAAATCATCACAATAAGAAACCAATCCCAACTCTCTGGGTAGATGGTACAGACCCACACTGGACAGGCCCTCGTCCAAGAACTTTCTCTGCAGCAAGGGGCTTTACTTCCCTAGTCCCTTGCCTGATGAAGTGACACAATTCCAGTCACATCATCTTTTACCTTCTCAAACATATACTAGAAACTCTCTTAAGAAGATGCCCCAGCCTTCATCTGTAATACTCTAGTAACTTCCCAAGTCTAGACAGTAAGTGTTAAGTTAAAGACATTTCACGATCCTTATCTGGCTTTTTAGCGGTTCAGTCCCTTGCCTTGATGAAGCCATGATACCTTCCTGTCCATAATATTTGGGGTTAAAGCTTTGGTTTGAGTTCTGTGTGCTTTCCTGGTTGGTCTTGCTTTGTTATGACTGAAAAAAAAAAAAGATGTCTTGCATATTGTTTAGTTCTTAAGGAGCTTAAGCTTCAAGAAGCATGGTAACTAAATCACATTTTCCTATTTTGGGGATCATAAAAATGTTGCCAATTTCAACTTTTCTCCTACATATTTCCTACTTCAAGACTTTTTCCATTTCTTAAATAATTTGTGGACAACACGAATTTTCCAGATAAACTCCAAAATCTTTATATAACATGATGGAAATGTAACTTTGACTCTGTGTTTTGATTCTAATATTTTTAAGCTAGTCTCATCTATTTAAAGGTTCACAGATTTTCTATTGGCAGTTATTAGTTTTGCTGAGATTGCTTAGTGAGTTTCCAGCCACTCTGATCATGCTCGTAGTTTTAATTTTTGAGATGGTAGTGGGCGTTGGTTACTTGTTTATTTGTGCAAAAGCTGCTACACCCTGTACTATTCCATGAAGACTTACAGTTTGGATCTCAGCCAGAACTGTGATCCTGGTTTTCCCATCTTTGGAGAAGAACATTTTTCCTTATAACATTGAACCCAATTCACCCAACAAACGTATATGAGTGTGTCCTTTACTCCTGATACTCTCTTGGAAAAGCAGTGTCACTTGGAACCCACAACCTTCTAGAAGGGACTTCTAGGTCAGACTAGACCACTGACTCCATTTGCACAGCTGTGGTTTGAGTCACAGTGTTTGCTCCCATGTTTTCTTGTGGTATATTGTGACAGATATCTCTTACAAACTTTATTTGGAGTTACCTTGAGCCTCATATTTTCTTTAAAGAATGAATTGTTCAATGTCCTAAAGCTATGTCAAGATAAGCACCATCTTTATCTGCACAACGAGAGTTTGACTTTTGTGGTGATATCTTGGGATTTGGTGGCATCAACACCACACGGTTAAAGCAGTCCTTTGCCTCGATGGTTACAGGGAAAGCATCAGACTTGCAGTGTTTGCCTCAAAAACTCTTAATTTAGAGCACATGGTAAGGAGTTAAGACCTAGAACTCTGTACACCAGGCTGGCCTCAAACTCATGGATCTGCCTGTCTCTACCTCCCAAGTGCTGGGATTAAAGGCTTGTGGCACTGCCCAGCTTTTTGCTCGCTTTGTATTCCATAATTCTCTAACCAATATCTTTTCCACTTAAAATACATTTCTTCACATCACAAAGTAAATCTTTGGCACTGAAAAGATGGCTCAGCAGTTAGAGCATACTCCGCTCTTCCAGAGGATCTGGGTTTGGTGCCCAGAACCCACATAAGGAGGCTACAACTACCTAATTACTGTTTCCTATCCACACAATTTAAGGCAGACTGATAAGTTCTTTCAGTTATTTGACCTGTGGATTCATCAAGTTTTTATTTCAGAAGGCATCCTCTGAGGTCCATTATTCCAAGCTGTTGGTTTCTTCTTCCTTTCTCCACTTCTGGACCTTAAGTGGTTACTCTACAATTGGTATGAGGTGTTCTTTTGAAATCTCACTAGTAAGGTCAAGAGACTGGAAGAGCTAGGGTGGCCAGGAGTTGTCGATTCTGTAGCTGCTAGGGATATGTGCCTGTTTTCAAGCAAATCTACAATATTTTCCAGAGAATCTCTCAGGTAAAATTCACATTGACATCAAAAGTCTCATTGCACACAAAAACCTTAATTATAAAGCCACTAATCATAAATGCATATAGTAAGTAAGATGGGAAGTTCTCTCTCTCTCTCTCTCCCTCTCTTTCTCTCTTGTCTCTCTGAAGCGATAAGCTGTAACACATGACATGTGTACACACACACACACACACATATATATATACTCAGCCTTCAAAGAGAAGGGAATTTTGTCATTTGTCACATACAGATAACAGTAAGTCCATAATTATAAGCTTGACAGGAAAAGGCAAATACTACCATCATCCCACTTAAACATTAATCCTTCTGACAATGAATTCTTAGAAACAGAGGGGAGAATAGTGGTTGCTAGTGCCTGGGCAGGATGAAGGGGTAAGGGGGAGACCAAGAAGTCTTGGTTGCCAAAAGATATGATCCAGGAGTGGTGGCACATGCATTTAATTTCAGAGGCTGTGGATATCTATATATCTAAACATTTTTTAAAAGGATATAAATTCTATGATTATATTTATAAAATACTATATGGAAAATATGCAGATAATAAGTAAAACCCAACAGTTCTAGCACCAGCATGACGAATGAACATTGTAGATCACACCTATGAACCTTCAGTGTTACAATAAATCTAAAGGTCCTAAAAACACACATAAAAGCAGGATAGTCATGGTGGGAGTCATCTTACTAATGTCTCAAATAAATGAGCAATTTACAGTAGAATCAAAAGCATCACACTGCGTCATCGCCTGCTGCCATTATTGAGACATCATTATAAACTCTACCCCAGCCTCCTACGGCTAAGGCACCTAGATTACAATTAAAAATGAAATTAGCCCATGTGCATTTCTGGAAACCTTGGTCTGGTAATGATTAAACTAGATCTTGAGCTGGAAGGAGGGAGTGACTAATGACAGGTGCTCTAATATGAGAAAGAACAAGTAAATTCTTTCTGCTTTGCTGCTTAATTTCATTAAGGCTTTCCGATGCTGGAAAAGCATCTAAAAGCATCTTTTACTCATGCATTGGGAGGGTCTTCTTGTTTGCAGAATTTAATTTACCAGAACATGGGATGAACCAAACATTAGAACAAAGGTGAACTTTTTTTATTTAATCTCTCAGGGCATTCCAAAGCCTTTATTGAAACAGTGTGAAGGTTGGTTATTTGCTTTTGTCTGGATTGAAGGACTCAAAAGTAAAATCTATTTTCTCTTTGCCCAAATTTGGAATCACTGAGAGATAGATACAGAATCCAGGCAAAGAAAATGTCAATTTGATGACCAAGAAAGCTGATATTAAAGGGATGGCATGGACCCCTGAACCTCAGTGATACCAACTTCATGGGGCTGCTATGTGAACTGGCTAATTTATGTGTGCCACTTAAATTAGCACCCAGCGGGCTAGAGAAATAGCTCAGCAATTAAGGCACTATCTGCTAATCCAGAGGTCCTGAGTTCAATTCCCAGTAACCACCAGGTGATTCCCAACCATGTAAACTAGGCTCTAGATCCCTCTTCTGGCATGAAGACATACATGCAAATTTAACATATGTAAATATATTATTTAAATTATATAATGTATATGCATATAAATGTATATGTGTGTATATACATATACATGAAAGATAGAAAGAAAGAAAGAAAGCAGCCACCAGCACCACGGCAGTGCTCATTAAATGTTGATTGTGATATGTATTTTAGCCAAAACCTATTACTGGTACTCTTGTAGAAGTCAACTGATCATAGGCATACAGCATTGGTATGTGCCACAGGCCAGGCTCCCTGATGGGAACTGAGCTTGCCACGGAGGAGCTGGGAGAAAGCACATTCTAATTGTACTAGTCAGCTAAACCAGAGCACGTGTTCTCCAGCACTCACAGACAGCTTAGAAAAGGAGACTGCCAAAAAGAAAAAAGTGTAACTATTTAGTGTCATGTTTTCTGAGAAAATGGCTTTGAAATAAGAAAAGACCTCAATCAAAGCATGAGTTGAACCAGGTCCTTAAATTTTTTTCAGACAGTTGTCACTAAGAATATACCTGTAGGTTTGCATTTTCTAAAGCCTACTTTAATACGTGTATTTAAGTGCTTGAACCTCCTTTCTAGCTCACCACCCTCCAGAGGTGTTGGAAAGGAAGATGTGGACCTGTTTAGAAATAGTGCTTTGGGGCAAATCTAATATACATTGTCAGGATATCAGCAGTTCAGTTCACCCAAATCAGCAGCAGTAGCTTGATCCACTTGCAAACACAATTCATGAATCAGCAATGGTAGTTTGATCCAGAAGAAACTGTGAGGCTTTGCCAATCAGCCTGAGTCCACAGAAGCAGCAAGAAGCCCCAGAACACCACTAGAAGTTCTTTCATGCATCTCTCTATGAAGTCATGACAAAAGACGACCAGCAAAGAGTGGCAAGGTGAACCAATGCTACATAGCATCATCCACGGTCTGATGGATTATACTTACATTCTTCCCAGGTATCACATGTTGTCTCAAGTATCCCCTCTAGCAAAACATCACATGCTCTTTCTCCAGGCTGCTTCCAGAAAAGCACCACATGTCTGTTCTCAGTAAAACATCCTCCCATATGTCTGCTTCAGCAAAAACAACTTCTCATATGACAACTTTCCAGAAAAACATCACATGACACAACTGAGTCTCCAAAGAAACCAGAAATGTCCACTTCATATACCAGTTAGGTACATTTTCCCCATAATAAAATGGACACAGAAAAATTCTCTAACCTGGGTTTACTTCACACTGTTTCTCCTTCTCCTCTTATATGCCCCCCTTTTGCAGATCATCATGAGACCTGCTAAAGAATCAGTGTTCACAGGTGGCAAAGCCAAGCATTTGGGGGACAGCAAGATCAATGAGAATTTTTTTCTTCTCTCCACCAGCTACAGGAAGGATTTTCTTTTTTACTTCAAAATGGCACCAAACAAATATTAAAACAAGCCATTATATTCTTGCTTAGTAGTTCACTATGAAGCTGACTCATGCTTCTAAACTTGACTCTAGCAATGGGGTCTCCAGAAGTAGAGATAATGGCAGCTATGCTTCTAAATGTTCTTTCCCCCCAGCAACTTAGGATGGAGCCATGACTACTACATAGGTCACTCTTCCTTTATAAAACTTTGCATCAAAATATGATAAATAAACACAAAAGAATACATCATAAGTATGTAGACTGGTTAATTTTTATAAGCTGTGCAGATCCCAGTACCATTCTTGGAGCTATCCACTAAGGGCCTCTTCCCCTTACTAGTCTAGTCATAAGAATTTGGTAGCTACTGCCTTGACTTCCAACAATTGTTGTTTTCTCTCTCTCTCTCCCTCTCTCTCTCTCTCTCTCTCTCTCTCTCTCTCTCTCTCTCTCTCACTTTCTCTCTGATTTATATATATGAGTCAGGTCCTACACATTCTTTTGTGAGTTCTTTCTTTAGCTTAACACCATGTTGGTGGGATTCAGCCTTATGGCCTATGTTGTAGCTTTAGCTTTCTGAGGATTTACTAGAGTGTTCCACAAAGTCATCCTCCTAAAGAACAGCCTGGGGATAGCCACAAAAATGGGGAAATATCTTATCTCAGAATGGGTCGTCTGTGCTGGGCAGCCATATCTCATTGTACTGTTAAACATTCTTGACATAGGAATGCAGACCACTGACCACCTGTGACCCCCTAGAATCCACCATGAAATTTTAGATTACCTAATCCTTCTAGAGAGTTCCCCTGGTTCCCTACAAGAAGGCCTCTGTGCCTTTGTCTGGGGTCACTATTTTGAAGAATAGTTCACACACACACACACACCATTGCTGGTTGTTTCTGCAGAATAAACGCTCTTTGTCTTTGCAAACTGTCTTGAGTCTGGGGTCTTCCTTCAGCGATTTTTGGATCCTTACATTTGTTGCATTGACCAGGAATCACTGAGGTCCCCCTTGACTTGATAGTAAAGCTGCTTTATTATTATTATTATTATTATTATTATTATTATTATTACGATGATGATGATGATGATGATGATGATGATGATGATGATGATGAGAGCAATTGACTCTCCACTGATCAGTGAGTTGGGGTGTGCCTCTGTGTGCTGTGTGTCTTGTCTATGTCTTGCTCTAAGTAGTCCTTTGTCTTGTTTAGTGTAGGGTGATTTTCTTTTCGTCTGCACAACCTGGAGGCCAACTAATACACCAGTAACTCCCTCCTGGCAGGGAGAGGGGGCTCCAAGGATGCTCCCCAGGCCCTCTCAGTTGGAGACAGAGAGCTCTGTTCTGATCCAAGTCTTCGCAGAAGCTAACAGGTTCTTCTCAGCCAGCAGAGCCCATTCTTAGGGATAGGTTGCTGTCTCTGGACTCATTTCAGTTGGAGTCATAGAGCACCAATCCAACCTAGGCTTTGGTAGAGATTGGCAGGAAGCTCCTGGTGGAGTTCATTTTGGGGGGATAGGCCACCATCAGCTTCATTTGGTTTCTTTTCCGGATACCTGTAGGCTTGTTTTCATGTTTCTGTGCTTATGTTTAATTTGTTCTTCTTTATTTTCTTGAGAACTACCATGGGGCAGACCACCAGCTCCACCCCACTGGACCTAGTCCAGTCACAGGTCAAAGACTTCAAATGCCTGGTAGAAAATTTGGGCCTAACTGTGGTCAGGGAAGCTGACTGGTGGTTTTGTTTTGTTTTACTTTGTTTTGCAGGAATGAATGGCCAGCTTTCAATGGGGGATAGCCAGCAGGAGGCACTTTCCATCTTCCTACTATCTAGTTGGTTAAAGGTATTGTGTATGGAAATTGTGGGCTCCCTAACTAGGTTCCATATATCACTGTCTGGCAACATCTGGTAGAGAACCTTCCTACATGGCTGAGGGAGGCCTTTCCTACCACTTACCCCAGTGATCTTACAGGTCAAGGAAAAGGAACATTTAAAGAATCAAGTGGGCAGTCCTATCCCTTTTGGGTCCAGAGGAAGACTCCTTCTGACTCCCCTATGAGAGCTTACATTTGGTACCTTATCACCCTATCCTAGTGCATGTCCCTCCCTTGCAAATGGTGGATGCTGATCCAGGACCCCAGAGAAGCGGGAAAGGATAGAGCCTGCTCTCCCCATACACAAAACCTGCACAGCAAGGTAGGCAGATTTCACCACAACTGCACTACCTTTACAGGCTAGATTGACAGGGCACACAGTACAAGACACACATCCCTTTCCCACTAGTGATCTATATAGATGGAATATGCAGAATCTCTAGTTTTCAGAGAAACCTTCTGTCCTCATAAACATATTAGACTCTGTCATAACCATAACTCAGGAGCCTACTTGAGACGATTGCCAACAGCTCTTGCAGGTGGTCTTGAAGACCGAGAAAATGAACAGGTGACAGCAGCAGCCTGGAAACTGGTTCTGGGTGCAAATAGCCAGCCCACCACTGTACAAGCTGATATTAATGCGACTTTTCCCTTAATTCATCCTGATTAGGATCCTGGCAACCCTATGGATGAGGAGAGGCTGAAAGTCTTCTGCCAGATTCTAATGAGAGGTCTTCAGGAGGCTGCTAGGAGGCCCACAAGTTTGTCTAAGATAGGACAAGTTATACAAGGTAAGGAGAGTCCAGGGCCATTTCTTGAGAGGTTGCTATTAGCCTACTGTACCTATAGCCTCTGGACCCAGAGTTGAGGAAAAACCAATCAGCTATGAACCTGGCATTCACCAACCAGGAAGCACCAGACATCCATTGAAAACTCCAGTGGATGAAAGGATTTGAAGTGCATGGCTGGGCTCCTGGCTATAGCCAAAAGTCTTTAACAACAGGGAGGCTCCAGAGGCTGACTAGGGGATTCACCAAGGTGCTATTAGCAGCTACTGAAGGGACCAGTGGCCTATCTGTCTAAGAAATTGGACCTTATCACAGGAGGGTGGCCAGCTTGCCTGCGTAAGCTGTCTTTCTGGTCAAAACACAGGTTAAATCACCATAGAACAAGAACTGATTATAACCACCCCTCGTGCCATCCAGGGAGTACTCAAAAACTCCCTGACCATTGGAAATCTAAAGCCTCACTGGTGCATTATGAGTCCCTGCTCCTGAACCCGGAGCAGGATGTTACACATGACCATTCAATAGTGCTGAGGCACGTCGAGAACCTGAGGCCAGACCTGACAGAAATCCCCTGGCCAGATGCAGAAATGGTCTAACTCACAGATGGAAGCAGCTTCATGCAAGGCAGAATCTGGTGTGTGGGTGTGGCAGTGATGGCCCCTGACTCTATAGTGCGGGCCTTGGCCCTACTGCCTGGAACTTCTGCTCAAAAAGCTGAATTAATTGCCTTCGCTCAGGCCCTACAACTGGCAAAGAGCAAAATTGCTAACATCTACATAGATAGACAATATGCCTTCGCTATGGCTCATGTTCATGGACTCATATATAAAGAAAGGGGGTTGCTCGTGGTGGAGGGGAAAACTATCAAAAATAAGAACAGATTTTGGCCCTATTAGAGGTGCTATGGCTGCCCCTCAAGGTAGCCACTGTTCACTGCCCAGGATCTCAAAAGGGCATGGATGAGAGGGCAAGAGGAAACAGGCTAGCCAATAAGGCTGCAGAAAAGATTGCTTTAGATTTCACAGCCGAAGCCATGATAGTTTTAGTCCCACCAGAGCTTCCCCAACCTCACCAAAAGGGAGACCACCACCATGGTAGCCAAGAAGTTGCTGGAGGACATAATCCCCACTCATTGCTAGGGTCTGACAATGGACCAGCCTTCATCTTAGGTAACACAGTCACTTGTTAAAATATTGGGGACAGATTCAAAACTACATTGTGCTTATCATCCCCAGAGTTCAGAATAAGTAGAAAGGATGGATCAAATCCTAAAGGAGATCTTAACCAAATTAACTCTAGAAACTGGCAATGACTGAGTAGCCCTCCTCCCCTATGCCTTGTTAAGGTTAGGAACACTCCTTATATTTGGGGTTTGACCCCTTTTGAGATACTGTATGGGAGGTATCCTCCCCTCTTACTTAACTCTCAGCCTGAAATTCTTGCAGAATATGACCACCAGAAGTTCCTGGAGATGGTACAGGCTCTTCTCAGGATGCCAAAGCAAACATGACCAAGCATCCACCAAATCTATGAGTCTGCACACCCTCTTAATCCCCATTGCTTTGAATCAGGTGATGAGGTCTGGATTAAGAAGCATGACCACTAGACCCTTGAACCTCATTGAAAGGGCCCACACAGTGATCCTGACAATGCCCATGGCCATAAAAGTAGATGGGATAAAGGCCTGGATCCACCACTCGCATATCAAGGCTGCTGGATGAGAGACAACCCAGCAGCTGAAACATTGTAGAGACCAGCTTTAGAGGGCTGAACACCTGAGGCCAACACTGGACTGTGGCGCCACCTACAAGATCCACTCAAGCTAAGAATTCAAAAAAACTCTTGCCTCACTCACACCCCACTGTACCCTAGACAATAGAGGGCCTTCATAGATCTCCAAAGGGTTCCATCTACCTGCTCCTTATAGACTAGTCTTAGCTTAATTTAAAAAAGTCTATTCATCACTTAGAACAGTCATTAAAGTCATTAGCCAAAGTAGTACTAAATTAGACTTACTCATCCTAGGGCAGGAAGAGCTTTCCCCGGCCCTAGGAGAGCAATGTTGTTTACCAACAACTCAGGCATTATCAGAAACAGCCTGGCCATGGTTCACCAAAGACTAAGTTAAACTCAAGCAACAGAATCAAAACCAGAATGAATCGTAATTTTCCTGGTCCCCTGGCTGACTGTACTAATATCAGCACTAGTGGGATCAATTCTGCTCTTGCTAACTGTTCTCACTTGTGGATCTTGTGTGGTAAATGCTCTAGTCAGATTCATATGAGAACAAATCTCTATGGTCCAACTAATGATTCTTAAGTAGCAGTATCAGTTGAGATGGTGCCTTGCTCAAGAGAAGAATGAAAAGATAACACAAATCCCATTTGTCTCCATGTAAAGACCAGGCCTGACTTTGAAAAGAAGGTCATAAGGCACCAGCTCCAGGAACAGACCATAAGTCCCAGGAACTAAGCCATAAGGCACCAGCTCCAGGGACAGACTATAAAATCCAGGAACAAGGTCATAAAAGCCCTTCCCAAAGAACCAGCCTAGGGATAACCACAAGAATGGAAAAATATCTTAGCTCAGGATGGGCAGCCCTATCTCATCCTATGGTAAAACCTTCATGACATAGGAACACAGACCACTAGCCACCTGTGACCCCCCCCCAGCACCCACCAATGAAATTTTAGATTACCTAATCCTTCTAGAGAGTTCCCCTGATTCCCTATAAGTCCTGTGTGCCTTTGTCGGCAGTCACCATTTTGGAGAATGGTTGACCCCCACATGCTGGTTGTTTCTGCAGAATAAGCTCTCTTTGTCTTTGCAAACTGAGTCTGGGGGTCTTCCTTCAGTCATTAAGACCCTTACACTGATTTCACTTCCTTCTTCATCCTAGCTGAAGCAAGCAATCAGGCTGAGAATTAGAGATCATGTTTTTCTTCCTTTCATTTTTTTGTAAACAGAATGTTTATATGAAATTAAGATTTAAACACTTTCAATATTTAATTTCAAGGCTTAAAATATTCTCTCTCATATATTGTCTGAGACAGGGTCTTTCTATGTAGCCCTGGCTGGAACTTACTTTGTAGACCAGGCTGGCCTCGAACTCACAGAGATCTGCCTGCTTCTGTCTCCCAAGTGCTGGGACTAAAGATGCATTCTATAATTTTGATAAGCCAATTTTGACTTTATCATCTTTGTTCTCTGCTTTCCCAACATGGATCAAGTCTATGAAGGGAAAAATCCTCCCTTCAGTCTAGAGATGCCACCAGTCAGAAGCCAGGAGACCAGTCTACCCACTGTCCTTGCAAAGGATTCAAAGCCAGAAGGATGATCTGGAAATGATGTAGTGTTGCCCAGTGGCAGAGCATTTGCAGGCATGGATCAGACACTGAGTGTGACTTACGGAATAATAGGAAATGTAGACAAGAACCCTGCCTTCAAGAGACAGGCAGAGAAGAGAAGTGGCAAGCAAAGCACTTTTATTTACTGAGTCATCTTACCAATTGCCCACCTTATTATTTTTTGTTTGGTTGATTGGTTTTTTCTTTTCTTTTCTTTCTTTTTTTTTGGGGGGGGGGGGGGATTCCAAGACAGGGCTTCTCTGTGTAGCCCTGGCTGTTCTGGAACTCACTCTGTAGACCAGGCTAGCTTCAAACTCAGAAATCCACCTGTCTCTGCCTTCCAAGTGCTGGGACTAAAGGCATGCGCCACCACTGCCAGGCTATTATTGGCTCACCTTATTATTATTATTTTTTTTAAGACAGCATTTCTCATTGAACCCAGAGCTCACCGATTTGGCTAGATTGGCTGCCGAGCAAGCCTCACACAGGGGTTCTTCCCAGTGCCAGAATTACAGATGTGCACACCTAGGTTTTTATGTGGATGCTGGAGAACAAGCTCAGGTCCAGATGCTTGCACAGCAAGCGCTTTACTGACTGAGTCATCTCTGTAGCCCAAAGTCTTTTACTTTAAAAACAAAATGAGAGGGCCTGGAGAGATGGCTCAGATGTTAAGATCACTGACTGCTCTTCCAGAGGTCCTGAGTTCAATTCCCAGCAACCACATGGTGGCTCACAACCACTGTAATGGGATCGGATGCCCTCTTCTGGTGTGTCTGAAGACAGCTACAGGGAGCAGGGCTGGAGCAAGTGGGGCTGGAGCGAGAAGAAAGAGTGTCTGAAGACAGCTACAGTGTTCTTACATTTGATAAATAAATAAAATAATATGAGAATCCTACTTTAAGAGCTTAGTATAGAGGGGTAAATGGGGAAAATCAGGAGTGGCTTTAATCAGGGGAAGGGGAGGTCGATTACAGAAGGAAAGGGAAAAATAACACTAAGGATGTCTGGAAAAGCAGACATGAAGAACTGCATTGTTTTTTATTTACCAAAATTACATATATATTCTCTCTCTCTCTCTCTCTCTCTCTCTCTCTCTCTCTCTGTGTGTGTGTGTGTGTGTGTGTGTGATTGACAATGCTCCCCCCAAGAACCATAGACTACCCAACAAAACCCCCAACAACAGGTATGAGATACCCTCTTTCAAATAGTTGGTCATTGTTGTCCACGAGACTCCCAAAACAATACAGGTAGGCTACTGCTGTTGCCCTTGGTTGTCTCCCAGAGGTTGAAAGTAAACCCTATTGCTAAAGACACCTTGTACTTCACGCACGGGGCTCAGAGGATCCCAGCTAGATCTGGCTTGAAAGCCTCCTCCCTCAGGACTAGCTTTCATTGTACCAGAAGGTTCTGTGCAAACTCCTGAGGGAGGCAATGAATAATCCTACCCAGGGGTGATGCCCAAGATCCACAACAATGGCCAGCTTGGCAAGATATCCCCAAGGAAGCAATAGTGACACTCATGTCTTGATGGTAATTAACAGCTGTCTAATTGGACTAAGGCTCACTCAACAGGAGGGAAATCATACATACATGAGAAGTGAACCTTCTACCACACTGAACCCACATAATTCATGGCTGCATTCTAAATACTTCTCCTTATACTCATCAATAAGTATAGCAATCTCTCCCTCACACACAGACCCTGTGCAAAAACAAACAAAAACTTCTCTTTGCAATAGATAGAGACCATTACGAGAAACCAAAACTGGTCAAAACACAGAGAAGAATTGATTGTAGAGAGTCCAGCCTTAGTGGATACATCTACAACACAATTTCTGGACACTAAGTCTCAGGGAACATGGTGGAAAGTGTAGCAGAAAGATTATAAGAGCCAGAGAACCAGGAAATTTGCTGTGGGATTGTCTCTTCTAGAAATGGCAGAGAAGCTTCCGCCACTACAATACCTCAATAATATGACTGCCAAAACAAGACTTGAACCAGTTCAACGTGAACAGACATGCTAACAGGGACGGGGGAAAATCTCATGGAGACCCATCCCTAGACAAAGAAGTACAGGCAACTAAGGAATGCTGAGAGCAGGAAAAAATAGTCTTCCCTAAGGAGAAGCTCTCTAACTGGGTAATTGATTATCCAATGCCAAGTGGTCAGTCCTGAAACCATATACATACAAGTAACACTAAAATGAGTGTGTGTGTGTGTGTGTGTGTGTGTGTGGGTGTGTGTGTAAAACAAAGAAAAAGAGGCCAAAGAATTTGTGAGGGAGTGGGGCATGGAAGGTGTGTAAAGGGGAGAAATTATGTAATTATATTTTGATTTTTTAAAAAAGAACTTAGTATACTCATGGGGGAGGAGTCTTCTCTAAGATGTTTTCGTGACAGGTTGTTTCCCGTCATTCATCTTTTTTTTTTTTTTTTTTTTTAAGTGAAATAAAGAGAAGTTTCCCCCAGCTAAAGCTTAGGGCAACTGTGTAGTGGTGGAGTCCCCCCACCCAGGATGTCCCCCAGTCTTCCATATGCACCTGCTATTACCAACCTTCTTTGTATATCAGAATCCTTGGAGTTTACAGAATATAATGACTTGATCTCACCCTCAGGGATTCAGAGGTAATGATTCTTCAAGTTTTACAAGGCCCTCAGGTGGAACCTAGAGTCAAAGTTCAGATCCACTGATGCAAATACAATCTAGATGCTCCCACGGTCTCTAAGCTTCCAGACTTGTCCTGATATGCCCAGACATGTCTAAATCCTATGATAAACAGGGTTATTTCTCCTTGGTTCTCTAGAATGTCTGAATGGAGAAGTTTATAAAATTGTATCCTTTTTTTTTGCAAAAAATACTCCATCCACATATAATGGTTTGTTATCTGCTGTGGGTGTGTACTGTGCCCCATTACCACACACCAAATCCAAAGGCTGGAAACATAACCAACGGGTTATAGGAGAGATTATCTCCTCTACACCAATCCTAAGCGCCTCTGAGCCTAGCACAGCCCACAATGCTGGTCCGGGGCACATTGGAATTTGAGAGTTCAACAGCAACAGGAAGGTCACTGTTATCTTCTCCCCAAAGCAAACAATAGCAGACAGTTCTTCCATGAAGCATAGCCTAACTTCTCAGGTGAGAGGTACCGCCCGTATCTGGAGAAGAGCCAATGACACAGGAGTAGAGAAGCACTTGAACAATCAGGCTTTGTTAAATCTCCCAGTGTATACCACAAGATCATAGAATCTCTGCCCATCATATTTCACAATGACTATTCACTCTTCCAAAACTCAACATGAAAACACTTAAGCTTACCTGTTTCTTTGGGTCATCATTTCATTATGAAACCTCTTGTGTCAAGATAAAACATATTAGCTAAATTAATGCCTTTCTCTTATTACTATATCTTAATTTAGGAAGTCCTCAGCCACGAACCTTTCTATGCATAAGGAAAGATATTTTTCCTCACTAGTATAATCAAGAGGGGGCGTGTGGTGATAAATATAAGTGTTTATAAGCTGTGGCTAATAATGTTCATGGGCAGAGAGAGTGTTTACCTAGAATGCACAGGCCCTGGGTTCCATTCTCAGTAACATAAACACAAAGAAAGGGGTGTTGGTAACATGTCCCCAGCCCATGGGCAGAATATCCAACTTAGTGTGTGTCTGATAGCTTGGAGAAGGTATATGTAGACCATGGTCAGACTTATAGATGTTATCATAAAAGCAAAAAGATGTCCTTAGCAAGCTAAGCAAGGGAACATGGGTTGTGGATGAGAGTGTGCAAGCAGGGAACAGTCATCAGAAGAGAGGTGCTAATATGTCCTAGTCTGGTTTTCTGTTGCTGTGATAAAACACTGTCCACCAACCTGGGGAAGAAAGGGTTCATCCATCTTACAGATTAGAGTCCATTAATGGAGAGATGCCAGTGAAGGAGCTCAGGGTTAGAACTTGGAGGCAGGAATTTAAGTAGAAACCATGGAAGGATGCTGCTTATCAGATTCCTCCTCGTGGCTTGCTCAGTCTGCTTTCTTATAAAACCCAGGGCCACTTGACCAGGGGTGGCAACACTCACAGTGATTCTCTACCCATGAGTATTATAGCCACAGCCTACATCAATCATTAGTCAGGAAAATGCCCTTACACACTTGTGTGCAACCAATCAACTAAGGTTCCTTCTTCCCAGATGACTCTAGTCGGTGTCTCTTGAAACTAAGAAGCACATGGTGCTTTGGAGGTAGTTTCTAAGGTTTTTCATGCCACCAAGTTGAGTTACCCCAAAAGATTGCTTGAGGTACCCTAAGTAAGAAGGGGCCAGAAGTTCCAGGGGCTTCTCTCAGCAATCCTTGCTGATTCTCTGATTCCTCCATCTGTAGCCAAATGCTAGTTTGGAAAAGAAGAAAGGAAAGAGGAAGAGAGACACAGAAAACCTGGGGAAGTGGCCTCCTCTTCTCATCTTGGTTTTCTGTTTAATCATTTAGCTGGCACATCCATGCCTACTCAGGTGAAAAGATATGTGAACCAAAGGTCAGGGTCACAGTCTGTCTCAAATATACACGCGGCCCCTTCATATGTACATTGGGAGGAGACGTGAGGGTAGTTATAAAACTATTTTTATCCAGTCCCCGTTTCCTAGCAACCAGGCAGAAGCATCTGTGTTCAGGATGACTTTAAGCACCAGCTCAAGCCTTCCAATGCTCAAACCTGCCTACAGGTACTGAAGAGAACAGAAGTGCTGGAATCAGTCTCCAGCTGGTGAGACACTGTGGTTGGGGTTTGTTAAGAGCCTGCACCTGATCTTACAGAGCAGCGATCTATATCACCATGACAAGACTGTGGAGAGGGGATCTGCTTGGAATATGCAAATATTCCATAGTTCCCAGGATTCCTTAAACTATGGGGCTGTGACTTTTGGGAGTTTGGTATCTATGAAAAAGCTAGAGGTTGAGGCAGCTGACCATTTTCCAGTGCCTCTTTTGAGTGTGTTTCCAGCTAGTGGTCTTGATTCCTTTATAGCTCTATAGACAGAAGAATGACTGGATGGCTGGGCTGTGATGGAGAGCATGCCTTTTGTCCCAGCACTTGGGAGACAGAGGAAGGCACATCTCTGTGAGTTCAAAGCCAGTATGAGTTCGAGATCTGCAGAGCTAGTTCCAGGAGAGCCAGGGCTACAAAGAGTAACTCAACTCAGGCAAAAATCAACTCTAACTGAATGAATAGTCTATGCAAATGGCTCTCTCTCAACCAGCCAAAGCTGACAAAAGACTTTAAACGAGTTCTTTAGTGAGCCATACCTCTACAGGCTACTGTCCTTGTTTTACAGAGGAAGAAATGCACCTCCCCCAACTCCCCCCGGGGGGGGGGGGGAAATAAGCCCAGAAAGTTAATTTTCATAAGGTGACTGGGCTAATTGGTGGCCTTTCAAAGTCTCCTGACCTCCAGCCTAGTGATCTAGAGGTGATAGGCATTCATATTTTTAATATATTACAAATTGGTATATCTTTGGATATTATACCACATTGGGGTAGGAGTGCTAAGAGAAGGCTGGCACAAACTTATAGTTCATAAGTTTGAAATTCAAAGGGCCTGCTCAGAACTGTAAGACAAGAATTAAAGTAGATGCTAAGACGTTTTGCTTTTTAGGCTTCAAAGCTAATGATCCTGCTTTTTGCCAAGGCATTGAGCTCACTTCCTGCCAGGAAATCAAGCCCACTTTCTAGTCAAGAATTGGAATAGAAAAAAATCTTATGAACATGTACTTTTATAAATTATTGAATTAAAAGAATTTTAACATATTCCAACCATCATGGAGTGATAGAATGCCAGGGTAAAGTTAACTATACATAAATATGTACATGCATACATGCATGCATGCATACATACATGTGTGTATTTTTTTGGTGATAGCAGAGACTGAGAGCCAAGCAACTTGACCACGGTCTCACCAATCAGCTGTAGAGGGGATGCCACATCCCAGTCCCTGGCTTCCCTAGGTCGGGGCTTTTCTTCCTCTAGACCATGAAGCCTCCTTTCTAACCCGATGCAATCTTTCTCTCCTGTCTCTCCAGACCAGAGCCAGTGCTTCTCCACCTCTTCATACCCAAGTCCTCGCTCTCACAGACTGAAGCAGAGGCCGCAGCAGGAAGAACGATTCTAACCAATCACCCTGGCGAAGAACTCATTCGAGTCAGTGGCAGCCTGCTTGCTCTCTCCTTAATGTTAGAGACCAACTCAAACGAACCTTCGTGATCGTGAGCTACGGTTGTCTGCCAAGCTATCTTTCCATTTATCTTCAAAGTAAGAGTTTTAAAGCACATGTACAATTTAAGTAGTCTGTCAACATTTTTTTTTTTTGCATCTATAGTCAGTCTTCTTCAGGGAACAAAACCAACAGGGTGTGTGTGCATGTATGTGTGTGTATGTATATGTGTGTGAGTGAGCATATGTATGTATGTGTGTGTGAGAATCAGTATATGTATGTGTGTATGTATGTGTGTGTGAGTATATGTATTTGTGTGTGTTTGTGTGTGTATGTATGTGTGTGTGAAAATGAGTATATGTATGTGTGTATGTCTCTGTGTGTGTGTGTGTATGGTAGGAAAGAGACAGAGATGGAGACTGAAACAGAGATAGAGACTGAGAGTGATTTAAAAAATGGTTCCCATGAGTCTAGAGACTTGGTCATTCTGAATTTGATGGAGGAGATGTGCAGCCTGGAGACCCCTGCAACAGTGGCAGTTGGAGGCTAAGCTGTGGGCTGGTAGACTTCCTTCTTGCTAGGAAATGTCCACTCTTGTTCATTCAAGGCCTTCAACAAGTTAGGTAAGGCTGCTCAAATTATGGAGGAATATATACTTTACTTTAAAGTATAGTTTATAGTTTACTGTTTAAATGTTTATCTCATTTAAATGTTTTATCTCATCCAGAAAACAATTTTATAAAAACATCAAAATAACATTTGCCCAAATATCTAATAATAGTAATTCAGCCATGATCGTTCATCAAACTAGCCATCACAAAATGCTCCAAATCTTTTTAAATTAATACAAATGGTGCTGATAGATTTGGTTTATAGTCATATTTGTTGCTGAGTTCATTTATTGATTTGTGTGTGTCATTTCAGAGTGCCTTTGATCCCATAACCTTGTCTTCAACTTACAGTTCAAAGTCAAGGTGGTCACTGAAGATACATTTGCCACTATTGTGTGAACTGTCAAATGACCTCCCAGCTATGAGGAGTCACAGACAGTTATATCATGAGTGAGGGAGTCACCAAGTCAACCACACACAGGACACTTCCAATGTGTTCAGATCACAAGTCAGTGTGTTAGGGTGGTTCTGCCCAAAGAGCCTTGTCAACTGCTCCAGGAACCATCTCTGTTTTACAAGGTAGAGTACTGTGCGGATGCACACACACACACACAGAGTGTGTGAGAGAAAAACTTGAAAGAGGGTGAGTGAGACAGCTCAGCAGGTCAAAATAGTTAAACTCAGACTTCAGGACCTGTGCTCCATCCCTGGATCCCACATGGTATCGTGAGAGAACCCACTCCTGACACTTGTCCTCTGACACTTGCCCTCTGACACTTGCTCTCTGACACTTGCCCTCTGACAGTCACACTTGGGCCATGGCACATGCATACCTGCATTCATATGCACACACAAAAATGGATTAGTTAATACATCTATATTTTTTTTATTAAAACTTGAAAGGAATAATCTCTCAGATAGGCACAAGGTTCAGGGCTAGCCTCCAGGTCACTTTCTGCTTGGAACTTGCTGGGTGAGATGGCTGAATTCTGGATGGTCTCGGATCCCTTCCACAGCCTCAAACTCCATGACTGGTATTTGTAGCAACAGCATCCCTGATCTGTATCCCCTCTGATTTGCTGCTGTAGTTTCCAGGCTTGCAGAAACTGCTCTTCCTAAAGGCTATCGGGTGGATATCAAGCTGCAGATACCTGCTCAGCCACAGCCTTCCAGCATGGAAAGGAGGCTTGTGAAGCAGGAGGTGCAAAGGCTGCTGTGAGTATTCTCACCCTTGCATTTGGAATCCCTCACGGATAGTCTGTATATTGGCAGGTGGACAAGAAGCTAAGGAAGGATCTCTCTGTTCTGCTTCTGCGGGAGAAAGCCAGCAGATGCTTTAGTCTCTGTCTCCTGCCATGCAGGCACTTGTGGTACAGGGCAGGATACAGAATCTCTTGGGAAGATGCAGAAGCATGTGTGTGCAAGGCACCTCTTACAGCCTAGGGGGACAGGATGCACCATCGAAATGGGCAGCACTTACAGGCAAAATATATAGATCCCTAAATGTGCCTTCAGGCCCAGCATTTAAACCAGAGCCTCTGCTGCTTTTATGGCCAAAGTTAGCAAATAAACAGACCATCTCCATCTCCATTTTTTTTTTTTTTTGACTTCTGAACTTTCTTGACTAATAAAGAAAAGATGAAGTTTCCCATAAATTTTCCCCGTCCCATTCAGTTTTTCTTCAACCTGGTATTTTGCAAATATTGATGGGGGAAAAAAAAATCACCCATCACACAACAAGAAGTCACATTTTTATTTTGTATACATTGTTGGCACAACACGAATATGTTTTCCATCAAAGTTCTTATTAGAGAAACCATCAAATGTCCCTTGTCTGCCTATGAAGGTGAGTGTCTTTACTAAATCTTTAAGGAATTGTGGGATAAACATGTATAGAATCCACCCTTGTTTACCCATATGTGTTTGGACGCTAAGATCACAGCAACAACAGCAACAACAACAAAACAAAAACCAAACAGTAGTTTAAAAGACAACAACAGACAAAAATAAAAATGCCAACTCTGACAAGTGTGGTTGTGATGCCTTTAATCCCAGCAGTTGGGAGGCAAAGGCTTGTGGATCTCTATGAATTGAGGCTAGCCTGGTCTACAGAATTCTGGGATAGCCATGACTCATACAGACCCTACCTCAAAAAATTAAACGAATAGATAATAAATAAGTGACTAAATAAATAAATATTTTCTTGCTACACATGCTAACTTCAGGCAGAATGCCCAATGCTAATGTGTTCTGTGGGAAATTTTACAAAAAAAAAAATGTATGCTTTATTGTTATGGCCTCTTCTTAGCGTACAAATACCCACAGGAGGTGTGTCTGCTAGCTCCTGAGTGCTTGGGTTAAAGGTGTGTGTGACTATGCCCGGCAGGAAATCTTTATTGTATGCAATGGATGTTAGCTCTCTTCTTGCAAAAATCTTTTCTGTATGTTGGCATTTTGAATCCTTTCTTTTTTACTGTAAATTATTCTAACAATGTGTCTAATTTTAAGATAAATGTGATTTAAGTTCATTGTGATTAGATATTTTAAACCTGCAGTCTTTGGAGATCACTACGAAAGCCAAAATTGACTATCAATAGCTACTAGGCCATGGCTGACTTCTGTTGCATTTTTGTCTTGGGGGGTGCAGGGGGATCAAGGAGAAAGCCTCTTTCTGAGGATGGAGCCCTATGTTGTTCCCAATATTTCAATGCTGCTCTCTTGCTTTTAAGGAGAGAGTATATTGGAATCAGACTTCGGGAAAATGAATTTGATCCTAAAGGAAGAGGCCAACTCACCTTTCTAGATGATATGGTAAACCAAGTCATGGTACAACTCCCATTGTGTTCTGTATGTGACAAGGGGACAGGACAGGTATCAAATGCATATGTAACTAACACACACACACACACACACACACGCATGCACACACATATGTATGCACACATGCATACACACACCTTGTCTTTTCCCAATGTTTTCCTCATCCTAAGGTTGTCTCTATGATCATCTTCAGCCACTAACTAGGAAGCAAAAAGAGAATGAGAAAATAAGCATAGTCGAGAAAAGATTTTAAAACAAATGACTGCAAGATAAAATGTTAATTCACAATGTTAAGACCTTGACAAAATTAGCAATCGTGTAGTTCTCAACTCTAAGCACTTACCATCACTGGCTAGTGGAGAAGGCAAAGTGATATATGATCCTAGATTCCATTGTGTTGTTCATACTGAGCCCCAGATCATGTGAAGTTCTGCTAACTGGCTACACTGAAATTAGAGAAACCACAAAAAGATTTCATCCAAAAGAAATCAGTGAACTCAGTTTACCCCCTGCCCATGTGCTGTCTGCATACTAAGAGGGATGTGTCTCTTCTTCTCAGTTTCCCTCTGAGTAAAGCCAGAATCTGTAGCTAAGCCTACTTCTCTGTGTGCACACATCATGCAGAGGCACCAGACAGATCAGAACTGTACTTCTCAAACTTTAATAAGGTATTGTTACAGCGCCATTTTTATTCTGGAGGTCAAGGTTGGGCTTATATTTCTAATGAGCATGGCCAGTGTGACTAACCCAGGCATCAAACTACAAATGAGGTTTCAACAGAATGACTGGGCTCCAAAACCCTTATTTATTATTTAGGTTGACATTTTACTTTGGTTCAGTCCCTGGAGAGTGTCATTACATGATTGAGGAATTCTTAGAACCTTAAACAAACCGAGATCAATCTTTGCTTCCCTGGATATGGGCTGGAAAGAAAATGTTGCTAGTAAGTGGTAAACATGCCTACTAAGTAAAAACCTTACAAACGACTGGGGGAAATGTCATCACTGTAAGAAGAATCAACAAACAAATTGACTCTCAACTTTGTACCAGATGTGAGGCTCTCTGTCAGTCACCTCTGTCTGGGCCATCGCTCCTGCTATGTCCTCTAACAATAAACAGGATTAGAAATTGTTCTCTGTAGCTTTCTTTCCCCACCTTCTCCTTTTGTCTATTTGAAACTTAAGGAGACAGAGACCCAACGCTCATCAGCGACTCACCCAAGAATATACTGGAAATCCTAGGGGTCACATTCCCCAATTCCTTGTTGAGGGTTCTTTCTATTTTGGACTATACGCAGAAAGATTCTGAAACATCTCTAGCTGAGCATCAGGCTATAAATAGGGATTTCCACACACCCCTTTCTACACACACACACACACACACACACACACACACAATTGAAACTTGGCAGAGGATGGGCTTAGCAGTACCATTGTTCAGGGAGTTGCTTTGCTAAGGTCTCAACTTACTGCTCTGCTTTCTACTTCCTGATCCAGGCCCACTATGACTTGGCCGTCAGTATTGCTAGTCAATGGCTAGATCTCTCAGAAAACTTAACCTGGCTCCAGTGGGAGAAAGTGTAAGTTGAAATATGTTTGTTGTTTTTCTTTTTGATCTATTTATTTAGTGTAGATGGGAAAATATGTACGTACATGTGTTCCTGTGTATGGCTGTGAGTGTGTGCAGAGGTCAGAGGTCAATGTCTTCCTTTGTTACTCTTCATCTTATTTTTGAGATAAGGTCTCTCTCCCACTGAGTCTGGAGTTCACCACTAGCAAGCCTAGCTGTTTAGCAAGCTCCAAGGAGCCTCCCTGTCTCCTCCTCCATCTCCCCTGTGCTAGGATTGCAGGCTATGCCACACCGTGCATGCCACACCGTGCCCAGCTTTTTATATGGCTGACTGGGGAAGGCTCCACACTCAGGTCCTCATGTTTATACACTTTACCTCCTGAGCCATCTCCTCTGCCCTTGTGGGTTTTCCTTTTAAAACAAGACTCTAATTGATAGAGCAAATTCCAGCCCTATCTGGCATCTTCCTGTGAGACAGTAATATAGAAACACAAAGCAAACTTCCTCCTCCAGCCAGAACCAGAAGACACACTACAGCTGCAGCTTGGGGACATCATAAGCATGTTCACATATTTTGTATTTGTAACCATTGGTTTCTGTCAAGTTTTTAAAAAGTCTTGCATGGGATGCTTCTTTTGAGGAGCACGACTTCACTGTATTGTATACAAGCTCCCTACAGGTTAGTTCTATAGGTAGAGACTGAAATTGCTTCCCAAGGACTATTTCACAATTTCTGGAGCACTTGAGTCTGTGGGATCATTTCCTTCCCAAGATTATCAGCATTTTCCTTCAAGTGTAGTGACTCAGCAGATTCAGTCAACTGAGCAGGACAGGGAACTGAGAGGCAGGATCAAATAGCTCAGTCCAAAGTCCAGATATTGTTTCTATTCCTCACTCCTGGCTTAAGCTCCAGGCAAGGAACTGACAATAATAAGCAGAAAATCCAGTTTGAACAACCTGGAAGGAACAAGAGCGAAGGGTGGGGTGGGGGCGAGAGAGCAGGGAGAGAGGAGGTGGGGGAGGTAGGTTTGATTGCCTCTACATCTGAGAACTTTGTGAGTTGAACTGTTGGGCACAGGGATTCAAAACTCAGGCTGGTGAGATGTCTCAGTGGGCAAATGACTTGCCAATAAGCCTATCTGATTCCACACCTTGGGCTCACATAGTGGGAGGAGAGAGCAGGGTGAGATCCCTCAGGTTGACTCCTAACCTTCACAGGAGCTCCACAGTGAAGCAAGCGCTACCCCCTCCCCGACACCCCCTACACACACACACACACACACACACACAAAGTAAATATGATTTTTTTTTTGAACCTCACCAGCTGCTACCAGGTTCTACCTCCAGTATCTTTCTTCTGGGTGGACATTATTAGTGTCCGTTCACTTCATAACAAGGTTCAGTCCAAACCAGATGGCTTTAAACAAACAACAAGAAACATGACGTGTCTCAGTGTCTCTGTTTCGATTTGTCTGGCTGTGGAACACTCTGGCAAGACTGGTTCTCAGAATCTAGGGGTATTGTCAGCCTCCCTACAGGTGTGCAAGTTTACAGTAAAGTAAAACAGGTCCTCCTGAGCTGACAATAAGAAGAAGCAGGTGGATACCTGTTAGCAAAGCCATAACCACTTACTACAGGAGCTGTCAACATTAATAACAGCTTTAGTGAAAACTGACAAAGAAGAAGTATACATCACTTGGTTGGAAAATTAAAAATTCAAGGTACCACTGGTTGGTGGTGACACACGCCTTGAATCCCAGCACTCAGGAGGCAGAGGAAAGTAGATCTCTGAGTTCAAGGCCAGCCTGGTCTACAGGGTAAGTTCCAGGACAGTCAGGGCTACACAGAGAGATACTATCAAAAAAAAAAAAAAAAATTCAAAGTACATGTTTCACCAACAGAAAATCATTCATATTAATCCTACTTTAAAAGTGGATAACACACAGCCATTGCTGATTACTTGTGGATTAGTGTCACACCTTAGCTTGAGTCAAAAGGAACAAGAGTAGGAGCTGGGAAAATAGAAGACTCAGTCAGCGCTTACTGTAACAAGCAAGGGGACCTGAATTTGATCCCCAACACCTACATAAAATATTAGGTGAGGTGGCCCAATTTATAATCACGGCACTGAAGAGGCAAAGACATGGGGCTTGCTGGCCAGCCAGCCTGCCTACTTAGTGAATCCCAGGTCCCACTGAGGGTCCCTTACTCAAAAAACCCAAGGCGGGCGGCTCCAGAGGATGACATCTGAGGTTGACCTCTGTTCTCCACACGCACGTGCACATGTCCGCACACACACTCACACACACAACCCCCATCTCTTCTCCATCCATATTTCCCTGTAGGAGAGCACCACTTCACGGCAGACCCGCGTTTCCAAACCGAAAAGAGCGAGAAGCAATGATCTTGTCTTCTTACGCTGGAGTCTTAATGGTAAGGAAAGAGCACTGTCTATGTGCACACTTTGTGTCTTCTAAGATCATTTGGTTCTGGTGCATATTTACATGCTTTTAATATTGCTTCTAAATGCCTTGGACTCACTGACAGTAAAATTTATTATTTTAAATGTATAATGAAAAATTTGACTTTCATACCATATCAAAAAAATATTTATGGGAGATGAAGGAGTAAAAGGATGAGAGACAGTAGTGTCTAGAAAACTTGTTACCCATTGATTTGGGAATTTTCAGTTAGCTCTGTGCTGTCTCTCACTGTACTCCATCCACTAGAGCTGCGTTACTTTGTTTTATAATAAAGAACAGGCACAACATAGCAGCACATTGTTTATATTTCACAGAACAGCATCCCAATTGAAGAAGTCCTTAAAATTTATGGGGCCAGTTCTTCGGCCAGTTCTGATTCTACCAAGGTAAGTGTAATATGGGACTGTTAATACCAGAGATGTAGATGGGCCTATACATGGGGTATGCTAAGCAAGTGCTCTTCCACTGACACATATTCCAAGCCACAAACACAGATACATACACATACCTCTTTATGTTCTTGTGTGTGTGTGTGTGTGTATGTGTGTGTGTGTGTGTGTGTGTGTGCTCGTGCGCATGCTCACGAGAGTGCTGCTGAGGACTCTACTCAGAGTCTTGCAAGTGCTAAGCGTCCACTCTACCATTGAACAACCCCTGAATGAGATTATTTAGCATATACATTTATAATGATATATTTTCAGGCATCAGATAAATAACAATTTTATGTCAAAAAGCCAAAACCGAGATATTGAGATTGCTCAGCAAGCAAAGGCCCCTGCTGTCAATCCTGACTCCCTGATTCAATTCCTCAAATCTGTATAATGGAAGGAGACAACACACTCCTGGAAGCTGCTCTCTGACCTCTACATGAATACCTGTGCACACACAATGCCCACCCCTGAATGAACAATTGTACTTTGAATAAAGGAAAAAACCAGAAGCAACCACATCCTAATTGAGTCATACATGCTTATAAAGTGCCCCCTTTTAAGTAAAGTAGTACATGCCAGTATGTTTTGTGGAAGGCCGAGTCTGGCAGCAGAGAGCAGATCCCGTTGCTCCTGCACACCATACTTTGTCACTCCGGCTTTCAGTAATGTGGACTAACAAGCCACACTCTGCCACTGGATTGATGGATTCTTCCATCCAGAATGAAGACCAGATCCATAAGTCTTATAGCTCACACCTGTAACCCCAGCACTTAGGTGAGGGAGGCAGAAGCATCAAGAGTTCAAGGTCATCCTTGGCAACATAGGGAATTCAGGCCAGCCTGGGCTACATGAGGTTCAGTATTTGAGAAAATAAAATATTCTGAATGATTTTCAAGCTGGCTCCATTTTCACAGTTTTTAAGTGTGTAAACACTCAATAAGAATTTAAATACCGGGTATGATCCCCTTACCACTGGAAACTTCTATGGGCTTGGTGGGTGGCAGGGGTTAAGGTAGTCTGGGGTGGGGCAGGAGTAAAGGAAGCTAAACCAGCATGCTCACCCCTGACCTTCTGCTCTCTGTCCCTTACAATGTCTCCCATCTGGGTTTAAAAGGTAGTCAAGTGTAGGGCCAAGGTCATGAACACAGCCACAGGACAAGTGCCTGCTCTGTTTCTTTCACCTGTAGACGACAGTACATAAGCAACGGGTCACAACCATAGGGCACTTCCGAAGGATTAGAAAGAGGCCAGGGCAGGGTAAAGGCCATAGACACAGGACAATTATTTACTTCCTATTCTTATACCCACAGATCACAGTGTGTAAGTGATGGCTCACAACCACAAAGCAGTTTTGAAGGATGCAGAAGGAGACCAGTGCCATAGACACAGGACAATTATTTCTTCCCTGTTCTTGTACCTGCAGACTAGACTGTAGAAGCAGTGGGTCACAGAAGTTTAAGTGTCTACCTCGTCCACCTCCATAGCCAAGTGTTTACTAAGTCTTATGGTTTTGAAACCAACTTCTTAGCACCTTATCCTGCTGAGATCCACATTCCCTCAACTCCTGTAGAAACTACAGCTTTCTCCCTGACTACTGCATGGCTTATTGCTCGTTCCTTCGCTCTTTCACAATATGTAATTGAATATCACGGATTCGGCTGTGAGCAAGTTGGGCAAGGTGCTTTGTCTTATATAGATCTTATATTCTGTATCAAGGTTTATCTTGACTGGTGCTCTCAAGAGGCAAAGCAGGTATTTGGTTGGTTGGTTTGGTTTTGGTTTTTGAAATGCAAGTGAATATCACAGGACCTGATTTGATTTCTATGATTTATTTATTTTTTATTTTATGTGCATTTTATTTTATGTGTTTTGACTACATATATGTCTGCGTGAGGGTGCCAGGTTCCCTGGAACTAGAGTTACGGACAGTTATGAGCTGCCTGGAAATTGTCCTGGAATATGTCCTGGAAATTGACCCCATGTCTCCTGGAAAAGCTGCCAGTGTTCTTAACCACTGAGCCCTCTCTCTAGCTCCCCCCCCCCAAGAAGTTTTTGTTGTTGTTGTTGTTTTAAGTTGAAGAAAGACTCTCTTTTGTGGTATTCTGGTTCCATACACCACCCTGCCCAGTTTCTGAGAGTTCGCTGACATCGCTCTGCTCAGTTTCTGCGCATTCTCTGCTGCCTTCTCTCTGCCAGCCTGTCTCCTCTCTCCTTCACCAAATATACCCAAAATCTGAGCCCTGCTAGCTGTTTTTCACTTAGATCTTCTAGCTTTGAGGAGGTGTCAGTCACACTGGTTGGGTGATTGAGTCTCAGTTCCCATGCTTCATTCTGATTGCACTGTGACTTCCTGGTTTTGTGGGGTCATCAGTCAGGGTTTGCAAATGCCAATGTCTGAGCCGCTGGGCTAAGTGCAGCCTACTAATGTAGCTAAAACAGGAGGCTACGCTGCTTATGTGTTTGTCCTCCGGATCACTCGTTCAGTCATGAAAGATCGTCTGCTCGGTGATACGTAACCGCGATCCTCAGAATCATACCAACAGTTAAAAATGCCTCCCGAGTGCTGAATATGTCCTAAGGACAAAATCACATCTGATAGAGACTAATCTAAACACTAAATAGCTAATCAAATATGTATATTATTAGCAATGCAAACGTGGCCTATCTGAGGTCACTAACTCCCCAAATGATTACGGTTTGAGGAAGCAATGCTAGCCGCCCCTCCCTCCCAAGGAGAGCTCCTACCCATCCCATGCAGAGTTGCAGGCTGACTCCACCCACAAGCTTTCTCATCAACTTAGAGGAGGAACCAGCAGGATCTCTCAGTGGCAATGTAGCAATTCAAACATTAAACTATGGGACTATTTTAAAAGCCTTTTGGAGTTTAACATCACTTCAGAAAAAGTGGTTTTAATTATAAGTCAGAGTGGTTTAAAGACAATAGATGTTGTCAAAGGTTCTTTAATTACCGCCTATATCAGAATGCCCTTTGAGTCCTTCGGATAAAATGTCTCCTAAGCAACAACTGAAATTGTTTCTGAGCCAGAGTTTAAAACCAAGAGGGATACAAATCAGATTGGGACGAATTTCCGGCAACTGGAAAGGACTTGCGGGAACTGTCCTAGTGGCGTTCTCTGGGACTCTCTGCTGCCCCCTCGTGGTAGGAGAGCAGCAAGGCATGTACTATTTGCTCTCAGCCACAGGCTCCTGCTAATTGGCCATTTTTTATTAATACGGAATTCAGTTTTCAGTTTGTTTTGTTTTGTTTTGTTTTTCTGTCGAAGACTCTGAACCCAGAAAAATTCAATTAAAAGCTTTATGTAAGTACGGGCTATTTACAAGTGTGTCCAGATGATAAATATAAAATGTCCAACTTGATTTAAACTGAAGAAAAAGTATAAATATTCCTTAAACTTATAAAGCTTATAAAGAAAGGGGGTCAAGGGGAAAAGGCAGAGAAAATAAAAGTGTGGAAGGAGATAAGGGTGCTGACAGAGAACTCTGAGGCCTCAGCTCTCCTCTCTCTTCCCAAAGCTTTGAGCCTGTCGTGGTAGCACACACACGCCTGTAGTCCCAGCACTCAGGAGGTAGAGGCAGGTGGCTCTCTTTGAGTTCCAGGCCAGCCTGGTCTACAAAGGGAATCCAGGACAGCCAGGGCTCTGTTGCCCAGAGGAAAACTTCTCAAAGATCAAAAGAAAAAAGAGCCGCCATTCACATCCATCGAATAACACCGAAATATCATGACTCTAGACTCAAAGCCCAGACCCAGACCCAGATCCACCCCTTACAAGTTGGATGCTTCCTGTTGTGGTCCAAGACTCTCCTCCCGAACCATACAAACACTGAGCTCAGTCAGACAGGGAGAGTTTATCAAGCATAATGCCCCAGGACTGATCGATCAGGGACACAAATCCAGACTCAGGAGCTGGTTGTGACATTGAATTAAGAGTCTACAGGGCTTTTAAGTCTAAAATCCACAAACATTCATGTCAAGTTATCCACCGATCAAGATCTAAGGATAAGAGATTTCCTTAGGAACTTGTCTTTGTTGTACACTGATCCTGCTCCCACTGGTTGGGGAATACAGCTGTGGCAGGGGACTAGCCTTATTTAACATTCATGTCTTAACTTGTCTACCGGGATGTCAGTTACCTACGTACATGTCTCTTTCTGCCAAGTAGGATGTCAGCTCCAAGGAGGTCTTGGGAACATAAACTTTACTGGACCCCCTACTCAAAATGCAAGTCTTATTCCAAGTAGTTTCTTGTATTGGTGTAGGTGCCTCTTTTATGTTAGGGTTCATCCCAGGGGCAGTTTGTAAAAGCAAAGATTATAAAAACTTATAGACATGTTCAGGAAGTGCCACTGAGTGGTTGGCTTGGGTCCAAGCTTATTGTGGGTATTATGAAATATAATGCAGAGGCAGGTGGTGTTGCCTGCTAGGCCTATGCCAAGGTTTATTTGGGGGAAGGAAGGGGAGTGAGGCCCTGGAGAAGGGGTAGAGGCAGGCAGAGCCACGAGGGCAAAACGGGGGGACTGAGGAAGACAGAAAGAAAGAGGCTGCTGGAACACATGGGAACAGAGAGAGATAGAAAGAGAATGAGAGGGGGAGAGGGGGGGGAGAAGAGAGACGGATAGAACTGGGGAGGCAAGCAGTCCCCTTATATGCCAACCAATGTGACACCCACACCTGGTGACAGGTGATGATGTAAGCTGTTGCTAGGTCCCTGGAAGGAGCCTAGTACAATTGCCTGTCAGCCAACAGCAGGTAACTATTCAAAATAGTTCTACTGAGTTCTACCGTGACTGCTTTCCAAGTGCACAGAACATAACAGAATATGTGCTCACCTAGGGCATGAGAAAGTTTCATAGTCACATCAGAAATATATGAGAAAATTCCTATATAATATTAGTAACAGCACAAAATGGCAGGCTAGCCAGGTAACTGTTACCTAGGCCTTAAGTTCTTTTTCCCAATCACAAGTTTCTTATGTGTAAGTAGACCTGACGTCACATCTCCAACCACCCCAGGCTATTCTTAGGATCAAATGGGACTGTGCACACCAATTACATGATGGTCCAAGGGGAGCCTTCCACATGACTGCTGTTACTGCTAAGTCCACTCCGCTGAGAACACCAGTCTCCTCTCTCCCCTGCCAGCAGCTGGTTCTCCCAGTACCAGCCTGCCTCTACTCTCTTACATTTACTTCAAGCATCTTCTGTTCTTGAAGGATTTAGCCTCCAACTAATTTGTACAGACATGACAATGTGGCTGTGTCATAAATGGTGGAACCTACATTTTCAACCAAAGCTGGAGATCAACAGATCAGAGGAATCAGGGATTCAAAACCATGCCTTCGATATTAGTCATGTCCACCGAGGGAGCTCAGTAGAGCATCACACCCTAACACTATGTATGTTTAAAGTGTAAGCAGCTAAGTAAACACATCCACCAAGTGCAGTAAGCAGAGCTTACTGTCCTCACCTGCCGCCTATGCTTTCAGAGCATATGTGACTTTAAGGATATGCCAGTTAGTCTTGCGCAGTGGTGGGGTTTGGTTCCGTTTTTGCAGTGTTGAGATTGAAGATAGGGCCTTGTGCCTCCTGCTGCACCTCCTTGACAAGCACTCTACCTGTGTGTGTGTGTGTGTGTGTGTGTGTGTGTGTGTGTATGTATACACGCATATGTGCATCTGTGTTTGGAGGCCCAAGGTTGATGTTGTGTGTCTTCCTCAATTGCACAACACTTTGATTTTATTTTACCTGTGTGTGTGTTGTGTGCACATATGTGAACATGCATATTTGCACATGTGTGTGTGTGTGTGTGTGTGTGAGAGAGAGAGAGAGAGAGAGAGAGAGAGAGAGAGAGAGAGAGAGAGTATGCAAATACGATTGTAAGGCAGAGGCTTCTGTCAGGTTCTCTATCATTCTCCTCTTTGTTGAGGTCAAGTATATCTCGGAGTAAGAGGGAATTTAGGCCTCCACGATGTTTCTTCTGCTTGTTCTTGTTGCGTAGCAGCAGAGTTCCTGGATGGTGTGTCTAGGGGGTTGCTCAGCTTGGAATATGAAGTCAGTTAGCCTCCAAAGTGATTATACTGTTCTACCAGCAGTATATACTATCTACACTGATGCTTTCCAAATACAGAGAGAATGTATCAATTGGTAGCTCACTGTGGATTTTGTTTTGAGGGGCACTGTTGTGGATTTTTTGTGTGTGTGTTCATTTGTTGGTTTGTTTGTTTGAAAGTGAGTCTCCTATAGCACAGGCTGACCTCAAACTCACTATGTAGGAAAAGATGACTTCAAACTTATAATCCTCCTGCCTCTACCTTCTGTGTGCTAGGATCACCCTTGCTCGTGTGGCTTTGATTCTTATTCTGATTATCAACCACCAACAACATATATTTCCTCTTTGGAAAAATCACATATTAAAGTCATTTGTCCATTTTTGTGGTGAAACATTGCTCAGTCATTTTCTACTGACCACTGAGCTCCAGAAGCCCTCAGAACTAGTGTGATAAGCACTATATGACGCTTTTACGTGGGAGCTGGGGTTCTGAACTCAGGCCCTCATGTGTGCACAGTAGGCATTTTGACAACTGAGTTATTTCCTTCTCCCAAGATATACATTCTGAGAAAGGCATTTGACAAAATTCAATGCATTTTATCCTTTAAAAAATGATCAGTTTTGGAATTTTGGTGATGATGTGCCCACCTATGCTATGGACAGTCACAAGAGTGTCACTGTGGGGCAGGAAGTTGGAGGGGGGGATGCTGGGCATGTGTGTGCAAATTTCCTACACAGTCTCCACTATTTTTCTCTGAACCTAAAATTGCTTTTCATGTCAAAGTTAACAATCAAAAGCTGTAAATAGTAAGGGAATACTTTTATGTTATTTATTTTTTATCATAGTAAAATAATACTTACCAAAGTAAGACAATTGAAAATTTTCTTAACCTGTTAAAGTATATTTTAAAATCTAAGCCTGGTCTACAGAATGAGTTCCAGGACGGCCAGGGCTACCCAGAAAAACCCTGCCTCAAAAAACCAAAATAAATAAAATAAAATAAAATCTATAGCAAACATCATACTTAATATCAGTGCCCTCCTTGAAGTAAGAAAGGTGGCTCAGCGGTTAAGAGCACTGACTGCCCTTCCAGAGGTCCTGAGTTCAGTTCTTTAAAGCCGCACGGTGGCTCACAACCATCTGTAATGGGATCTGATGCCCTCTTCTGGCCTGCAGACAAACATGCAGACAGAGAACTCATCTGCATAAACAAATAAACCTTTGGGATGGAGAGATGGTTCAGTGGTTAAGAGCACTGGCTGCTCTTCCAGAAGACCTGGGTTGACTTCTCAGCACCCACATGACTGCTCATAACTGTCTGTGACTCCAGTTTCAGAGAACCTGACATCCTCATACAGACAGACAGACAGACATGCAGGCAAAACATTGATGCACGTGAAATGAAGAGAAAAAAGGAAACAAATAGATTTCTAGTACTTGCTCCCTTCCTTCCTATTTAATGCTGCATTGGCAATCTTATCCAGCAGAAATAATTAAGTAAAAGGTCAACAGAAATACAGAAAACTGTCAGTCTCTAAAATGACATAATGGATACTTAGAAAGCCCAAAAGAATCTACGCACTATTTTATTAATAAATGGGGTTAGCAAAGTTGCTGAATGCAAGATCAGTGTAAAACCTTAACTCTTTTCTATAAGCCAGGAGTAAAGAGAAAACGAGATTGGAACAGATGACATTGACTATAAAGTAAAAGGCAGACTCAGGAACAAATCTAAGAGCATCTGCACAGAGTTTTACACTGCAAACTGCAAACGCTGTAGGTATTAGTGAAACCTGAGTGGACGGAGAGTTGACAGCGCACTTGCGGAGGAGAACCTGTGTGGTTGTGGAATTCTCAACCTCTTCACAAGTAACCCAGAGACTAGAGACTAGCTCACTCCAGAAAATGTAGTGTCTCTCTCTCTCTCTCTCTCTCTCTCTCTCTCTCTCTCTCTCCCTCCCTCCCTCCCTCCCTCCCTCCCTCCCTCCTTTCCTAGTTTCCTTCCTTCTTTCATCCCTCAGCTCACTTCTCTTTCTCCCTTCACATACTGTCAAGCAGTTATCAAATTCGTAGGAAGCACAAACAGGCAAGAATAAACAAACAATCTTGGAAAATGACGTTCCAGCTGGAGATAGCTGCTTTGGCTTCTGGGCCTTCTGTTGAACTGTGGGACAACACGGATGAGGGTAAGGATTGGCCAAGGAGTGACCAGACACCAAAATGTAAAGTCTGACAGCAAACATACATAGTCACTGGACTTAGGACAGAGGTGGCATTAATGAGAGCGGGAAGGATGAGCTTTCAACAAACAGTACTGGTTCACTCTGTTTTCCCTCTCAAACCATGAACAAAAGTCCCTCCTGAAGGGACTGCAGGGTCCTGTGTGAAAGATCAATGCAAGAATGCCATCAGAGAAGTGTGAGAGACTGTTTCTGTGACTGTGGGCAGTCACCTGAGTACCTGAGTTTCTCTCATCGTTGTCTCTGGATCTCTTCCCCCATACTGATGATGCTGGTTCTGATGATGTTGGTTCTGATGATGCTGGGGCTCGGGCACATCTTAAAATGCTGAGTCAGTAATTTTCTGCTGCCATCAACCTTGTACTCCTGCAGGGGCATCCAGGCTTGGAAAGGGTTATCTCAGAACAAGCAATCCATTGGCGGAGTATATGTGCCTAGCTGGCAATTATGAGTACCTGTTGATTCCTTTTTATGAAATGGAGTCACATGTGTCTTTCTAATAGAGAATATACAAGTACCCATGTCATCCCATGTGTCCTGATACAAGGCCACACATGCTGTAACAATGCAGCTCACATCCAAACACAGTCAAATTAGAAATAGCATCCATGCTGCTAACCTCTAGTGCCTTGACTAACATAGTAGTTATTCAGATACGAAAGAACTTGGTGGGGATGAAGACTGTTATCTGTTGGCACACTCTGAGGCAACGAAATTAAATGGACTCTGTGCTTCCATTCCCACCCCAGCCCCATGTGTTCCTCACACAGAAGCCAAGATGATCTTTTTGTTTCATTTAATTACTTTTTAAAAAATTTATTTTAAATGCCGGGAGTGAATCTGGGGCCTTTGCATGGAAGACAAGCTTTCTTCAGCTGAGTGCAGACTGCTTTTAAAAATCTACATCAGACTCTGTCCATCTTTAAAGTCTGTCTAGTACTTTAAAACATTCCAGTGGGGAATAAGCCTCGCCCAGGCCACTCCTCTTAGTTGGTTTTCTAGTACAAAAGAGTCATCCTTGGATCATATACATGCAAGCCTCACTAAATGGATTCAGCAGCTTGTAATGGCATATTTATGCATTTATTTTTATTTTTATAATTTTTCAAGACAGGGTTTCTCTGTATAGCTCTAGCTGTCCTGAGACTTCCTTTGTAGACGATGCATGTCTTGGACTCAGAGATCTTGCTGTGAGTGCTGGGTTTAAAGGTGTGGGCCACTATCTGAGTCAGGGTTTCTATTCCTGCACAAACATCATGACCAAGATGCAAGTTGGGGAAGAAAGGGTTTATTGAGCTTACACTTCCATGCTGCTGTTCATCATGAAAGGAAGTCAGGACTGGAACTCAAGCAAGTCAGGAAGCAGGAGCTGATGCAGAGGCCATGGAGGGATGTTCCTTACTGGCTTGTTTGCTTCTCCTGGCTTGCTCAGCCGGCTTTCTTATAGAACCCAAGACTACCAGCCCACAGATGGTACCACCCACAAGGGGCCCTCCACCCTTGGTCACTAACTGAGAAAATGCCCTACTGCTGGATCTCATAGAGGCATTTTCTCAACTGAAACTCCTTTCTCTGTGATAACTCCAGCTTGTGTCAAGTTGACACACAAAACTAGTCAGTACAATCGACCAATTGTCAACTTGACACACAAACACATCACCATTAAACCTTGACCCTTACTTTCTTATTCATCCCCAAGATCTAAATAACTTTAAAAATCCCACAGTCTTTGTAAATTCTTATATATTAACATTTCAGTCCCTCTTAAATATCTAATCTCTTAAAATTCAAAGTCTTTTAAAAATTCAAAGTATCTTAACTGTGGGCTCCACTAAAATACTTTCTTTCTTCAGGAGGGAATATATATCAGGGCAAAGTCACAATCAAAAGCAAAATCAAACTCCAACTGTCCAATGTCTGGAATCCACTCATGATCTTCTGGATTCCTCCAAGGGCTTGAGTCACTTCTCCAGCTCCGCCCTTTGTAGCACACTCTTTGTCTTCTGGGCTCCAGATGCCTGTACTCCACTGCTGCTGCTGTTTTTAGTGGTCATCTCATGGTACTGGCATCTCCAAAACACTGCTGTCTTCTGGTGCAACTAGGTTTACCAACAGCCTTTCATAGGCTCTCTTCAGGGTGCCAAGTCTCACCTCCTTCATGACCCCTTCAGTCCTGGGTCGTCAATTGCAACTGAGGCTGCACCTTCACCAATGGCCTTCCGTGGCCTCTCACAGTGCCCAGGCCTCAGCTCTTCACGACTCCTTCATGCCTTCAAAACCAGTACCACCTGGGTGACTCTTACACATTACCAAGTCCTGCCACAGCACAAGGTACAACCCTGGCTATCTCTGGAACACAGTCTGTGTGCTCTCAGAAAACACTTCTCAGAAGATTTCACCCCAATGATGCTGGTCTCTTCTTAATCACCACTAATACTTAGCTCCAGCTAACCAGCATCAATAGTCCTAACAATGCAATGGTTTTGCTTTAGTAGTCCTGGTATCTTGTTAATCACTGCTGATCCTTCAGCCCCAGCTAACCAAAACCACAGAATCTTCACAGTCAAAATAGCAATGGCCCTGATAAGAGTCTTTAATCTTCCCTCTGAAATGTCACAAGCCAGACCTCCATCTTCTGCACTGTTCTCAACATTATCTTCCAAGCTCCTATACAACATCCCACAAAGCTCTTAACACCGAATGGATCTTGTAGCCCAAAGTTCCAAAGTCCTTCCACAGTCCTCCTCAAAACATGGTCAGGTTGTCACAGGAATACCCCACTCCTGGTACCAATTTGTCTTAGTCAGGGTTTCTATTCCTGCACAACATCATGACCAAGATGCAAGTTGGGCAGGAAAGGATTTATTGAGTTTACACTTCCATGCTGCTGTTTATCACAAAAGGAAATCAGGACTAGAACTCAAGCAGGTCAGGAAGCAGTAGCTGATGCAGAGGCCATAGAGGAATGTTCCTTACTGGCTTGCTTGCTTCTCCTAGCTTATTCAGCAGGCTTTCTTATAGAACCCAAGACTATCAGCCTACAGATGGTACCACCCACAAGGTACACTTCACCCTTGATCACTAATTAAGAAAATGCCTTACAGCTGGATCTCATAGAGGCATTTTCTCAACTGAAACTCCTTTCTCTGTGATAACTCCAGTTTGTGTCAAGTTGACACACAAAACTAGCCAGTACAGCCACCATACCTGACATTGCATTAATCATCATCATCATCATCATCATCATCATCATCATCATCATCATCCACCAATTAGAGACAGAAGGACATGGGAGGAGTAGGAGGGATATGAGCGAATGGGGGAAGTGATATATTCTTTAATTTATTTTTTAAAGAAAAGATTATTAATAAAAGTAAGGACATGTTGAGAAACATTCCATTTGCATAGTAGCAATTCCTAGCCTGGAGTGTGCATCGGTTTGTGGGGCAGGAGAGAGCAGGTGAGGGCACATCAGGGCAAGTTTCTCACTCAGACAAGGAAATACTTGAGCTCCACTACAAAGGAAAGGCAGGAGCCTAGGGCAGAAAAGAGGAAGTGGCTATGCCAGGAGAGGAATGTCTGGAGCAAAAGAGACTTCAGTGTCATGAGAACCAAGCACAAAGTAGAGGCTGTAAATGAAGACCACAGTCACCAGGCTTTGGAGTACCTCATGGACACAGTTCACCAGGACTTGGGTTGGTGAGACTGGGACATGCCAGGTACTGTAAGCAGCAGGTGCTCCCCACACAAAACTCATACCACGTAAAGTAAACCGGAGCTGTCATTTTTCTTTCAGGTCTCCCAGGCCCTGTTACCCCGCCGCTCCTTGCATCCTTTGGCCATGTTGACGGCACCCAGAGCCGCAGAGTGCAACCAGAGACAGAGTAAGCCTGCTTCTTCTGGATGTAGAGAAAGTTAACTAGGAGGTCGGCCCACTAAGTCAGCTTACATGATAACACTGGTTAGATTTTTATCTAGCGAGATTAAAAAAAAATAAAATAAAATTCAGCATCCTTCCTAACTTGGTGTATGCCTCCTCTACATTACCCTAACCAGAAAGGCTTACTACTTAAACCCTTTGGCGAGGGGGTTCGGCGGCCAGTGCAGCCCAGAAAGACACGATCTAACACTGAGGGGGTCACTTTTTTTTTTTTTTAAGTTTTATACTCGGGTGTGGTATTGCCTATGTCTGCAGGTGTCAAGTTGAGGAGAGGAACAATGAATAAAAAAGCCACCAGCAGCTCTACAAAGAAAGCAATGGCGCAGAATGGAGATCCTGCTGGGAAAGGCACTCACACACACGCCCCAAGAACAAAGTAAGAATGAACACAGATGGCGTTGCCTATATCGTGCTGAAAGTTCAATATTTGGACTTCAAGGCTCTGGGTGTGAATACAAAGTCCATCGCTTATTAGCTGTATGGTTTTGAACAGGCTGCTTAGCCACGCTGTGCCTTAGGTTCCTTCTCAAAAAAAAGAGAGAGAGAGAGAATAATGGTACCCACCTCTTAAAGTCATGGATTTATCGGGGTTATGGAACGAGTGGAGTACCAACTTGACACGGTGAAGTCCAAATAGACATTAGCCGTGATTAGCTTTGAACACTTGAAAATTACTTGTCGCAAGTGAACCACTGTTTTTCCGTTTATTCAATCAAATAGGGTGGTTTGTTTTAGCATCTGCACATAAAATGTTCCAGACGAGAATTTTACCACAAAGAGAGAATTTCGTCTTTTTGTTTCATAGTATCTCTCCAGCTCCTGCCCTTTCTTCTGTCCCACCCACACACTCCTCAACCATTAAATGGAAGAATTTAGAGTCGACTCAGAGACAGATGGGGCTAGAGGAAAAGGAGCAGGGTCCCAGGGCCTTTGTTGTCCTCATATTTATACAGCTCTGAGGTCTCAAGATATGTACAAGGTGAAAATATACAGAAGTCAGGGAGACCAAGTTGGTTGACTTAACAGAAACTGAGACTGGGGCGATCCAGAGGTGAAGCTGGGAGTCTGGGGTGGTTTAGGGATTTGAGGTGCGTAGAATGGGAGAGTCCAGATGAGCTGGAGGGCCAAGGGGTAGGAAATAGAAGACGTTGGAACTGAGTAACAAGTCTGTATTGTAGTAGGAACGGAAAATGAAATTTTCATTCACTCAATTGCTGTACTATGCATAATTTGGATGTGTGTCTTTAAATCAACTCAACCATATGGTGCTTGAGATTTGTTTAGTCTTCAGAAATAAATGGATTGATAGATTAGAAATATAACCAGCACACACACACATACATATATAAATGTACATACTACATGAACACACGTACACACACATGCGTACATACATACACATACTCACGGACACATACATACATACTGCATACACGCAGGCTTTTAAAACTGGAAAAGAAATACAAGCTCCTCGCTGAGGCTGCTTAGGGACTTCCTGGACTGTTTGGTTACATCAAACCTTAACACTTTCCTAAAGAAGTATTCTGAGGAAGCAGCCACCTATGGGGTTTTCTTTTGAAGACACTTGCTCTAATGGGATTTCAGGGCATAGACTTTCTCAAGTTACATCATTGCTTCTGAAGAACTGCAAAACGCACAGCTATCAAAAGAATTTGGAAACAGCAGGCATTGGAAAGTAAAATAAAACAACATCCAAAAGCCAGTAAGACTCCTGCACAGTCACACGAACACCTGTGAGTGTGCACACCCCACACACAGACACACCCTGATGATCTGTACAAAACGTAATTGTACAAAGACCGATCTCAGGAACTGGTTCATAGACCCACTGGGGCTCATGCACAGCCCTGTGTACTAAGAACGTAGTTCTAAGTGGTTGAGTTTTAGACGTCATTTGAGTGTTATGGTTTTTTGGTTTTTTTAAATATAATTTTATCCTATGTATTTTCTTTCACGATCACCAGTGGCTGTTAGCTTCCTGATGACAGCAGAACTTAAACTTCCTGGTTATCGTGTGCGTGTGTGCGTGTGTGTGTGTGTGTGTGTGTGTGTGATCTGCAATCTGCAGGTCGTGGGGACTTGTACCTACTGTGGGTAATAATGAATGGCTCTGGGGTGTTAGTCTAAGCAGCAGACATCTTTCTAAGCACAACACAGTTGCCCTCACTCCATCTGAGACTCAAGCCCATTTTTAAATAAACCCCTTCCAACAAGATGTCTTCCTGAAAACAGAAAGTCCATTGGTGCTTTCTTTTTCATGCATATTATTTGTATAACTTGGGCATATTTTGCAACTCCTGGGTATTTTTTGAAAACCACTTCATAAAATTTAATAATAATACATCAAAATTACAGTGGAAAAATAATTCTCTTTTCCTTACTCTCCTTTTCCATGATTTATAATTGACAGCTGTTAACATTCTTTATATGTCAATATTTACTGTACGTATACATATGTGTATTAACGATGGTTTGTTATAATTGAATAAAGTAAATATTTTATTAAATGTATATAAAGTATGATTTTTTGTTGCTTTGTTGTTTTCTTTTCAAGACAGGGTTTCTCTGTATAGCTCTGGCTGTCCTGGAACTCACTCTGTAGACCAGGCTGGCCTCAAACTTAGACACCCACCTGCCTCTGCCTCCTGAGTGCTAGGATCAAAAACATGCACCACCACAGCCTGCCCGAAAGCATGCTTATGGTTTTTCATTTAAGGAAATTGTTTATCTTATATATTTGGAATTCTTCATTTTCTCTTTACTTTAAAAACCCCTATGTAGCAAATCTTTCTTCATAATTTTCTTTTTATTTCCAGACACTGAGTTTTGTCACAAACTAAGAGAAAGGCAAAAACTTTTTAATACTCCCAGCTTTTCTGGGAAACATTTAAGTGTTTTTGTTTGCTTGGTTGGTTTGGTTATTTTTTGTTTTGTACTAGTTGTTTAACCCCAACAATTGCTTGTTAAATTGCTTGTTTTAACCCCAATGGATATGAGCAATATTCCCTGGGAATGCTAATCTCCCTATGCTTTACTTTCTTTTCTATAAAAGAAAATGTACTATGTACCTTACAGGGTTATTTCAAGAATGAAGTGAGTTAAGGCTCAGAGAATCACCAAGACTATAGCACGTAGAAAGATACCTGTCCACTCTCTTCCCATTCCTGGACAGCCCACAGCATCATGGAAGGAAGCCAGATAGAAGGAGGAGAATATAAACTTACATTCGAAGTAATAGATGGAAAATCTGAAATAATATGCTACCAGCACAGAGCTGAAAAGTGAATTATGTTGGGTAGCACTAGTCCAAAGAAGTTTGACTTTTTATAATTTTTGTAAAATTTAATTTGGAGATAACTGCAAGCTTAGAGAAATGTTGCCATAGACCAAAGGACCCAGATTCACATCTGTGTTGCTGTCTGTCTCACCAGCTTAATGTCTTCCTCTTTGTCTACTCTCCCTGCTGTCTTTTTGTTTGTGTTTATAGACACTGATAAACAATCTTCTCTGAGCTATTAAAACTTGTATATACCCTATCAACACACACTGTATATTTTACTTTGTGCCTCCTAAAAGCAAAGTCATTTTCTTAAGTAACCAACTATCAACTTCAGAATCTAAAACATTGCCACTTTTATCTAATCGATCACCCAAATAGCATTTTTTTTTCACTTGCCCGGATAATGCCCTCTTTAAGGATCCAACGTGAGATTACATGCCACCTTCAGCTGAGAAGTACAATTCATTTTCAGATATTTCAGAACTGTTCCATGGAAATTCTTTTATATCTACATCTATCTAATTCCTCTCTGTTGGTAACTGATACTTGACCTTAATGCCAATAAAAAGCTAGTGTATGTGTCTGTGTTATACACATGTTCTTGGTACCAAAACCATCCTTTCATTCTGCAGGTCACTTAGAAACATGGACTAGTGCCGTGGACGTTTAAGAGCTTCCCGGAGCAGCCCATATGCATCACCTTAAAGCTACAGCTGTCACCAGAACACACTCTCTCTCTGCAGTTAGCTCTTGATGCAAACTGCAATGACTCTCATGTTTGTCACTGAGCTTTCTTCTTTTGGAAGCATATTGCTCCGGGCAGTGGTGGCACATGCCCTAATTCCCAGCACTCAGGAGGCAGAGACAGGCGGATATCTGAGTTCAAGGCCAGCCTGGTCTACAGAGTGAGTTCCAGGACAGCCAGGGCTACACAGAGAAACCCTGTCTCGAAAAACCAAAAAAAAAAAAAAAAAAACAACCCCCCCAAAAAAACATATTGCACACCTATATTCTGACAAAAGGAAGAAGTGTGTCTGTCTATCCTATGCTATTTCATTTTATGTCTGGAAGACTGCTGGAGCATCTAGAGGGGGTTCCCTATTTCTGGATGGAATCAGACAATCTGGCCTTGATACACATTTTAGCAAATGTGTATCATTAAATATTGCATAGCATTCTGGAAAAGGAGGCAGTTTTCCAGAGTTTTAACCCCAAACAAAATTGATTTCTCATTAGCATACTTTCAAATAGTGAAAGTGTAAACTCATTCCATTTCAATAAAGTTTGAAAAGAGAAATGGATGCTGGCTCTTTCTAGATAGAACATGATGACCAGTGAGGAAAGAATGGACTGCTCTTTTCTGGCCTTTCCAAAGTCCCAACAAGGCACATGGTTTGACCAGACAGCAAAACAACTTTATCAGATGAATGTCAGAACACATCATACCGTCTTGCAGTTCTTAATGACTGAAACAGCCATGTATCTGCATGATAGCCTTAGTGCCACATGCAAACTCAGGGGAGTTTGTTGACCTCTTCTGAAAATAATGAAGTACTCCCATGTGGCGTCATGACTGGGGAGGTCAGTGTGGGCTATTCCACATGGGGCTTAATCATAGCTGTATTTGAAGTTCACCAGGATGCTTGGAACACTAGGATGGAGGCAGAGGAGGACCTCAGTGGCCTATAGCCCTTGCCAATGCTCCAGCCACTAAGGACTTTGCTCAGTCTACTTCTGCGGAGCCTCACTAACTATGAGAAGACACTTCTTGCTGTCTGTCTGTCCTTTCACCATCTGTCTGCCCATGCCCTCTAAGTTATGCCTGAGGATTTTCATGCAGCTATTGTGGCCTGCATTGCTAACTCTAGTTGGATGTCCTCACAGGCATGGCTTCACTACCTAAAATATGCACAGGATGGGATGATAGCAGATAATCCAAGGCTGGACCATCCTCCATGCCTGCAATACAGAAGCACTCAAGTCAGTTGGCAGCAAAGAAGAAAGTTCTTATGGCTGTTATCCTGGCTCAGGGAAACTGACAGTTTGATGAGGGAAAACACAGACAAGCCAGAGCACTGGTTTTAAGAACAAAAGGTAATCCTGGAAGAAGGAGTGGTAACAGGAAGAATGGCTGTCTAGCCAGAGTGCCTCATATTCTTGGGAGAGCTGTTCATTTTAGACCAAGAAGAAGTGTTATCATCAATATGTATATATACATATATACATATGTATATATATATGTGTGTGTGTGTGTATCACATTATATATTATGTATTATATAGATCATATATACTTATATTTATATATTATATATATGCTTTTAACCATTAACTTACAAATCACACATTTAAAATTGATTTTACTGCTTTCATTTCATATATATATTTCTAATATATATATATTAGAAAAATTAAAGAAACTTTAAAATCAAAAGGAAGAAATAAAATGAAGACCTCTATATAAACTTACCATCCACTGACGACCATGGTTGACATTTCAGTCTATACACATATCTAATCTTTTTATCTTAAACACATGCAAGTTTTAAAAACATCAAACCCGAATTCTACAGATAAAGACATGTAACTGTTTTTCAAATTGAGAAATTTTTTTTTCTGCTGCTGCCTCTTGGTGCCTGAGAGTGCCTCTGGAACTCATGTGATTCTCATGAGCTCCCACAAATGGAGGCACCACCCTCCACCTCAGCAGTTTCTATAGGCAAACACTGCAAAATGCTGGGTACATAATGCATTTCTAGAGCGCTGCATAGGGTGAGAAGCGTGCCCTTTGTCTCCAAGGTCATAATGGCTCTGCTGACTTGAATTCCTTTCACTGAGCTAGTGAGGACAACTCGAAAATGCCAGAGAGAATGAGAGCCCCCTACCCCATGATCCCAAATGAAAAAGCGAGAGAAGACAGAAATCCCCTTACACATTACCCCCAGGCCCCTTTTGTGTTGTTCTTGCCAACACAGCAGCCATCCTGCCGTATATATATCAGCTGCCGCTCCTGTCCCCATCACAGTCAACACTGACCATTTGCTGTCAACAACGATGGGAAAGGTGAGCCAAGGGAGAACCCTCTGGGTCTGTTGAGTGTCCGGTCTCTGTGGGGAATGTGCCTTCCAGTTGACCATGTGCTGTTACCCCCTTTCTTCCTTTACAGATCACCTTCTACGAGGACCGAGGCTTCCAGGGCCGCTGCTATGAGTGCAGCAGCGACTGCCCCAACCTGCAGACCTACTTCAGCCGCTGCAATTCCATCCGAGTGGACAGTGGCTGCTGGATGCTCTATGAGCGACCCAACTACCAGGGCTACCAGTACTTCCTGCGGCGCGGGGACTATCCAGACTACCAGCAGTGGATGGGTTTCAGCGACTCCATCCGCTCCTGCCGTTCCATTCCATATGTGAGTATTACTTCAGCCTGGCTGATGTGAGAAACCTGGGTATTCCTGCTGGTCAGTTTGTTCCCATTCGTGTTCTAATGTTCTTAGCAAGGATAGGAATGCTTGACAAGTGCTCACATTTACATCAAGGCCAGACTCCTAAAGCTAAGTAGAATGGAGATATATATATACTCTGCTGACTTGAATTTCTTTCACTGAGCTAGTGAGGACAACTCGAAAATGCCAGAGAGAATGAGAGCCCACTACCCCATGATCCCAAATGAAAAAGTGAGAGAAGACAGAAATCTCCTTACACATTATATATGAGCAATATATCATTTTTACTTAAAGGTATCCCTGTTTTAGAACATAAGAGACCACAGCATGATCTTTAAAATTAAACTTGGCTGAATAAGCACATAACCCTTCAGCCATAAAAGAAGGAAATCCTGTCATTTGCGATGACATGGATGAACCTGGAGGGCACTGTGCTAAAAGAAAGGAGCCAGATATGTAACAATAAAGGCCACAAGTTCTCATTCGTATGTGGGATCTATAGCAGCAGGTTTATGGAGGGAAGAAGATCAGAGTTGGGGATTTAGCTCAGTGGTAGTGTGCTTGTCTAGCAAGCATGCAGCCTTGAGTTCTGTTCTTAGCAGCAGGCATAACAATAATAGCAAAGAGAATGGTAGAGCAAAGAGTGGTAAAGCAGGGGACCAGAGGCTTGGAGTGACAGTCAGAAAAAGAAAAATTACAGCTAGAGAGAACTATGTTCTAGACATCTACTGTATAGCCCAGCGATGACAGTTCATATTATGTATTAGAGTTATTGCTGAAAGGTGGGGCCAGAAGGTGGCTCAGTGGTTAAGGGTACTGGCTATCCTTCTAGAGGACCTGGATTCAGTTTCCAGAGCCCACAAGTGGCTCACAACTGTGCATAACTCCAGTCCTAAAGAATCCCATGGTCTCTCTTTTGGTCCCCATGAGCTCCAAGCACAGCTTCCATAGAAATACAGTTACAAACATGCAAGTAAATGCTCATAGACATAAAATAAAAGGAAATACTTCTTAAACACACAATTAAAATTCTGAAAGAGTAGATTCTAGGTATCCTCAGCATAAAATAATAATTATGTGGGATAAATATATACTAATTAGCTATATTTAAGCATAGTGCTTACTTTAAAACACCATGCTATGCCTAATAAATATATACAAGTTATCTGTCAATTTTAGAACATTTGAAAAATCAATTAATTGAATTTGGTTAGAACTAGTGTACTGTGATTGTATGGGTGAGATTTTTCTTACTATACACTCTCCTAGAGCCTAGAACAATGGGTGTCAGCTTGTGTAGTTTTGTAATTTTTACGAGTCATTATTGACTTGTCTCTTATGAAACAGGTGATTAGAGTTTCATGAGATACAGTCTACATCACCAGTCTGAGAGAGAGAGAGAGAGAGAGAGAGAGAGAGAGAGAGAGAGAGAAGAAAAGAAAGAAATGTATGTAGACTCAAAGTAAATCTGAATCATTGCACGTCATGCATACAAAAGGCAGCTTCAAAGAAAGCCTGGTAGGATTTGGTTACACGGGCAGCAAATACTTTCATTCCCTGCCTTTCGGTGTTAGTTTCCTTCACAAGAGTTCACTGGTCAGGTCAGCTTTATGTTAGTGCATTTCCTAATTTATTACAACAACAGCACACGGAGTAGGCTTAGGGAAGATGCACACTTGACAGATTCGCCCAAAAGCCATGTTTTGTGATGGGGCAAGCAAGTTGCAACACCAAGCGCGCAAATCGTTGTTTTTCCTCTTCTGTTTTGTCCTCACAACAGACCAGTTCTCACAGGATAAGGCTGTATGAGAGAGATGACTACCGGGGCCTTGTGTCTGAGCTCACGGAAGACTGTTCCTGCATCCACGATCGCTTCCGCCTCAATGAGATCTACTCCATGCACGTGCTGGAGGGCTGCTGGGTCCTCTATGAGATGCCCAACTACCGAGGCCGCCAGTACCTGCTCAGGCCTGGAGACTACAGGCGCTACCATGACTGGGGCGCCGTGGATGCCAAAGTCGGCTCTCTGAGACGGGTCATGGATTTGTACTAAGCCTCATTTTGCTTGTTACAACCCACACACATACAATAAATAAACAACTTGTGTTCCTGGCACTAAGTGGCTCTTGCTTATCTTCAATATCTAAACCCCATTAAGCGGTTAATAGGAAACTTAGCCCCGAAAGAGGTTTCAAACGCCCACCTACTTCCTTCTAGTCAGGAAACTCCTTATTGGACAGTGTATACCTTGGTGACCTCTGAGTCCTCAGGAGAGAGGAAAGACAAACCTAAACAACCATTTAGAACCCGGAGACGGGAGAAAATGCAAAGCCTTCCTGTGGCTACACCGCTAAAGACAAGGGATAGCTAGAGGGAGGGAAGGCTGCTGTTTCACAAGACGGTCTTAAAGGATGCCGGAGAGGCTGGCAAGTTGCTCAGCGAATTAAGCACTTGCACAAGCCCGCGGAGCAGAGTTCTGATTCTCAGAACAAACATAAAGTCAGAAGCAGCAGTGCACATTTGTAATACCAGTGTACCTACAGTAAGATGGGAGACAGAGGCAGGAGAAGCCCTAGAATTTCACAGGCTGGATAGCCTTGTGTGAGCCAAAGTGAACAAGAGACTCTTCAAACAAGGGGGAAGGCAAATACCTTTGGGTGTAGGTACCCAAAGGTCTTCTGGCTTCTGCACACACTTACATTCAGAGACACAGAAACAGGCACATGCATGTAAATGCACATGCATATATGCACATGCCTCAGATATGCATATACACACATGTATTTTTAAAGAAAAGATTTATGAAGTAAGGGGTTTAAGCAGAACTTTCCAAAGGAGAAGCCTGACCAATCAGTGTTTGTATGGAAAGAACTAAGAGTTAAACAGCTGATTGCTTGCCCTGCTTCTGTTACTTAGTGCAGTGACCAGCTCGGTCCAGTTCCCTTAAGACATCTGCAGTTCTAGCACCGTTTTCCATGTAGGCAAGCAAGAACAGTTGCCCTACTTGCTACCTCATCTCTGAACAAGTCAAATTTTATCTTATCTGTGTCTGCATTACGTTATCAAAAACTGCAAGTGAGTACAGATTCACGGCTCTCTAAATCTCAGAGATGTTGTGATGAAAAGGTGAGAAATGAATTGCGAGCACATTTTGTTATCTCCAAGTTACCATAGAAGCATGAAGGAAGCACATACCCTCGGTCTCCCCCTCCACACACCATAAGGTCGGGTTTCCTTTGTACTCCAGTGTGGACTGGTCCCAAGACTCAGTTGCACAGAGCAAGATATTAGCATTTGGCATTGAGTATGTCTCATTCCAAAAGAACAGTTTTCTGAGAGTGTTATGTCTTCTTACACGTTTATAGAAGCATGAAATGATACTCTTGTATCTTCAACTTCCTTGTAGAAATTGACAAGCTAATTCTAAAGTCCATATAGAATTTCAAGGGACCCAGAAAAGCCAATGCAATCCTCAGAATGGGCAAAAGTAAGAATCTTCATACTTCACTATTTGCAGACTGACCATAACACACTGGAATCAACACAGTGCAGTGCTGGCCCAAGGAAGGACGTAGATACACAAAACAACCTAATAGTCCAAAAATAAACTCCTATGTCTATGTTTCTCTTAGTTAGGGTTTTACTGCTGTGAAGAGACACCATGACCAAGGCAACTCTTATAAAGGACATTTTATTGGGGCTGGCTTACAGTGTCAGAGATTTGGTCCATTATCATCATGGTAGGAAGCATGGTGGTATGCAGGCAGATATGGTGCTGGGGGAGCCCAGAGTTCTACCTCAGAATCTGAAGGCAGCTAGGAGAGAATTCTCTTCTGCACTGGGTGGATCCTGAGTACTAGGAGACATCGAAGCCTGACTACACAGTGATGCCCTTTATCCAACAACGCCACATCTGCTTATAGTGCTGCTCCCTATGATCATATCAAAGACATGAACCTATGGGGACCAAACCTATTCATACCTCCACAATGTGCAACTGACCACCGGTAGAAGTTAGAGGATTATTTATGGAGAAATAACAGGCTTTTAAATAAATAGTATTAGGACAATTTCACACACACACACACACACACACACAAACACACGCACACACTCAGGCACGCACGCACGCGATCGAGCGACTGACCCTCACCTATACAGTAGATAAAAGTTCATTCAAAATGTTATATAGGCCTGAATGTAAGAAGCCAAGATATAAAAATTTTAAGAGAACTCTTATGAATAAGTATTCATGACCTTTTATGAAACAATGATTTTTTAAAAAATATAGAATTAAAACCACATGGAATATGGGCTGATGTAACGACTCAGCAGGTAAAAGTGCTTGCTACTAAGCCTGAAGACCTGAGTTCAATCCCTGGAACCCACCTGGTAGAAAGAAAAGACCCTAAATTAAATTTAAAAAATTTAGGATCATGAAGCTAAAGATAGTAAGTTAAATTTTATAAAATTAAATATTTTATGCACCAGAAAAGCGTAATAAAATAAAGTAATGACTCAGAGAATGTTTTAAAATAATTGGTCTGTAAAAGGCCTTAGAATTTAGAATATGTAAAACAAACAAAAACTTTCAACTAAACACCAGCAACAACAACAACAAAGCAATTAAAAATGGCAAGGATTGAAATACATGTTTTTCCAAAGAAGACAAATAAATAGCCAGCTAACAAATGAGGGGAAAAAGCTCAGCACTGTTAGTGATTAGAAAAATCCAAAATAAACCCAAGGTCAGGTGACCCTAAATGTTTATTTTAATCGATACAATAATATTTTTGTTTTTGTTTTTTTAACTTCTATTGACTCTGTGAGTTTCACATCATGCACTCCAATCTCACCCATCTCCCTGTCCTGTCATATCTGCCTTCTGCCCTTGCAAGGTCCCCCTCAAAGTAAAAACACACAAACAAACAAACACAAAACAAAGCATGGAGAACACCTCATTGTGGAAGCTGCAGTGTGTCCCAGTGTGTCCCACAGTGTACCCCTCTGTCCGCACACCTTCACTTGCAAATGTTCATTGCAGTGAGTCATGGGTCAGGTTCACAGTCTCTGCCTTCTGTGACCATCAATATCAGATCCTCACCAGGACTCCTTCCTGCTTATCCTGTTGCTGTCCTATGGCTCGGAGATTCTGCAGCTTTGGATCAGCAGGACTGTCTCTTTCACATGTACCAATCATTTGCAGATGATGTACGTTTTGGGGTGGGCCAACTCAGAGCCCAGGATCTAGACCTGTTTGGTAGCTGAGTTGGTCACCCTGCCTTCTTTCCCTTATCTGTACCATGGGGATGAGCTCTCCAGCACTGCTCTGGCTAAGCCACCCAATGCTGCCATTGGCGGGAGGCAGGGTCAGCTCTCCTGCTCTCTCACCCTCTGGACTGGCTCAACCCTGCCTTCTCCATCAAGGCCAGCTCCACCATGTTGCCCAGGCAAGGTACATGGCCCACCTCCTGAATGCTACAGCCAGTGAGGGGACAAGGATAGCTCTCCCATTCTCATGACCCCAGAGCCAGCAGGCCCAACTGCCACAGGTGATGAGGGGTGAGGGGATATGGGGGATAACCCGGCACTTATGCCGCCTCATAGCAAATGAGTGGCAGGGACAGCTCTCCTGTGGCTCATCTGCACCCACCACCAAGGTCAATTCTGTTGTGCTGTCCAGGCAAGGTTCGAGGCTCACTCTCCTGAGTGCTGCAGCTGGTGAGGGGCAGGGACAGCTCTCCCACTCTTGTGACCCCAGGGCCAGCTCTTCCATCTGCTCCAGGTGGTGGGGTCATGGGAAGGTAGGAGTCATTGTTTTGTTTTTGTTTGAGACAGGGTTTCTCTGTGTAGCCTTGGTTGTCCAGGAACTCACTATGTAAACCAGGTTGGCCTCAAATTCAGAGATGCCCCTGCCTCTGCCTCTTGAGTGCTGGGATTAATGGTGTGAGCCACCACCACGTGTTGATAATATTTTCAAATTAAACTAAAACATTTTTAAATTAAAATTTAATTTTAATTAAATCCCACCAAAGAGAAAAAACAAAATGTGTTGGTGAGGATGTAGAAAAGTTGGGACCCTTTTAAAATTTCGTGGGAATGTAAAATGATGCCCCTTCTGTAGAAACTGACTTTGCAGTTCCTCTAAAACAATTACCTTATGGACTAGCAATTCCACTCATGGGTAAACAATCAAAGCAACTGAAAATAAGGATTCAAACAGAAACTTAGACATGAATTTGTATAGAAATACTCTTTATGGTGGCTAAATGGTAGACACAGCCCGGTGTCCTGATGCCAATAGATTACCACAGTGAGATCTGTCAGTACAAAAACGTGATATCTGGCCATCAAAAGGAATAAGGTGCTGATAGACCATGACGGTGTGTAAAGAAGAGTCACACAGACTCTAGACTGCACAGACCACACACAGGTGCATCCAGTTATATGAAGTACCCAAACTACAGTGACAGCAAGAACATTTGTGGCTGCTTAGGGCTGAGAGGACGGCTAAATTAGGTGTGATCGCTAGAATGCAGCTTCTCCTTGTGACGATGAACACATCTGTAAACACACTAAAAGCACGGAGTGGTGAACATGGAATGGTATGGCCAAAGCTGTCTCAAAACACCCCCTATCTAATTCAGAAAACTTCCCAATCAAAAGTATTCTTTTCTACTGAAAGAACATACAGGGTCAGTTGGAATTAGGAAGCTCCAAACACTATGACTCTTACCAATATCAAATATGCAGAAAATCTGTGGCTTGCTGGTAGCTTAGCTAATTCACTGTGTTATCCCATTGTGTTAGGTGACTAATGATATATGTCTTTCTATATCATAAGCAAACATGTAGACACCAAACCTGGAAAAATTCTATCAGCTGACATATCAAAAATGTTAATAACATTATCTCTGACAAATATCAAAATGTAGGTAGACTGTCTCTGAACAAAACTTGAGCTGGGTTCTTCTGATTGCTCAGCTTGGCTTTGACCTTGACTTTCCTCTACGCTCTTGCACAATCAGATTGAGTAACAGACCTGCTCTGTCAGTTTACTGACTCTCCTCCAGCCATGAGCACTCTGGCCTGCCTTCCTCATTTATCTTACCAATCAGTTTAGCTGGAAACTTCTATCCCTGTCATTTTCCTCTTAGTAATTCTCCACCTGCTGACACTGGACCCCTGCTCATCGATTACAAGCGTCCTCTTGTGCATTTTTGTATTGGAGTTCAAGTCTAACTACCTTGCTCAATACAAAACCCACGCATAGTTATTCCTCAACCGGCTTTTAGATCCTCTTCTAGATAAAGTTAGTCTTACCACTGTTAGCAAACACGATGACTAATTTTTCTCTCATAATTCTTTTTTCAAAATGATACAACTCTTTCCCACTGGGATTGTTTTTGCATGTACTTTTAAATTCATTATATCATTTGATCTTCATTAATTATTCCTTCCTTATAGATTGGGAAACTGAGGATTGGGAAGTTAAATGATTTTCCAGGGATTAAAGAAGCATTACCAGAAATTGCTAAATATGTGTGGATGTGTGTGTCGATGGCTCGCCTATACAGATTCTCCATGGACAGTGACTATTCAGAAGTTTCTCTGTGTTGAGAAAAAGTTTTAAAGGAAGTAATGCGAAAAAAAAAAAGAATGAGTCAGGAGGAAAGGTGATTCTAGGTGGTGTTGTTTGCAAACATTAGATCTACTAAATCCATAGTCATCCAAGCCCTGCAAGCATCATTTGTGCCAGGTCTCAGATGTTCCCACTTTAGAAATTGTGAGCATAGGCCACTGACTCCAGGCCCAGACATTGTCATAATTCTTCATTTATCTAAAGAGGCCAACTCTCATCACTGAATCAGTATTTTATTTCTAGTATCTTATTTGATCTTCAACATGTCATAATACAGATGTTTGCTTCAGGAATCCTTTGGGACTACCATTGTTTGGTCAAGATGTTGGAACAAATTCTACAGTATCACATGGTGTAAGCTAAGGAATAGACAGGATGCAGAAATATATGTACCCCACACCTTTTCATCTGTGACAATTTACCTGATGAAATACCTCAGAGAAGCAAAGCTTCATTTGGCTCACAGTTTCAGAGGATTATAATATGACATGGAGAAGAAGACATGTTGGGCACAGAGTGCAAGCCATGGCTGCCTATTGCATATGGTAGCCCACCAGGAGACAGAGGAATGGGACTGGAAAGAGAAAGAGATAATACAATACACCCACCACTGATGTATTTTTGTTACAATTCGGATCAATTTGCTAAAGGTTCCACAGCCTAATATACAAAACTCCATGTGAGGACAAAATTCTCAAAACATGAAGCTGTGGAGAATATGTCACAACAATATGTCCATGACCCCACAAAGAGTGATAACAAGACCAGGGTATAAACTCCTGCTTATTAAGACCCACTATCAATCTTTTTATTAGGGTGGCATGAGTCAGCACACATGCTGGTTGGACCAGGAATGTCACTGTGACAGGGGTTATCTGGAGACACTCTGTCCTCTGGAAACTTTGGAGCAGGTTGAATCCTTGGTGCACAAAGGATATTAGATTCCCTCACTCCTGCCAAGAAAGTAAACCTTCAATCACATGTGAAATGGAGATCCAACAACCACTTCTTATAGATCATGGTTACTATGGTTACTTTTTTCATTATAATGGGCATCCATGTGCTTATTCCAAGATCAGTTCTTTGATTTGTGTGCTCTAAGCACTGAACAAATTGCAAGACATCCTCTAATGCCATAGAAACTGAGAGCATGCTACTCTCTGCCCCTTCTAATCTTCATCACAGCTGGTCAGCTCCAATGGACAAAGCTGTACCATCTAATTTCATCCACTTTGGAGTTTTTCAAAGATGGTTTCTTCATTCAGGACCATGTCTTCTCAAGGACATCATCTTCCTACCCATACTACAGAAGTCCTGGGCCTGCTCAGAGATGCCCTTCTGCAGAGGAGAGAACACATCCTGCTGCTCCAAAGGAAACAAGCATCTATTATGAGGAGAGGGGAAATCCAGTCCTTCACACGGAGTTACAGTTGACACAGAGACATATGTAAGGCTTGGGCCCTGTTGGACCTGATCCCATTCTAAACTTCTGTTCCTTCATCTTGATTTATTTTTCTTTTTGGAATTTCATACCACATTTACTCATTATGTTTGTGTAAGTATTTATACTTGTGGGTAGGTCAGAGAACAACTTTAGGGAGTTAGTCCTTTCCTCCCACCATGTGGGCCCCAGGAATCTAACTCAGATTTCCAGGATGGATGGCAAGAAGAGCCTTTGCCCACTGGTACTTGCTGGTACCAGATTATTGTTCTTTCCTAAGATTATTGACCTCTCTGTGCATCAGAACCGAATCACTTTGTCAGGCATGGTGGTGCAGGCCTGTAGTCCCAGCACCAAGAAGTTGAAGCTTGAGAAATACAAATTTGAGGCCAGCCTGGGTTACATAGTAAGATCCTGTCTCAAAAGTGGGGGTGTGTGTATGGGAGAAACATGGAGGTACAGGTGAAGTTTAATCAAAACCGAGGGTGTATAAAAATATGCAGAAACCTACTACTTTATAAACTAACTTTAAAAAAAAACAATTTTAAAGGTTTGTTTTTATTTTAATTATATGTGGGGGTGGGGCAGGGAATGTGGTGTGCATTCAGAGTATGAGTCAGAGGAGTCCTTCAAAGCTGGAGCCAAAAGTAGCTGAAAGCCTCTGGACACAGACACTGGGTCTTCTGGAAGAGTAATATGTGCCTCTAATTACTAAGCTATTTCTCCAATCCCCCATGCCCACCACCAAATGTAAAGGAGTGCTCTAAATGACTGAATAATGCTTCTTCAAGAAGCAACAGGTTTTAAATGAAAACCCTATTGCTAGATGTGGCATACTTCCCTATGAGCTTTACTAGGGCAAAATGTTAGAGACTATTTCCGTTACTTTGGGTTGTCTGCTAAAACTAGATGATGAGACTGTAGACACTAAATACTTTGAATACAGGACATAGAGAAACCAAGTTGGAACTGAGCTAGAGGCCTTTTTTCTGCTAACTATTGTTCATTGTATCAAAGGTGTTATGCAGGAGAAAATTTATCAATGGTCTTTTCCAGCTATGGGCTCTGAATGCTACAATACCAATGTGCCAGACAAGATATGACCACTTTGGGCATACCCAGTTTCAAACCATCTTCATGGGATATATATATATATACTATTTTAACCCTGACCAAAAGCCTATGACTGGAGAGGTCACAGGCCTTGGTGGGGAAACTATTATTTACTATTATATTTAATAAAACTGTTGTTTTGTAAAATGGATGTTTAGTCAAACAGCCTTCTAAATATTTATGATTCTAACCATACATTAGTGTGGCTTTCAGGTGCAGTTAGAGAATCTCTCTCTCTCTCTCAGAGGATGATGGTTAATACAGAGACTCACGGCTGGCCAAAGCATTGAAAATAAATTAATATTAAAATACTCCACAGTAAGTGAGACATTGGTAATATGCCCTGCAAAACCTTGCATAACAAGAGGCAGGTGAAGATTGCAACATTTAAGGTCTGAGAGGAGTACTATGCTATGCTGTCTTCTGTATTTGGCATGGCCATTGGAATCATGGACACATAGCTATGTCGCTACCTTCACAAGAAGCATAGATTGTTGTATACACAAATGCGTGAGCGTGCGCACACACACAATCAAACAGAAAAAAAAATGAATATAGGAGGGGGACCCAGTTTGGAAGAAGGAGTCAGCTGAATGGAAAGGGGCTAAGAGTGTGTAATGCGGATGGATTTGATCACAGTATATTATATACACACATGAAAAAGGATGTCAAATTGTCATATATTGAATATGAAACGTTCTCCTTCCTTCCAGCCTCATGTGTTGAAGCTTGGCCCTCAGCTGATGACCCTGCTTGAAGAAGGGTTGGAAACCATGAAAGGTAAAGTCTAGACTGAGCAAGGGGTCAAGTCAGGGAGTAAGGAGTGTCTTTGAAGGTTATGCTTGGGCATGATCCCCTTCTCTGCTTCCTGTCTGCCCTGATGTGAAGAACCTCCTCCTCCACACACATCCACGCACACCACAGATGTTCTGCCTTACCACAGGTCCCAGAACAGCAGAGCCAAGGACTATGGGACCTTGAAACCAAGGACTAAAAATGGAGCCGTTCTCCCCTCCTTCAAGTCACATGGTTGAGATACAACACCTGACTGGCCTATGCTTCACTTCAGCATCAGACTGTAAAGAGAAACAGGGGTGATTTAAGTCACATTAATGCTCACTCACTGAGGTTTCCTTACCATCCTCAAACACTGACACTGACTATATTGAGTTATATATAAAATAAAGTTGCTGGGGCTGGAGAGACAGCTCAGTGGTTAAAAACACTGACTGTTCTTCCAGAGGTCCTGAGTTCAATTCCCAGCAACCACTTGGTGGCTCACAGCTATCTGTAATGGGATCTGACGCCCTCTTCTGGTGTGTCTGATGACAGTTACAGTGTACCCATATACATAAAATAAATAAATATTAAAATAAAGTTGTGACTTCTCCTTTTAAGGGTTAGAGGTCTTAGCACATAAAAACAACACAGCATTTTTCAGTGAATTCTTCCAGGGGAACTTGAGTACTGGATAAGCTTCCATCAGGATACGATCATTGGTTTTTCTTCACTGAAATAAAAGCCTTTTATCAAAAGGTTAATATGATCATCTTACCTGGTGTTACCGTTCACTTTATTTAAAAGAGGGCTCAGGATAAGAGACAGGTGTGCTGAATAGTATAAATATTATAATCATAACATAATAATAGGAAATGGGCTCTGCATACCTTGATGCCTGGAAGCTAGACACCACTGTATTACCTGTGATTTCCTTAGCTAGTGGGACCAAGATAAGTGCTTATTTTCTTCTTGGAGTGAGCACTGTGGTACACTATCCACACCATCACTCATGACCAAGGTACTCTTTCCCATAGACACTGACAGCTCAAAGCTCAACCCAGTGAGCCTCCAGGACTCATTGGAAGCTGCAAAGCCCATGTTGTCCTACATTGTACCTCTCCATGGCAGCAACCTACATCAGTTTACTGAGCATTAAAGGGGAACAAAGTCCCGGGTCCTTGTTCAGTTCATGGTGGCTCTAGAGTCCCCTGTGGAAAATTACCATCATTTTATTTTTCACAATTCTAATGGCATTCAGGAGATCCTGTGATCAGCTGACTGGAGGAAAAGAGATGGGTGGGTTCAGTTCACTAATGACTTGGCTCGATATATGGGTTCAAGCCAAAAGTGGTGTTACTGTACAATAAGACCTGTGGTGGTTTGAATATGCTTGGCCTAGGGAGTGGCACGATTTAGGATGTATGGCCTTATGGGAGGAAGTGTGTCACTGTGAGGGTAGGATTTGAGACCCTCCTCCTAGCCACATGGATGCCTGTATCTTAGAGGTTTAGTGCTGTGAACAGACACTGTGACCAATGCAACTCTTATAAGACAACATTCAATTGGGGCTGTCTTACAGGGTTCAGTCCATTATCATCAAAGTGAGAGCATGGCAGTGTCCAGGCAGGCATGGTGAAGGAGGAGCTGAGAGTTCTACATCTTCATCTGAAGGCTGCTAGGAGAAAACAGGCATCCTCGGGCAGCTAAGAGGAAGCTCTCAAAGCCCACACCCACAGTGACACACCTACTCCCACAAGGCCACACCTCCAAATAGTGCCACTCCCTGGGCCAAGCATATTTAAACCACCACAGTCAGTCTTCTATCTGCCTTTGGATCAAGATATAGAACTTTCGCTCCTCCAACCCCATGTCTTCCTGGACGCTGCCCCTTTTTGCCATAATGACAATGTACTGAACCTCTGACTTTATAAGTCAGCTCCAATTAAATATTGTCTCTTCACAGCAAGGAATCCTTAACTAAGACACCACCTCACTCAGGTGGTCTCCAAAACAGCAATGAGGGGGGGTAGTCTTCTCAGTGGGCAACCTATAAGAAGTGAGCCTAGTGTTGGAGAGGTGGTTCAGTGGTTAGAGGTGCTTGCTGTTCTTGCAGATGACTTGGGTTTGATTCCCAGCACCCACATGGCAGCTCACAGCCATCTGTAAGTGTGGTCCCAGAGGATCCAAAGCCCTCTTCTGACCTCTGTAAGCACCAGGTATGCGTGTGGTAATAAAATTAATAACTATTTAAAATATTTAGTTTTTTATTTAAAAAAAAAAAAAACTAAAACTAAAACCTAAAAAAGTAAACAACTTTAAAATATTTTATTTTTTTCTTAAAACAAAACAAAACAAAACTAGCTGGTCATCCACCCACTTTGTGTGTGAGTCCAGGGCTTACACAGAATCATTGAGCATGATGAGTCACTTGGCTAGTTGATTCAGGGCCAAGAAAGGGAGAGCTTCAACACAGGAACTGAGGAGCAGCCGGGAGGTAAGAGGCTGTCTGCTTCCACCTGTGGCGGGAGACCTCTGCCTGGGCCACCAGGCCTCCATTGCCAACCAGTGCAGGGAGAAAGTGACCCACCGGCCCACTTGTGTGGAAAAGCCAGCAACAGGAGGACTCCAGACACAGGGACTGAGGAACAGCCAGGGAAGAGAACTGGTTTCCAAGGAACACTGACACCTGGGCCTGTAGGAAAGACAAGCCACAGTCAGAGAGAGAAAGACCAGCTAATACCAGAGATAACCAGATGGTGAAAGGCAAGGGCAAAAACACAAGAAACAGAAACCAAGACTACTTGGTTTCATCAGAACCCAGCTCTCCCACCACAGCCAGCCATGGATACCCCAACACACCAGAAAAGGAAGACTCAGACTTAAATTCACTTATCAAGAGGATGATAGAAGACTTTAAGAAGGAAATATATAACTCCCTTAAAGAAATACAAGAGAACACAGGTAAACAACTGGAAACCCTTAAAGAGGACACACAGAAATCCCTTAAAGAATTACAGGAAAACACAATCAAACAAATGAACAAAACCATTTAGGAATTAAAAACAGAAATAGAAACAATAAAGAAATCACAAAAGGAGACAACCCTGGAGTTGGACAACATAGGAAAGATATCAGGAGTCATAGATGCAAGCATCACCAACAGAATACAAGAGATGGAAGAGAGAATCTCAGGTGCAGAAAATACCATAGAAAACGTGGACACAACATTCAAAGAAAACACAAAATGCAAAAAGCTCCTAACCCAAAACATCCAAGATATCCAGGATGCAATGAGAAGACAAAACCTGAGGATAATAGGTATAGAAGAGAGTGAAGATTCCCAACTTAAAGGACCAGTAAATATCTTCAACAAAACTATAGAAGAAAATTTCTGAAAAAAGAGATGAACATAAATATACAAGAAGCCTACAGAACGCCAAATAGACTGGACCAGAAAAGAAATTCCTCCCGTCACATTATAGTCAAAACACCAAATACACAAAACAAGGAAAGAATATTAAAAGCAGTAAGGAAAACAGGGCAAGTAACATATAAAGGCAGACCTATCAGAATTACACCAGACTTCTCACCAGAGACTATGAAAGCTAGAAGATCCTGGGCAGATCTCATACAGACTCTAAGAGAACACAAATGCCAGCTCAGGCTGCTATACCCAGCAAAACTCTCAATTACCATAGATGGTGAAACCAAAATATTCTATGACAAAACCAAATTTGCACTGTATGTTTCCACAAACCCAGCCAACTCATGGAAAACGCCAACTCAAGGAGGGAAACTACACTCAAGAAAAAGCAAGAAAGTAATCTTTCAATAAACTCAAAAGAAGATAGCCACATAAACAACATCAAAAATAACAGGAAATAACAATCACTGTTCTTTAATATCTCTTAACATCAATGGTCTCAACTCCCCAATAAAAAGACATAGACTGACAGACTGGATCTATAAACAGAACCCAGCATTTTGCTGCATCCAGGAAATGATGTTAAAAACAAACACTACCTCAGAGTAAAGGGCTGGAAAACAATTTTCCAGGCAAATGGCCTCAAGAAACAGGCTAGAGTAGCCATTCTAATATCGGATAAAATTGACTTTCAACCAAAAGTCATCAAAAAAGATAAAAAAAGGACACTTTATACTCATAAAAGGAAAAATCTACCAAGAAGAACTCTCAGTTCTGAACTTCTATGCCTCGAATGCAAGAGCTGCCACATTCATAAAAGATACTCTACTAAAGCTCAAAGCACATATTGCACCTCACACAATAATAGTGAGAGATTTCAACACCCCACTATCAACAATGGACAGATCTTGGAAACAAACTAAACAGAGATACAGTGAAACTAACAAATGCTATGAACCAAATGGATTCAACAGACATCTATAGAACATTTTATCCTACATCAAAAGAATATACCTTCTTCTCAGCACCTCATGGTACCTTCTCCAAAACTGATCATATAATTGGCCACAAAACAAACCTCAACAGATGTAAGAAGATTGAACTAATCCCATGCATCCTATCAGATCACTACGGATTAAGGTTGGTCTTCAATGGCAACAACAACAACACAAAGCCCACATACACATGGAAGCTGAACAATGCACTGCTTAATGATAAGTTGGTCAAGGAAGCAATAAAGGAGGAAATTAAAGACTTCATAGAATTCAATGAAAATGAAAGTACAACTTACCCAAACCTATGGGACACAATGAAAGCAGTGTTAAGAGGAAAACTCATAGCTCTGAATGCCTCCAAAAAGAAACTGGAGAGAGCATACATTAACAGCTTAACAGCACATCTGAAAGTTCTAGAACAAAAAGAAGCTAATACACCCAAGAGGGGTAGAAGGCAAGAAATAATCAAATTAAGGGCTGAAATCAACCAAGTGGAAACTAAAAGAACTATACAAAGAATCAACAAAACCAAGAGCTGGTTCTTTGAGAAAATCAACAAGATAGATAAACCCTTAGCCAGACTAATCAGAGGGCACAGAGACAGTATCCAAATTAACAAAATTAGAAATGAAAATGGAGATATAACAACAGACTCTGGGGAAATTAAAAAAATCATCAGATCCTACTACAAAAGCCTATATGAAACAAAATTGGAAACTCTGGAGGAAATGGACAAGTTTCTAGACAGATACCAATTACCAATGTTAAGTCAGGATCAGATAAACCATCTAAACAGTCCCATAACCCCTAAAGAAATAGAAGCAGTCATTAAAAGTCTCCCAACCAAAAAAAGCCCAGGACCAGATGGGTTCAGTGCAGAATTCTATCAGACCTTCAAAGAAGACCTAATACCAATGCTCTTCAAGCTATTCCATAAAATAGAAACAGAAGGAACACTGCCCAATTCATTCTATGAGGCCACTGTTACACTGATACCAAAACCCCACAAAGACCCAACAATAAAAGAAAACTTCAGACCAATTTCCCTTATGAATATCGATGCAAATATACTCAATAAAATTCTTGCGAACCAAATCCAAGAACACATCACAACCATCATTCACCATGATCAAGTAGGCTTCATCCCAGGAAGGCAGGGATGGTTCAATACCCAGAAATCCATCAATGTAATCCACTACATAAACAAACTCAAAGAAAAAAACCACATGGTCATTTCATTAGATGCTGAAAAAGCATTTGACAAAGTTCAACATCCCTTAATGATAAAAGTCTTGCAAAGATCAGGAATTCAAGGAGCATACATAAACATAGTAAAAGCAATATACAGCAACCCAGTAGCCAACATCAAACTAAATGGAGAGAAACTCGAAGCAATCCCACTAAAATCAGGGACAAAGCAAGGGTGCCCTCTCTCTCCCTATCTATTCAATATAGTACTTGAAGTTCTAGCTAAAGCAATCAGACAACAAAAGGAGGTCAAAGGGATATAAATTGTAAAGGAAGAAATCAAAATAGCACTAGTTGCAGATGATATGATGGTATACTTAAGTGACCCAAAAAACTTCACCAGAGATCTGCTACAGCTGATAAACAACTTCAGCAAAGTGGCTGGATACAAAATTAACTCAAGCAAATCAATAGCCTTCCTATACTCGAAGGATAAACAGGCTGAGAAAGAAATTAGGGAAATAACACCCTTCACAATTGTCACAAACAATATAAAATATCTTGGTGTGACTCTAACCAAACAAGCGAAAAATCTGTATGACAAGAACTTCAAGTCTCTGAAGAAAGAAATTGAAGAAGACCTCAGAAGATGGAAAGATCTCCCATGCTCATGGATTGGCAGGATTAATATAGTTAAAATGGCCATCCTGCCAAAAGCAATCTACAGATTCAGTGCAATACCCATCAAAATCCCAACTCAATTCTTCATAGACTTAGAAAGAGCAATTCTCAAATTCATATGGAATAACAAAAAACCCAGATAGCAAAAACTTTTCTCAATAATAAAAGGACTTCTGGGGCAATCAGCCTCCCTGACTTCAAGCTGTAGAGCAGTAGTGATAAAAACTGCATGGTATTGGTACAGTGAAAGGCAGGTAGATCAATGGAATAGAATCAAAGACCCAGAATTGAACCCAGACACTTATGGTCACTTGATCTTTGACAAAAGAGCTGAAACCATACAGTGGAAAAAAGACAGCATCTTCAACAAATGGTGCTGGTTCAACTTGCGGTCTATATGTAGAAGATTACGAATTGATCCATCCCTATCTCCCTATACAAACCTCAAGTCCAAGTGGATCAAGGACCTCCACATAAAACAAGATACACTGAATCTAATAGAAGAGAAAATGGGGAAAAGTCTAGAACACATGGGCACAGGGGAAAAGTTCTTGAACAGAACATCAATGGCTTCTCGATGATTCTCGATCAAGATCAAGAATCGATAAATGGGACCTCATAAAATTACAAAGCTTCTTCTGTAAGGCAAAGGACACTGTAAGTAGGACAAAACGGCAACCTACAGATTGGGAAAAGATCTTTACCAATCCTACATCCGATAGAGGGCTAATATCCAATGTATACAAAGAACTCAAGAAGCTAGACTCCAGAGATCCAAATAACCCTATCAAAAAATGTGGAAGAAAGCTTAACAGAGAATTCTCAACTGAGGAAACTCGAAGGGCCGAGAAGCACCTAAAGAAATGTTCAACATCCTTAGTCATCAGGGAAATGCAAATCAAAACAACCCTGAAATTTCACCTCACACCAGTCAGAATGGCTAAGATCAAAAACTCAGGTGACAAGGATGTTGGCAAGGATGTGGCGAAAGAGGAACACTCCTCCATTGCTGGTGGAAATGCAAGTTGATACAACCTCTCTGGAAATCAGTTTGGCGGAACCTCAGAAAAATGAACATAATACTACCTGAGGACCCAGGTATTCCACTCCTGGGCATATACCCAGAAGATGCTCCAACATGTAATAAAGACACATGTTCCACTATGTTCATAGCAGCCATATTTATAATAGCCAGAGCTGGAAACAACCCAGATGTCCCTCCACAGAGGAATGGATACAGAAAATGTGGTATATTTACACAATGGAATGCTACTCAGCAATTAAAAACAATGACTTCATGAAATTTGCAAACAAGTGGATGGATCTTGAAAATATCCTGAACGAGGTAATGCAGTCACAAAAGAATGAACATGGTATGTACCACTGTTAAGTGGTTATTAGCCCAAGAGTTCAAAATACCCAAGAGTCACTTCACAACAACAGTAGGGTGGAGTGAGAGGTCCCAGATGGAGGAGTTGGAGAAGGGACTGAAGGAGCTGAGGGAGTTTGCATCCCCAGAAAGGCAGCAACAGTGGCAACTGGCTTGACCCCCTGATACTCCTGGAGACTGATCCACCAACCAAAGAATACACATGGAGTGACCCATGGTGCTGGCCACATATGCGGCAGAGGAGGGTCTTGTTATTGGTCAGGGGGAGAAGAGGCCCTTGGGCCTGAGGGTGTTAGATCCCCCAGAATAGGAGAATGCCAAGGAGGGAAGATGGGGGTGGGTGGGGAAATACCCCAATAGAGGCAGGGAAGGGGTGAGGGAATAGGGAGGTTCCAAAGGGGAGATCTGGAAAGGGGAAAACATTTGAAATGTAAATAAAGTAGAAAAAAAACAATAAAGAAAGAAAGGAAGGAAGGAAGGAAGGAAGGAAGGAAGGAAGAAAGGGAGAGCTTCTGAGTAAGATGGTCTAAGGTAGAGGTATGTGCACAGAGATACAAAAATGGCTGCACAGTATGAAGATGGCCCTGTCACATACTGGTGCCTATCATAGCTCATCCACAATGAAAAAAACAAAACAAAACAAAACACTAAGCCATCTGTACTGGCTAGTTTTGTGTCAACTTGACACAAGCTGGAGTTATCACAGAGAAAGGATTTCAGTTGAGAAAATGCCTTCATGAGATCCAGTGGTAAGGCATTTTCTCAATTAGTGATGGGGGGGGGCTTGTGGGTAGTACCATCTGTGAGCTGGTAGTCTTGGGCTCTATAAGTAAGCTGGCTGAGCAAGCCAGGAGAAGCAAGCAATCAAGCCAGTAAGCAGCATTCCTCCATGGCCTCTGCATCAGCTCCTGCTTCCTGACCTGCTTGAGTTCCAGTCCTGACTTCCTTTCATGATGAACAGCAGCATGGCAGTGTAAGCTGAATAAGCCCTTTCCTCCCCAACTTGCATCTAGGTTATGATGTTTGTGCAGGAATAGACACCCTGGCAAAGACACCATTTAAGCAAGTGACAGACAGATTGGAACAAAGAAGTCAAAAATATCTTGGTAGCTCAGAAGAAGGCTGTTCCTAATTGCTTCTGACATTAATTCCTCCATTACCATTATGCAATGTCCAGTCCACCTGACAGACAGAAGAGCCGTGGGCCTCAGTGTATTTCAGCCTTTGAAGAAGTCCACCAGATTCTTGGAGGTAACTTGACTACTGAGATCCTTTCCATTCACCCTTGTTGGCATTCACATATGTCACAGGTATTTGTTGCCCTGAAGGGTCTTGAATAGTAAACTTCTTATGTGCTGAATAAATAGCATACGTTTGTGAATAATCACCATATTTGCCCAAACAAAGACAACGAAAAGATGCATTGTTTTGCACTTTTGCAAACTCTTAATGTGGGAAAATGTCAGTACTCGTTTGTGAAAGAGTATTTTCTTAAAATAGCAAATAAACTCAGTATTGTTCTAAAAACTGTCTTGACAACATATCACTTTGAGGTCGACTAGGGATTCCCAGGGTTCCCACAATACACGCATGAGGCTCACTCACTGTCAAGACACCCTCCCCACTCCTCCCACCCCCACTCTCCCCACCCTCCACCCTCCACCCTCCACTCCCCACTCCCAAATCTGGCCTGAATGGTACCCATTATCTCAAGTCTGAGAAAGTTAGTGGTGGGGTGCCAGGGAAGTTTCTCTCTGGATCCTTATACTACTTTGGTGATAGATAGTTCCTGGAAAAACAAAAACAAACAAACAAAAAAAAACCTTTGGACATTTGAAGGAAGAACAGATTCTGGGTGAGCATCAGCAGGAGGAAGGTTTAGGTTCTCCAAGGAGATTAGAAATAGAGGAAGCATATGAATATTTGCTTTTCTTCCACTCAGAGCCACAGCATCAAACCTCTTTCTAGGTGCAAGGGTTGAGAAGAGACCTCACAAACTGCTGTTAACAATCCTATTCCAGTCTGATCCCCAACAAACATTAATGATCATAGAATCTTGAATTTGAACTAAACTTTATGCTTTTCAGATTACATCTCCCTGGTCTCTCATACTCAAGATTCCTTACTGTCTAAGTTTTTGATATTTTTTAAAGTTTAAAGCATACAATCAAAATCCAAAGCACGTGCAAGTGCTAAATCAGATTCTCTTTGAGAAGTCGATTGAGCCGAGTAAGCTATAAAATAAACGCCTAGAATTAGAGCTTCGCTCATTCTTTTGCAAAACAAGAGCAAAGACTTTTCTCGTTGGCGGCAACAACACAACAGCTTTAGTGAATTAGGGCAACCCGAACCTACCAGAAAGAATGAGAGTAAACCATTCAGCCAACCCCAAAGAGCAGAGGGAGGGAGAGAGCTTGCAAATCCCCTTACTCACCGGAATGGGCCCTTTTGTGTGATTTCCTGTGGAGGCAGCAGTCATGACAGCTATATATACCAGGGATGCTCCCCTAGAGCCTCACAGCTCCCAGGGCATCTCTTCCACTCAGCGAGATGGGAAAGGTAAGTCCTGGAACCCTGACCTTTGCCCTCAAAGCAGCATCCTTGCTGGCAGAAATCACTTATTTGTCTGGTCCCCTTCTGCCCTTACAGATCACCTTCTACGAGGACCGAGGCTTCCAGGGCCGCTGCTATGAGTGCAGCAGCGACTGCCCCAACCTGCAGACCTACTTCAGCCGCTGCAATTCCATCCGAGTGGACAGTGGCTGCTGGATGCTCTATGAGCGACCCAACTACCAGGGCCACCAGTACTTCCTGCGGCGCGGGGACTATCCTGACTACCAGCAGTGGATGGGTTTCAGCGACTCCATCCGCTCCTGCCGCCTCATCCCCCAAGTGAGTTTGGCTCTGTCTTTATTATTGGTCTCTGGAAACACAAATTATCTTAAAAGATCATCTTAAACCAAGTCGTTTCAACTGGAGCAGAGAGTGGGTGAAGCCTAGTGTGTGTGACCAGTAGGACACCTGAGAAAGGAATCTCATTTCTCAGGAACTTGGTGATGAGGTTTTTTGTTTTTTGTTTTGTTGTTGTTGTTGTTGTTTTTGTTAGAAACTCACATCCCTATTTTTACATTTTACATACCATTGAGAAGCTAAACACCAGAGAGAAATTTTAAAAAATGAAATATCTAAGACAATACATTTATCATTTGTTTAACATATAAGTCCCCTCCGTATAAAGTCCTTAGTTCATTCCAAACTACTTCAAGTCAGAAATTCAGTTTCTTAATCTAAAAATACAATGGACTACTGTATAGGTGTTTTAAAATGCATTTGGTGGGTAGGATACACTGAAGAGATATCGGCAAGAGTTCAAAGCCAGCCTGAGCTACCCCCTTTGTATAGGACCATACCACTCTGAATGCCCTGATCTCACCTAAAAATGAGTTGGTTTGTTTGGTCTTGCGCTTTTTTCTGCTCGGCTATTTTTCCCATCTTCTGTTTATTTTTAATTGATATGTAGTGGGCAGTACCTATTGGCTCACTTGGAGGAATACACCAGCAAAAAGGCCAAATCTAAAACTAAAGTTCAAGATTTGTGCTTTCTAGAGAATGACCATAGCATCCTAGGAGTTGGATCGTGGGAGACATGAGGCGCAGTACCACAGAACTGTAACTTCACCATAGTGGGTTGCCCCTGACAGGGAAGAGTCAGTCTGCGTGCAGGAAGCCAGGAGAAGGGCTGATTTGGACTGAAACTTGGAAAGAGAAACAAGGAAAACAGCACTTTATTTATAACAGAGGCTCAGCCTTCTGCTCTATAGATGTGTAAAACAACAAATGAGTTTTGCAGAAAATCTCTGAAGGTTGATGCCTTTTCAACAAGGGAAATATATCAACATGCTACCATTCTGGTAACTTTTGGATTTCCTCTCCTGCAAAGGGCTGTCTCAACAAACACTGAGATCGTATGATGAGTTTCTTTTAAGCATTTTTAAATTAAATGTGATAAGCTTTATTTTAAGCAACTGTTAATTGCCAAGGACTAGAGACTGGTAGATAGGCATGGACAAGCCTGAGCGCTGTTTCTCCATTGGCCAGTGATACCCTAGATTCTTCGGGGGACACCCTAGGCTTTAGGAGTACAGACTTCTGAACTCTGTAACATGTTTGTTCTGAATACAAGCTTGGACTCGGGATTTTGAGGCTGGAGGAGATGGAACAGGAAACTTAGCTTCGATTTGTCCTCATTTGCTCTTCTTATTCTGTCTCCCTCCTTGTATACTCCCCCTCCCAGCACTCTGGCACTTACAGAATGAAAATCTACGAAAAAGATGACTTCAGAGGACAAATGTCAGAGATCACAGACGACTGTCTCTCTCTTCAGGATCGCTTCCACCTCAGTGAAATCCACTCCCTCAATGTAATGGAGGGCTGCTGGGTCCTCTATGAGATGCCTAGCTACAGGGGACAGCAGTACCTGCTAAGGCCAGGAGAGTACAGGAGATATCTTGACTGGGGAGCTGCAAACGCCAAAGTTGGCTCTTTTAGACGTGTCATGGATTTTTATTGAGGCATTTTGAGACTCTACTTTTCTCCTCTAGAATCTAATAAAATATGTAGCTTATGATTCTGGCACTACAAAAGTCCTGTCTTTCTTTTTATCTCTTAAGCATTCCTAAGCAAATATATAAGTAAACCAAGCATGATAATCAAGATGGGAAGAAATCTCCTATACAGGGAAATAGCATTCTGGGTAAAACCATATTCTCTAATGACTAAATATGTAAGATTAAAGAAAAGTTTAAATTATCAAGAAAAGTCACAACTGGTGACATGATTTAGCAGGTAAAAATGCCTGCCCCAAGTCTGGGTGTCTCATGTTTGATCCCCAAAACCCTAACAGAAGGAGTGAGTCAATTCTCCCAAGATTTGTTCTTTGATTCACTCCCACCCTCCCACAAATAAATAAATAAAAATGCAATAGAAAAAAAATGTAAAGATAAGCCAAACTATCCCCAGTTCCAGAACTTGGTTTTTCTTATGGGTCCTGAAAAAGAGGTGATTGAGTAAAAATTGTCAAAAATGGCCTACATTTATTAAATGAGGTTATAGGACTGTTTCTTGTAAAGCTCATAAAATAAATCTGATGAGTTCGGGTCAAAATTCATCAGATTACCCCATCCTTTGAGAGGTTGGTGAGTTGTCTCAAATGTCATCTTGTCTGGGGTGGAAACTTTATACCACCCCTTCCCACACAGACACAACCAGTATCTCCTGGAGAAGGAATGAGTGGGCTATGCCTTTCCCATGAGCTCCTAGCACTATAGTCTCTTGCCTCAACACTGGATGGGTCCTCACACCCTCCCATCAAATGCTGATTTTTCCCATGGGCCACTGGACCCAGATGGAGAACTCATTCTCCAATGACCCCTGACCTATCTCTCACATATGGCTTCAATGCATGCAACTGTTTTTGTTATAGAGGTTCAGGGGCATGAGTGTAAGCTTATATTAAATCTGTAGAATTATAGAAATTTAACGCTAGATGACCCCTGCTTTTGAGGGTGTAGCTCACCGTAGAACATTTGTCTAAATATGTGTAAGGCCATAAATTCAACCCTGAATATCAGAAAAAACAAAAAGTATTAAGTGACCACTACATTAGATGACCTGTGGTCTGTAGGTATCGGCCTCCTGTCCTTCCTTGTTCCCCTCATCTTGGTAGTTATCCATATACACAAGGCTGCATGTTTCTTTTGGGTCTCCTATCATTTCATGTCTTTGGAACCTTCATGTTCAATACCTAAGTACTGTATACATACAGTAAGCATATAATAAGCACATAAAATTTAGTCACTTTTGAGAGTTAAGGAACTTCCTATTAATAATTATTTTTAATTCTGGTCAAAGAATTGTTCTGAAAAACTGGGACATGTGATTATATATTTCATGGGAATATATGTTTGATCAGATAAATATCTTATAAAATGTTGCATATAAATATTACTTAACCCTAGTTCTTCAACCTTTAACTCCCAACAGCAGTTTATCTGTTAGACTCCCTTTCTGAGATAAATTCAATTCTCTCTTCACCACCAACAACATACCAAACATGAGACAGATTGGCAGAAGTGGCTTACCTGCTGACTTTCATACTATTTGCTTGCAAGGCAGAAAAATCACTCCTGAGCCAAGGAGATTATTCCTAAACCTGAACTGGAAATGCAGCAAACCAAAAGCAAACAAATAAAACAAAACCCCCCTTAGCATTTTTCTTTTGGGAGAGTAGTTTGAGACTGTGTCTCTACATAGCCCTGGCTATCCTGGAACTCACTCTGTAGACCAAGCTGGCCTCAAATCCAGAGATCTGCCTGCCTTTGCCTTCCAAGTGCTGGGAGTAAAGGTGTGGGCCATGATGCCCATCTTCCCTGCGTCTTTTTCTTGGAGTCGTTCTTGAAAATTCTCTGCTCTCATCTGTGGAGTACAGAAAAAAGAGATAGGTGCCCTTCCTCAGCATAAAGAAAAAGTCACCAATGGAGAATGGTTTGGGGAAAGTGGTATACTCAAACCACTACTTCTCCTCTTCCTTCTCCTCCTCCCCCTCTGCTTCCTCCTCCTCCTCTTCCTTCTTCTTCTTCTTCTTTTTTTGGAGACAGAGCTTCTCTATGTAGCCTTGGCTATCTCACTCTGTAGACCAGGCTAACCTGACTCATAAAGATCTGCCTGCCTCTACCTCCCTAGTGCTAGGACTCAAACCATGTGCCACGACCCCCAGGACCAAACCAACTGGAGAACATCAGTTATTCATTTATTCCCTTTTCTGTTCCAGTTCATTCAGCCAACTAGTGAGAATGAAGTGAGACAAAAATATAAAGATGGAAGAGTCCTGATTCCTTGATTCCACGTCTGTTTTTAAGGAACTGTGATCTAAATAAAACAGTGGAAACAGAATAAATAAAGACAGGAGCAATATTAAGCTCAGTCCAGGCCACCATGGTAGAGCTGTAATCCCAGTACTTGTGGAGCAGAGGCAAGCAGATCTTCATTAATTTGAGGCCAGCCTGGTCTACACAGCAAGTTCCATCTCAAAATGTGTCCAATATCTTTAGCCTAGCATGCTGACTAGTATGGTGTGCATAAAGGCAAGACTGAGAAGAATCAGGAGGTACTAAGACCCAGCTAAAGTATGATAAGCACACCCCGAAGAGAAGTAGTGGGGGGCGGCAGGTGCAGGAAAGAGAAAGAGCTGGGAGGAAGTCAAAAACTGTGTTTTTCAGAAATAATACTAAAATTTGGGGGGCAGAGGAGCACTTTCTGATTTCTTTGTAACTTGTCTTGTAAGTATTGAATTTTATGCAATGCAATCTCCACCTTGGTCCTCCTTTGTGTGTATATAAACTTTATAGAATAAGAAAGAGGACTACAGAGCAAACTGTACTTCTATTCATGGGCTTAAAGAGATTCTTAGTGGTAAGATCCTGTTACTGAGGATACCACAGACTCTGGTCACAAGACACAGAGAAGTCAAACTAGAATTGGGCTGGAAGCTTCCTCCCTGCTGACTAGCCTCAATATTAGAAGGTATAAGGCTTCTGGGGAGAATAATCATCAATAGTGTTATCCAGCTGTGGACCCTGTGTGCAACACTACCAGCTGGCCAAGCAAGATGTGCCCACTGATATAATACTGGCATGCTTGTTAGGGTAACCAACCATTCTCTGATTGGATAGAATCTGTAGACCCAGTTAAAAGTTTGTGGCTGGGGCTGATAGAGGCCTTAGTGGAGAAGCTACTGCTCTTATTTTGCTAAATTTGTTAATAAAATTGCCTTTTAAATATATATGTTTATACGTAATGTATAAATAGATATTTACTATGTAAATATACATATATGTATACACATAGAGATACACATATAAATATATGTTTACATACATACATATATCATACATATAAGTATATATATTATATTATATAAATATACATATATAATATACAACATAATATATACAATATATCATATATTATATAATGTGATAATAATATAATATATATGTACATATATATTGATTATTGATATCAACTTTGGTCAGATAAGAAGGTTTTTTTGTTTGTTGTAAATGTAACTTTTTTATTGGATATTTTCTTTTATTTACATGTAAATGTAACTTTTATTTGCCAGATGTAATTATCATCTTGGAGGCTTACTGCTGAGTAAGCTCACCCTTTCTAGGTCTTTCTGAACTCTGGCTAGCTAGTTCAACTCATCTATTCTAATCTTCTGGCTCCTTCTTATTCTCTGGCTTCTCCTGTCTTTACCTGTCTCAGTAAAACTGCCATATACACCCCTACCCCACCCTACCTCACCCCTTCTCTCTCTTACTGCCCTTAAATAGCCTCTTTTTCTTGTCTGTTCTCATAAAAATTGGGCATATCCTATCTCTGACTCATTCTGTCAAATCTTTCTCTGAGTCATTACTTTGTCTGCCACTCAATTAGACATCATTTTCAAAAGAAGGCTGCTTCCTTCTACAAACTAACTTTACCTTCCTTGTTTGGGATTAAAGGTGTTACTAAAGGCATACCTGTATTCCAGTGAGAGGGATTAAAGGTGTGTCATCCCAACTGGATCACACAGACCTAGAAGGTCTTCAACGTGATCCTTGCCAGAGCAGCCATGTTGTTGGATTAAAATTCCTCTACAATTTGTTTTTGTTTTTTGATTTTCAGTAGGCTGTGGAAATTGCCGAGATTCACAAGTGGTCAATGTGATAGATTAATGGATAGTCAGCCATAAATTGAACATGTATATCACCCCATTCACATAAGGCTCCGGAAACATCACAGAAGAAGGTAAAGAACTGTGTGGACCATCAACTGCTGGGAATGGCATGGTCACTGCACCCCGAACTCACAGTAGCTTAGGTCACTTACACAGAGCTGACCTGCTCTACCCCTCCCTGGAAACTTTGGCGATGGATGCTGTTGGAAGGAAAGGCATTTTCTTCAGAGGTGTAGCTACTAATAAGTACCCATGTTCCTGTAAACAACCCCTCACCCATGCTTCTCTAAACACCTCATGGAGTCATAGTAAACAACAACAGAGAGAGAGAGAGAGAGAGAGAGACAGAGAGAGAGAGAGACAGAGACAGAGAGAGACAGAGAGACAGAGAGAGACAGGGAGACAGAGAGACAGAGACAGAGAGACAGAGACAGAGAGAAGAAGAAGAAGAAGAAGAAGAAGAAGAAGAAGAAGAAGAAGAAG
>JADRCH010000006.1:12373365-12399903 GCA_019843965.1 Rhynchomys soricoides | reverse complement strand
AAGAAGAAGAAGAAGAAGAAGAAGAAGAAGAAGAAGAAGAAGAAGAAATCATTAGTGTCTTAGTTAGAGTTTTGTTGCTGTGAAGAGACATTATGACCATGGCACCTCTTATGAAGAGAAACGTTTAATTGGGGCTGGCTTACAGTTTCAGAGGTTCAGTCCATTACTGTCACTGTGAGAAGCATGGCTGCATGCAGGCAGACATGGTGCTGGAGACAGAGCTGAGAGTTCTACATTTTTATCATAAGGCAGCCAGAAGGAGACTGTATGCCACCACTAGGCATAGCTTGAGCATATAAGACCACAAAGCCTGCCACCATAGTGACACACCTCCTCCAACAAAGCCACAGCTCCTGATAGTGCCACTCCCTATAGCCAAGCATTCAAACATAAGCATGTGTGGGGCCTTTCCTACTCAAACCACCGCAACTGGGGAGACTAATCAAGAAGGGGATTAGTAAGACTGTGAGGGAGAGGGTAAGGGGTGAGTAAGATCAAAATATAATATGTACACATATGAAAAGTTATAATGAAACCTATCCTAAATAATTAGCATACTCTAGTAAAATAATAAAGAGAATCTTAATAAGTCAACAGCAAGACCTTATCTGTGGATTTTTTAAAGAAAAAGTAAAGGAATGAGCAAGTTGGTACAGCCCATAATTCCAGCACTTGGGAGGGTGAGATAGGAAGATCATAAGTTCAAGGCCAGTCCACACCATATATCAAATTTAAATCCAACCTGAAACAGAATGGATTTCTTTGTGACATTTTTATACCTGTTTGTCATTGTACCATTCTACTTAGATCATATTTACCCCTGACTTTACCTACTTCCCTCCCACCTCCCCCCCATCCCCTTCCCCTTTTGTTACCATGTCATATTATTTTAAAAATAAAGTTTCCACATATGAGAGAATAGTGTATGATCTTTATCTTTGTGAGTCTGGATGATTTTATTTAATACGAAGATCTCTGGTTCCATCCATTTCTTTGTAAGCAACATCATTTCATTCTTCCTTAAGTAGGCGTGCCATGCTTCTTCATCCATTCATCTGCCCAAGTGTGTTTAAGCTGTTTCCATACCTTGGCTACTGTGAACAATGCTGAGATACACACAGATAAGCTGGTATTTCTCACGGACATGATTTTCAAAGTTTAGTCCAAGAACTATCTGGTCCTGGTTAAAACATACAGATTCTAACGTTCTTACCTTCATTTATTAAGGTAGACTCTTGGGAGAGATTAGGGCCCAGCAATATGTCTTTTTACAAACACTGTAATTATTATACACAGTAGTTTATCAACTATAACAATATTTCTTTTTCTTCTTCCTTCCTTCTTTCTTTCTTTCCTTGTCTTTTTCTTTCTTCTTTGAGATAGGGTCTCTCTACATAGCTCTGGCTATCCTAGAACTCACTATGTAGTCCAGGCTGGCCTTTAACACACAGAGATCCACCTTCCTATGCCAAGTTCGGGGATTAAAGGCATACACCTCCACTCCCAGCCCCCTTGGCAAGGTTCCTAATGTCTATTCTAAGTCTTACCTTTTTTAACCACAAGATGGCTCTATAGAGGTGAAGGTTTCAGGAACCTTTTGAGAACACTTAATCTTTGGTCAAAAGCAGGCTGACATCATCCTTAACAATGTCACTCTAATGCTACTGTCAATGTCACTATTATTACCAGTGTTCATCTACACCAAGTGCTGTACCAAAAATGGCATACATGTAGTCTGGTTAAGGAATGCTAATGTCTGTTAGCTAAACATCTCTAGGAATTGCCTGCCTTAAACAAGTTTAAGACTTGCTGCTTTCAGGGAGAGCACATAGACTGAGGAAATGGGAATGTTTTCTGATAGCTGACTTTGGAAGAGCTGCGTCTATGATGTATACTTTGCTTGTATGGTTTGAGGAAGGTCTAAAAGAGTGGAGGTCTGGGTGGAGAAGCCCAGTGGGAAAAGCTCACCCAGCAAGCATAAATAAGGCCTTGGGTTTGGTCCCCACCACTGCCATACACAGGAAGAGAGAGACTGGAGTGGAGGGAGGAGGGAGGGAGGAAAGAAAAGAAGAAAAAAGAGGAAAAAAAAGCTCAGAAATTTGCCAGGGTTGGCTGTGCACACCTGTAATCACAGCACCAAGGTGGCTGAGGCAGAAGGACTGCAGTGTGTTCAGGGCCTGCTTAGTGAGACCTTGGGTGGGGGTGGGGTGGGAGAGGGGGAGAGAGAGACAAAGCTGTAAATAAAGAAGTCACAGTTTGGTGCTGGGCTCAGAGGGTGGTGTGGTATGTGATTGGGTGTTGGGGTGTGTGTGTGTGTGTGTGTGTATGTGATGTATGTGTGTGTGGTGTGTGATGTGAGTGTGTGTTCATCAGCAAGGCTCTATTGAGTATCTATGGGGCATTGTATTTGATTAACAAATTGCTAAAAAGTATTTAAAAGTAATGGTTAATCATTTGGGTACTGAGAAGGGCAGTATTCAGCATTATTCAGCATGTTATATCTAATAACTGAATAGCAGGTCCTGGGCAGAGGTGCTGGATCAGCTGCCAGATGGCAGATTCTCGTTTATTCTCTCTCTCTCTCTCTCTCTCTCTCTCTCTCTCTCTCTCTCTCTCTTCCTTCTCATCATCCACTCTCCCACAAGGTAATTCTTGAGAGGAGATTTATGCTGTCCCTGCAGCCCTGTGGCTGAGGTTCAAATCTCACTCTCACACAGGAAGTGTAGGACCTTCCCTGACCTTGGAAATGAGGAAGCAATTCATACATATTTGTCCATCTTGGGCCTCAAAACCATAGGAATTTTTCCCTTTGTTCTTAACACAAGCTGGTTACCAGCGGTGGATTTTGACTCACATACTGGGAAACCACTAAGGGGAAGATAGCTTAGGTCCTAGAGCATCGGCTCAACATAGCCGGGAAGAGTCAAGATCAAAATCTAGATTTGTGCCCTGTACTGAACCAGCAAAACCAGAAAAGAAGGGGGAAGGGGAATAAGGTTGCCTGGTCTCTGTCGCCCTAGTCAGTGTTTGCAGTTTTCGCAGAATTCCATTCTTCTCAACTCTGGGGATACTTCTAGAAATGCACAGATTCCTCCCAGATTTACCAAGTATAATGGAATCAAATGTAGAAACATGGACTACAGGTCAAAAGTTCAGGCTGATGTGCTGATAAATTTAAAAAACAGTAAGAATCTGAATAAAGCAACACTGAGCAGCTCATCCAGGGCAGCGTTGGAACACACCAGAGAACCAGGCGAATCTACAATCACCGCCACTGAATGCAGCACGTAATAGCGATCCATGCAATTCCCTCAGCCCGGAGGGCCTCTTTTGTGCAGTTCCGCTAACACAGCAACCCTCCTGCTATATAGACCAGCCACGCTCTGGCTGGACACTGAACTCACCACGGGTCAGCCAACCATGGGGAAGGTGAGCAGAATACTAACTAAACGAAAAGTCCGTCTGAACGGCCTTAACACAAGGAGCAAATGGTCTCATTCAGAATTGCTCTTCCTTTACAGATCACCTTCTATGAGGACCGCAGCTTCCAGGGCCGCTGCTATGAGTGCAGCAGCGACTGCCCCAACCTGCAGACCTACTTCAGCCGCTGCAATTCCATCCGAGTGGACAGTGGCTGCTGGATGCTCTATGAGCGACCCAACTACCAGGGCCACCAGTACTTCCTGCGGCGGGGGGACTACCCTGACTACCAGCAGTGGATGGGTTTCAGCGACTCCATCCGCTCTTGCCGCCTCATCCCCCACGTGAGTTCCGTTTGACTTCATTTGTTGCTGTCCAGCGTGTACTGATGTGGGGGATCCAGAGAATTTTTTTTCTGCAGAAGCATCTAAGGGTTAAGTGGTCCTCAAATGCCTGCCTAAGTCCACGGGGATGTAGGCAGGAAGATAGAATTGTAAAGTCTATTATTATTAATTGTAAAATCTACTTACAGAACGTCCAGCTATTTTTTTTTCGTTGCTACCATTAGATTAATCAAAAGTTGTCCCAGCGAATTTGTAATCTCATGCAGGGATATAAAACAATTTGCGAATGGGAAGCGAGTTGGAAATGAGAGGGTAATCACATCCGTCAGACTGGTCTTTATGTATTTAATAAAGAGATTTCTGATACGTGAGTTAATTAAACTTTATTGTGGAGTAGAAAACATTGAAAAGTACTGTGATCAGAAACTGTGCAGGCAGAACTCAATTTTGAAAATGATAATTTTCCTTAATTTTGAAAATCAGCTAAGTTCTCATTATAAGTGGTTATTTAAATTAAGTTTCCACAGAAGTATATGATTTTTCTAAACTCCACTTTAGCCAGGCACAGTGATATCCTGTATTCCTAGCATCCAGGAAGCTGAGGCAAAAGTATCTGGAGTTTGATGACAGTCTAGGTTACAAAATAAGCAGAATGGGGCAGATGGAAATGATGTAAATTCAGTAGTAATTTATGAAATTCTCAAAAGACAAAAATTGTAAGTAAAAATTCCTATTTTAAGGATATACATATATATGTGTGTGTGTGTGTATATATGTGTGTGTGTGCGTGTGTGTGTGTGTGTGTGTCAAAATACATTATTTGTATACCCTCCAACATATAGCTTAGAATGAACGTAGGAAATTGTGAAATAAGATATTTGAATTTTTGATGAGCTCAAATTCACTTTTAACATCTTAAAAGTGCCACTTCCTAGACAGTGAGATTCTCAACCTTCCTAATGCCACAACCCTTTAATAAAGTTCGTTATGTGTGGTGACCCCTAGCCATAAAATTACTTTTTTGCTGTTATTTCCTAACTGTAATTTTGCTACTGTTATGTATCATAATATAAATATCTGTGTTTTCCGATAGTCTTAAACCATCCCTTAAAAGGGTCATTGGACTACCCCCCCGGGGGGTCGCGACCTATAGATTGAGAACCACTGTCTTAAATGAAAACCGGAATCTGGGTGTCTGTGATGCTAGCAGGAGACCCATCGATGCATAGCTCTCCAAAATCTCACAGGCTCAGATCTTACACCAACAGCCTCCTGCCTCAGTCGACCACACTCACCCGTTGTTTCGCTTGGGTGAGTTCCGTAAGAGATTCAATTGCTTTTTCTTATCTTTTTTTGTGTGACCCAAGCAGACAGGTTCCCACAGAATGCGGCTGTATGAGAAAGAAGATCACAAAGGCGTCATGATGGAGCTGAGCGAGGATTGCTCCTGTATCCAGGACCGCTTCCACCTCAGTGAGGTGCGCTCGCTGCACGTGCTGGAGGGCTGCTGGGTTCTCTATGAGATGCCTAACTACCGAGGCCGGCAGTATCTGTTGAGGCCTCAAGAGTACCGGCGTTACCACGACTGGGGAGCTGTAGACGCTAAAGCAGGCTCTTTGCGGAGGGTGGTAGATTTATACTAAAATAAGTTAACGCTACCATTTTCTCATTTTGGAACCTAATAAAGTATTTAGTCTGTATTGTTGGCAACCCCTGACTTCTGTTATTCTTTCATTGTGTGCAAATCCACCCACCTGTAAACTCTCCCTATAAAAGGTTGAGCCTAGAATGGAGAAGATAAGGTGTTCAAGAACTTTTCAGGTGTGTTAATTTTGAACAAGTCTTAGGTGGCTGGGGATATATGTACCTCAGTGATAGAGCTTTTATTCAGTGTGCACAAGGACCTGGGCTCAATCCCTAGCACTACCAGAAAGAAAAGAAAAAGTTCCAGTGGAGGGAGGGTGCACCTGGTGTGGTGGAGGGGAGGGTACACCTGGTGTGGTGGGGGGGAGGGTATATGTGATGTGGGGGGGGAGGGTACACCTGGTGTGGTGGGGGGGAGGGTACACCTGGTGTGGTGGGGGGGAGGGTATATCTGATGTGGGGGGGGAGGGTATACCTGGTGTGGTGGGGAGGAGGGTACACCTGATGGAGGGAGGGTATACCATGTGGGAGAGGGTATACCTGTCTAACAATGAAAGGTCAGGTCAAGCCAAAGACACCCCAACAAGAAGGCAACTGGAGAGGAAGCAGTTAGCTGACAACCTTGAAGAGTAATACTGTCAAAGTTGTCTTCTAATCCAGGAAATGATTGGAGTCCAATTTTGACAGGCAGCCTATCAAGCCTCATAAGAGAACTAATTTCATTTACTGTAGAGCAATATTACCTATTTAAGGCTAGGGGTGCCACCACCCTTGCAAAGTTAAAACCCACTTTCTTCTGAAACCATTCCCAGTGAGAAAGATTCTTTGCTACCCAATGCACACAATCCTCCATTAAGACTCTCTTCCTCTTGGATGCAGGCCTTTAATCCCTGCACTCAGGAGGCAGAGGCAGAGGGATCTCTGAGTTTGAAGAGGCCAGCCTGGTCTACAGAATGAGTTCCAGGACAGCCACAGTTTCTATACAGAGAAACCCTGTATGGGAGGTGGCAGTTGGGACTTTCTTCCCAAGTCATTTTGGGTTGTATCAAGTTGCTGATTGTCCTAGTTACGTTTTATTTTCTATTGTCACCAAAAGGAACTTATGAAAGGAATAATGTATTTAAGTTTATCGTTCCAGAAGGGAATCCGTAATGGCTGGGGAGAGCAGACAGTCGAGAGATCGTATCTTCAAGTGCACTGGGAGCAAACTGGAAGTGGGCAAAGGCTGTAAACTCTCAGCCCACCCCAGTGACAAGCTTCCTTCCCTGAGGCGGTACCTCCCAATACCTTCTCCAAGCTCCCACTGTCTGGGGACCAAGGGTTCACATTCCTGATATGGAGATTTCTTACACAAACCTCAACAGTTAAAGCCAACCATCACAACCACTCAACCTTACCCCTTCTCAAATTCTATCAATAGAGAAGTAAGACATCCTCCTAATAACAGATAATCCTCATTTATATTTGGTGGGCACCCTCCTGGGACTCTTCCCTTGCGCACAGAGCTAAAATTAGGCAATACATATTCATTTGCAATGTTTGTTTGTTACAAGATAGGATCTCCCTACGTTGCCCTTGTAGCTCCAATCTTTCTACCTTAGCTTCATGAGTGATGGGATTATAAGTGTATATGACTGTGTAGGGCTGTATGTTGTGTTAGAAAACTGTAATGCATATGGAGTTATATTTAAGTCAATATCTTATTCTGTTTCATAGCTTAGTGGTGTGCATTGTTTGGAAGTTCCCTAGATCACTACATCTTTTCCTCATGGGTTAATGGGCTCTTAGACACAAAGGTACAAACAGATCATTATACATGAACTCTCTCATGTTGACATGCCATAGTTTCAGGAGCATAGAGACCCAGAAGAAAGACTGTTTGTTCATAGTGAAGGTTGTTTGCTTGCTTTTAAATTTTATTTCTATGGATTTCCCAATGGTTAGCTACTAAGATAGATTCTTTACTGTTTATTGAGCACCTATTATGGAATTGCTATCCTTGAGTATGAAAGACCACCAAAAAGTCTCCCTATGACTACTGAGCCGAATCTAAAAATACAGCTACATACAGACTCAAACAGTGAGATATAATTATCCTTTTAAAGTCAATTACTAGATCTGGATATGGTAGCACAACATGAATCCCTTTACTCTGCAGTCCATGGCAGAAGGATCGAAGCAAGTGTGAAGTCAGCCTGGTCTGCACTGTAATCCCGGCAAGCCTCGGCCATACAGTAACATCCTCACAATAAATAAATAAATAAATAAATAAATAAATAAATAAATACAATTACTAAGTAGGAGAAACTAATCACTTTTACTTGAGTACTTTTAATTTCAATGTACTTTCAGAATCATCCCATGACATACTTCCAGAGGAAACAGAGTCACGAGATTTTTTTTTTGTTGTTTTTTGTCATTGTTTTTTCATAGTTCTGCTATATGTTTATGTTCTTGAACATTTGGGAGATGAAAAATGTTTCCATCACAAAATTCTCATTTAATATTTCTTTATTTGGTTTTTGGGGGGTTTTTTTTGGCACTTCCTTGTTTTCCAGTCTAGAGCAACATCCCAAATGAGTAGTTTCCAAAGAGTGAAACACTCAGTCCTTGCTGCAGGGATCAGACAGAAACTAGGAGACTGTGCGATGGACAGCACATCCTGCCTTCAACCTCTGGCTGGAGGACAATGGACAAGAAGACAGATCTAGTCTCTCTTGCTGTGTCCTTCTTCCCTGCTGTTCCCCCACTCCTTTCCTGTCCCTACAGTCCCTAACTATCTGTTCCTCTACTCCCATCTCCAAACCACTGGAGTGCAGACATAAACAGTCAGATAGTGGCTGGAGAGATGGCTCAGAGGTTAAGAGCACAGACTGCTCTTCCAGAGCTCCTGAGTTCAATTCCCAGCAACCACATGGTGGCTCACAACTATCTGTAATGGGATCTGATGCACTCTTCTGATGTGTCTGAAGACAGCAACCGTGTACGCACATACATTAAATAAATAAATCTCTTTTAAAAGAAGAAGAAGAAGGAGAAGAAGAAGAAGGAGAAGGAGAAGGAGAAGGAGAAGGAGAAGGAGAAGGAGAAGAAGAAGAAAAGAAGAAGAAGAATTGTGCAGTACTCTCTGGGTGTTTAGTCCAGTCTAGGTTCCTGTGCTAATGGTCTTTAAGATTCATGTATCACTATTCCAAGATATAAACATCAGAAGCGATCCAAGTTTGTTTGTTTGCTTGTTTGGTTGGTTGGTTTGGTTTAGTTTAGTTTTGATTTTTTAGGACAGAATTTCTTTGTCTTTGAATCTCCTGAAACTTGCTCAGGCTGGCCTTGAATTCGGAGCTCCTCTTGCCTCTGCCTCCCAAGTTCTGGGATTAAAGATGTGTGCTGCCACAGCCAGACTCATATTTTTTTTGTAAATGTATTAAGAGATGTTGGATGGATACAAAGAACTAACTTGGGGGAGGTATGGCAGGGGATGGGAGTCATGTTTTTTAGTGTGTCTTTCTTTACAGTATCTTAAGGGTTTTTTTTTAATGTGTCCATAATTATCTTTTTAAATTACTCAAATTTAAAACTCTATATATAATACGATTTTCAATTTTACATTTATGTAAATGAAGTGATTATTTCTTTGTAAGTAAAACCAAACTGTTTACCTGCTACATTTGTTCTGTCTGGTTCCTCACAGCCTTAACAAGCCTTTTACATCATTTCTAGAGAGGATACAGACTTGCCCTGCAACACAATGGCCAGGATATGGACAAGCCAGGATCTGAAGTCTCCATCCTCTATTCCATGATCTGACTATTTTTAAAATGCCTTATTTCCTGTCTTTTTCTCATAACCATTCCCAGGTTACAATGAGCTTGTTACTTCTTTCCATTTCCAAGAGAGGAACACTGAGGAGCCCAGTTCCCATCACTTCCCAGCCATATATGCAAACAAGTGACTATAACCCAGGATGACCTTGAACTTATAGCAAACTCCATTGCCTCAACTTTCCAAGTACTGGGGTTATTGGCATCAGGGAGAACATTATTTTGAAGGTTTTTTGGGGGATCCTATAAGAAGCCTGTATCCTAGACAAATTAAGTCTCTAGGTGAAAATAAAACACTATTTTTTCTAAATTAAATAACATAAGCACACAAGGTTCTTACAGCTAGCCAGGAGAGGCAATGATGCCCCAGTTCATGTGGATCAAAGGTTCTTAATTCTGTGTTTTTCCTAACATGGAGGAATGCATTTCTGGAGAGATTCTAGGGTTGGATTTGGAAATGTTACAACAGACAGATGAACCTACATGCTAATCTATTGTTTTACATTCTTGAAACTAAGCAGTTCTCGTCAGTTTAGGTTTACCAAACCAATTTTCTTCCATTGGAGCAAACATGGTACCATTTTGTTTTGCTTTGTTTAGTTTTTGGATGAGCAAAGGCACTTAAAAGAAGAGCAAACTTAAAACTAATCATTCTCCAGTCTGACACTGTTTTTCGAAACATTTACAAAAGGGCACTTTAACTGCCCCTACCATAAAAGTCCCAAACAAAATGTGCTTATGTCCAAGTTCCCACACTTGGCAACTAGACTTGATGCTTTCTCATCTTTCTATACTTTCTCAACTGGTCAAAGCAGCCATGTTTGAGACAGGATCTCTATGCAGCCCTGGCTGGCCTGGGACTCAAACTTACAGAAACCTGCCTGCATCTGTCTCCCGGGTACTGGAACTAAAGACAAGTGCCCCTACACCCAGCAGAGTTTGAAAGTTCTTGTATGGGGTTGAAAGTTGGTGACTTCAGGTTCCAAGCAGATGACATAAATATATGAGGAAAAAGGTTTTGTTTTTTTTTTAATAAAAAAAAAGTAGGAAATTATTGTGGATAAAAATAAAACTTAAAAATATCGAATGAGTAGAAAAATTACAAATATATGAAAGGATTAAAGTCATGGACTAATCCAGAAGATTTCAATGCCACACCCAAGCACGTCTGCTTCCACCATCCTCACAGCACCAGTCCTCACCTCCAGGCGAATGTCAAACCTGGGAGACTCCCAACCCACAGACTGCCCATCTGCATCCCCTCTCCCTCAAGAGAACACCTTAGCATCATGGAGCTTGGGAAAATGAGAGAAGAAAACCCCAATAAAGGGTGGACATCACATTTTCTCTCCATTCCAGTGGAGCAAGACGCTGACTCATCAAACTTGTCAAGCTCTCAGAAATCAGGAAAACGATTTTCACATACATTTTGCTTGTACTTCATTTACACTAACCAGACAGATTATTTTTTTATCGCCAGTGCATATAGCAAAACTCTAGTTTGAGATATTCTCTTCTTGTATCACTTTTTAAAAATTACTTAAATAACTACGGGCTGATCACACGTCACCTCCTGGATGAGACATCAATCAAGGCAAGGGTACACGCTCATCTCCAGCTCCCCTTTCAGTGACAACCCCAGTCATCCCAGACGGCTTGAAAAGAGTCCTGTTTTAAGAATCTCACACCTGGTACACGTTCACCTCACATTATGTTTAACATGCAGGCATTGAGTCTAATACAACCTTGTCGCTAACGGAACTTTCTGACAGCATTTAAACAGAGCCACACTTTGACCCAACCATTAGCTTTTCTGCTCTATAGGAAGTTTGGGGTATTGCCCTGGTTTGTTCAGCCTGGGGCTGATATAAAGCTATGACTTTATAAGAAAACCCCCTTGTTTGGGCAGATGTGTTCAAATATAATTTATGTCAACAAAGGCAGTGGATTCCCCCGATATACACACATGTCCCCTTGTGGTATTTTCTTCCTGAGCCATCCAGTCAGACATTTTGGTGCTCTGACTAATAATTGTCTCATATTTTACAGTTTTGGCCAATCAATGCTCCTTCCTCAGCCCCCCAGAACCCTAGACTCCGAAACAACTCTGACAACTTAACATTGCTCTCAATTTATATTTTATTATTAAAAAGGCTCTAATTATCACAACTATCTGTGTGAGACATCCTGTCAGCCTATCCCCCACTTCCAGAAGGGAATTTGTAACATGTGTCTACATGCGATCAGAAAGCCAGAAACTAGAAAATAATCACTGAAATCATCATATTGCACACAGTTGTGGTTTCAAGTTCATTAAGTCCCCTCTTAGAAAAATGGATGGGTGAGAGGCACGGCAAGGTCCTTCCGTGGGGTAAGAGAACTGTGAATAATTCTTTGAACATGAAAGAAGCTAGACTTGACAGACATCTTCCACTCTGGTGCTCTTTCCAGTTCATCAAACTTTTCCAAGCCAATAAATCCCCCTGAAAGTCTTCCTAGACGGCCCGCTTCTGGGCATTTATCCCTTCCTCTCCGACTGCACTGCAGCCGTGACTCCTCTAGCCCATATCCGCGGAGGGAAACGCTCTGTTTACGCCTGTCTTCCATAGAACACAAAGCGTCCCCAGATCCCACCCGGACCCTGCACCTTGGGAGATGGCTTTCTTTTATAATCTAAGGCATGATGAGTTTTTTCGTGTCTTTGATGGATCACGTTTTCTCACTTCCTCAGACTTTCTCTTTTAGTTCTGTGATTAAACATCTTAAAACTATTTGTCCTTTCAAATGCAGAGACACACTTTGCCCAAAAGAGATGGTCTTCCTGCTTCCAACAAAGTCACAAACAATACTGAAGACTGAGTCGGCTCGTCTGAAATATTGGTTTGGTTTGGTTCTTCACTGTGAAAGTGTGAAATTCTATGAGCTCCCTTGGTAAAATAATCCCAGTTGCTACAATCTTTAATTCTAAAAGGATCTGATCTCCAAAGGACTTGAAATTTTCACCATTCAATTGAGTCTATTTCTTTCCTATTGATCCATGTTCAGGGTTAAGGAACACACGAGTAGTATAGCAGATCTTACAGACAACTTGCATTTACCACATTAAGACGTTATCTGCTCCCCACTTACACGTTTTTGTTTTGTCCAACTATACAAAGAAGAGTGTGGTCTATCTATGAAATGGCTGAAGCCCTGCTTCTATTATTAAATAAACAATGTGCCAAATTACTTTTTTTCAAGCAATCTCATTAGCCATCAGCTAGTGATCACAACCTGAATACTCCAGAGTGAATAGAACCAAAACCCACAATGAATCCCGTGGGCTATGACAGCAAAGAGAAAAGAGGAGAACATGAACATGCCCTGCCCCCCTCGGGCCCCTTTTGTGCTGTTTCTGCCAACGCAGCAGACCTCCTGCTATATAGACCCCGCCGCGCCCAGCCCCACTCACCCAACAGCACCATCCCATCCGACCCGCAATCACCAGCCATGGGGAAGGTGAGCCCAGGATGCCCAGGGCCTGGGAAGGGACGTTCCCTAGGGGTCCAGGCCACATCAAGCCTCTGAGCCCTGCCTTGCTTTACAGATCACCTTCTATGAGGACCGCGGCTTCCAGGGCCGCCACTATGAGTGTAGCACCGACCACTCCAACCTGCAACCCTACTTCAGCCGCTGCAACTCTGTGCGCGTGGACAGTGGCTGCTGGATGCTCTATGAGCAGCCCAACTTCTCAGGCTGCCAGTACTTCCTGCGGCGTGGGGACTACCCTGACTACCAGCAGTGGATGGGTTTCAGCGACTCTGTCCGCTCCTGCCGCCTCATCCCCCACGTGAGTCTAGATTCTCATCAAGACTGAGGCACTGAGGACCCTGACTGCAGTTGCCAGTATAAGGTTAAATGTTGGAAGTAGAGCTGAGCCTGTTTGTCATAACTAAAATTGATTAGGTCAATAGTTCCCATAAAATCCAAAAAGCAAAGTGCTATTCAGTTACAACTACTCTATTGGTCCATACGTATTTGTGACATAAACACGCATTAGCAGCAAGGGGGAAGAATGAAATCTGAGTCCTGTTTTGCAATCATTTAGGGTGGAAAAATAGAATGACAAAATGTGCTATACGCTGGCTGCTGAACAGAGGGGTAATATGCGTAAAGTCTCCTTCCTCTTTTTGTCCCCTACGTGCATACCTGGGGGCTCCTTCATCTAATCCAGTCAAAGACCTTTCAACACAGAGCAGCTCAGATGTTTTATAACTGAAAAATGGCCCTTGGGCTTACCGATTTTATCTCTCCATTTTTTTCCCTCATCATATTTATAAATTGTTAACTGAGCAGTCATTGTTGTCTGAGACTTAAGATTTTGAATATTTTAATATATTGTAATATAAAAACACTTTCCCCAAATGGCAAACTAAGTAGAAAGAAGCTGTTGAAGGTCATGATTTTGTTCTGGTGCTTGCGTTACAGTGTGCTGCACAGGAGGTGGCTTGAGCCCGGTAGTTCCTGAACGTGTTCATAGTTCCTTCTCCAATTCATTTCTTCAAACTTCCTGACCTTAGAAAATCCCAGAATCTGCCCTCGTAATGATTAGTTTATAAGTAGTCTGAGTTAATTAATGTGTTTATTATCTATTGTGTATTATTATCAAATGGCTTGACGCAGCTGAGGCCATCCTAAGGCATTAGAATCGCTTCACTGTTGCTTTTCTCCTGTCTCTGGGTATGCCAGGCCGGCTCTCACAGGATCAGACTGTACGAGAGGGAAGATTACAGAGGCCAGATGGTAGAGTTCACCGAAGACTGCCCCATTCTCCAGGACCGATTCCACTTCAACGAGATCTACTCCCTCAATGTGCTGGAAGGCTGCTGGGTCCTCTACGAGATGCCCAACTACCGGGGACGGCAGTACCTGCTGAGGCCGGGGGAGTACAGGCGCTACCACGACTGGGGCGCCATGAATGCCAGAGTGGGCTCTCTGAGGAGAGTCATGGATTTCTATTAAATTGGTTTTTTACTCTACCCTTTCTCCATCTGGAAGCTAATAAAATATTTTCTGTGTGTTCCGGCACTGATTTGCTTCTGTTTTTTTTTTTTTCTTTTGTCTTATCTCCTGTTTGCTTATGTTTATTGGTTCAAAACAGGATCTCACTATTTAGCCCATGCTAGCCTCAAAGTTGTGATCTCTGTGTGTGTATGTGCATGTGTGCATGAAAATGTGTGTGTAATGTGTGTACATGTGTGTGTGATGTGTGTGCTTTGTGTGTGGTGTATGAGCATGTGTGTATATTTAAGTGTGTGATGTGTGTACATGTGTGTGCATGTGTATAATGTATATACATGTGTATGCAATGTGTGTACATGTGCATGTGTGTACATTTGAGTGTGTGATGTGTGCATGTGAGTGCATGTGTTGTGATGTATGTGCATGTGTATGATGTATATGCATGTGTATGCATGTGCATGTATGTGATATGTGTGCATGTGTGTGATATATGCATGTGCATGTATGTGATGTGGGTGCATTGTGTGATGTATGTGCATATGTGCATGTGCAAATGTTTGTGTGATGTGTGTGATGCACATGTGTGTGATGTGTTTACATGTGTACAGCCCATACATACAGAGGCCGGAGGTAAACCTGGTTGTTATTTGGGAGCCATCTATCTTGGTTCCCTTCGAAATAGGCCTCTTGCTGGCCTGGACTTCAATGCATAGGTCAGAATGACTGGCCAGAGAGGTCCAGAGAGATTCCTCTCTGATACCCTGCTGCTTGGATTACAGATAGCAGCAGGCATCATGTGGGGATTTTCACACGGGTTCTGAGCATCAAATTCAATCCTCATGATTGCACAGCAAGTACTGTATGGACTGAGCCATGTCTCTAGTTCAAACTTAAAATGCTTTTCAACCTTCCCACGGCTGCAATTACAGATGTGCACTACCCTGCCCAGCTCATTATTTTTACTTAAATGTAAGATAAACTTTATTTTACACACACACACACACACACACACACACACACACTGCAAGTGTCAACCAAACTGTGTGATGATTCTTAAGTAAAAAAGAAAATTCTCACAATAGAAATACACTGCCGTATGAAGAGAACTTTACCATTTATAAAACATCTTTATGGACTGGAAAACGACCTCAGAGAATCCAAGTCAAGTTCCCAGCACCATGGTGACTCACAGCTGTTTGTAACTCCAGTTCCAGAGGATGCAACACCCTCTTCCAGGGCAAGAAAGCATATATTACATGTACACACATGCAGGCAAAACACTCACATAAAACTAAGCTTTTTTAAAAAGTAAAAGCAAATTAACCTTCATACCACTATTTTATTTGAGTTTTCAGACTTTAAAAAATGCATTGCTCCCAAATGATTAGGAATCTGTTCTATTTTGGTTTCTTTGAGGTGACCATCTGGAAGCCAAGTTCAAACAGTGTGTTCTCAACTTAAAAATCAGGTTTCTAAGCCTGGGGACCATAAAGAGTTTCAGAGTATTTTTCCCCTTGTTTTCTTTTTTATGTGGCTGAGTGTTTTGCCTGAATGTATGTCTGTGCACCTCTGGCATGGCTAGTGCCCACAGAGGCTGTTGGGACCCCTGGAACTTGAGTTATAGTTGTGAGCAGCCCTGTGGGAATTGAACCAGATTCCTCCCTTGGGAATAGCATCAATGCTTTTAACCACTGAACCATCTCTCTGGGACTTTGAGAGAACTCCTGATTCCCCAGACATGTATGAAAAGGATGAGTTTGCAAATCTCTGCTAGACTCCCTTTCTGGTGAAGTGGTCACCTAATACCAATGTGGCCACTGAAATGTAAGAGGGACATACTTAGTAGAAGGGAAAACTTCCACTTCCTCAACTGAAAGGGCGGATTCTCCTAACACTTTGTCCCAATTACTTTAATCATCTTACATCAAGAAGGTGACAATTATGAAGGAAAGGACATGAAAATTTCAGAGATGCTGAAATTTGATGTCTTCCAAACTCCACATCAACACCAACAACCTTGAGACTTCTAGTAATGGGGTCAAAATAAACCGGTGTGTGCATAATAAACCCCTCAAACGGGCATCCCATTGACTTTAGTTCAATGCACATGTGTAGCTGAGGTAGAATAAGAACAAGATTTTCAAGAAATGACTGGTTTTCAGTATGGAATCGGGGAGATTTCTGCTAAAGTAATGACAGTACACATTTCAGATTCTTACCATGGGTTTAATGCAAACAGTCAAACAACAATTGAGTTGTTTTAGGGTGGTGGTGGAGCACCCCTTTAATCCAGCACTCTGGAGGCAGAGACAGATCTCTGAGTTTGAGTAAAGCCTGGTCTACAAATCAAGTTCCAGAACAGCCAGAGGTACAAAGAGAAACCCTATCTCAAAGAACAACACACACCCCCAACAAAAAAAAAAATAAAAAGAAAGAAAAAAGGAATTAAATTGATAAGGTCACCCCCTTGTATACACCTGCCCATTTACAATGTTATGTATGTTTATACAATCTTGTACATACACAACATATACACGTGCTAGCACACTGTGCATAAGGTTTTAAGAAACTGTATTAGTCAGGGTTCTCTAGAGTCACAGAATTTATGGGTAATCTCTATATAGTAAGGGAATTTGTTAATGACTTACAGTCTGTAGTCCAACTCCCCAACAATGGTCAGCAGCAGCTGTGAATGAAAGTCGGAGGATCCAGCAGTTGCTCAGTCCCACAAGACACACAGGCAAAGAAGAGCAAATCTTCCTTCTTCCAATGTCCTTATGGAGGTCTCCAGCAGAAGGTGTGGCCCAGATTAAAGGTGTGTACTACCATGCCTAGATCTGGGACTTGCTTTGTCCTGGACTGACATTGAACTCAGAGATCTCCTTGCCTCCGTTTCCTGGGATTAAGGGCATATACTACTCTGCCTGGGCCTAAACTTTTCATGGCCACTATGCCTCAAGATCTCCAAACCAAGACCCAGGTCAGAAACTTGTGTCTTCCAGCCTCAAGATCTGGATCACAGGTGAGCCTTCTAATTCTGGATTGTAGTTCACTCCAGATATAGTCAAGTTGAAAATCAGGAATAGTCACTACAGAAACTAAGACCTGGATTCATTTATGTTGGTTCTCTCTTTGCCTCTTGTGTTTCCTAACTTCTCTTCTGTTGTACTGCTGTTGCTACTGCTAGATTGTTTTTTTAAGAAGAGAATGTCCTTGGAAGTACTTAGACATGGATCTGATTTTATCATCTCTCTCCTCCACAGGATGGAACCCCAGTTCAGTACCATGAACATGGTCAAAAGCCAGAGGCTGAGGAGGTCATAGGCCCTAGTTGGAAAGCTCCTCGGGTTGTTTTTGTGAAATGGATATGATACGCCTGTCATATTTCCTTCTAAATAATTATCTTTAGTCCCATACATTAATGCTAGTACCAGCTGTAGCCAGAGGAGCTTCTTTTTGCAGTGGGCAGCAATAGCTGCAGAGAGAGATGGGTGACTGGTCAGAGCCCTGATAGTAAGTGACTACTGAATGCTCAGCCATGATTGGGACCTCTATAGTGCACTGCTCAAGGCTCAGGGAACATTGTGAAAAAAAGAGCAGAAAAACTGTAAAGGGCAGAGGATGAGGTGAAGTGTGGAAAGCTCTATCTGTCCATCATAGCCTTCTTCTTCGTTAAATCTCTCCCACTATGATAAGACGTCATGAACAAGGCAACTTATAAAAGCAAGGGTTTAATCTGACTTCTGGCTTCAGAGGGTCAGAGTCTGTGATGGCACACTAAGGGAACAGCTGAGAGCTCTCCTCTAGTCCTCTTGATCCTCAAATATGGGTGGGGGGAGGGAGAGGGGGAGGGGGAGAGGGAGGGAGAGGGGGAGGGGGAGGGGGAAGGGGAAGGGAGAGAGCACACTGGGCATCACAGGAGTCTTTTGAAACCTCCAAGTCCACATCCAATGGTATACTTTTTCCAACAAGACCACACCTCCTGATCCACTCCAAACAGGACCAACTAAGGACCATGTATTCAAATATGTAAGCCTGAGGGGCCAGTCTCATTCAAACCACCACACATGACACTTCTGAACGAATAGCACCTGTAATTACCTATACAAGACCTGCATAAGATCAACATCCTGTCTGGGGATTGAGAGAGGTCCAGAAGAACAACTAATGGTTGCTGAGGGAGAGAGGAATTGCCATTTCTTCAATGGCATAACCACTGGTAAGGGGCATATGTTCCTTTAAACAGACTTTCATCCAACGTTAACAAAACCTTGATGACTCAGTGGTTCATCAGAGAGAGAGACAGAGACAAAGAGAGACACAGAGAAAGAGACAGAGAGAGGTAGAAGAGGGACGACTACTAGCTGGGGAAAAGATGCATTATATACATCTACCAAAATATCTAATAAAACCATTATTACGTATAATTAAAATATGATAATTAAAAGACAAAAGGGAAATAAATATTTTAAGTGTTTTTTTTTTAAAAAAAGACCTTTAGAGACTTTTATAAAAAGCATAAATGACTTTTGATATTTCTCCACCACCCATAAGGAAAACCCTAATTTCTTTGAGAAACTACCCTCCACCCATCTAATTTATCTCTTATTACTTGGCTGCAGTCACCCTTTGCTCTCACCTCCACTAGTCCTCCAGATACAAAAAATGATCCACATCTCTTTGTCCTTCCTCACATCTTTCCCTCACTGGATGATTCTTCCTCTCTGGCCTGCTGAGCTGCTGGTTCTTCACCTAGTCCTTCAAACCAGCTCAAAACACCCTAATCCCACAGCCAGGAGACCAGAGCTGGTGTGGCTGCCTTAGACTCAAGGATAACAAAAGCTCCATGCTACACAGACAAGTAAGGTGGATGCCTATTACTTCAGTGACTAGAGGTCCCGAGATAGCAGCAGAATGAGAGGTAGTTGACTCATCCCGCTGACAATAACAAGGCCTCAGGTGTTATGCACTGTCTTAACCAACATCTGCATTGTCCTGAAGTTGGTGTCCTTGATAATCAAAGGGCAGTTGTAAGATGCATCAGAGTTAATATACAAGAAAGGATGACTGAAGAAAAACACTAAGAGCAGTCTTTAACTGTGCCTGGAGCACACACTCCCGGATCAAAAGAGGACATTACAATATTATCAGAGTCTTGGGAGTGGTATAAAGAGATCAGAAGGAGATACTAAATGAAGATGGAAGAGGAATCCCAAGGTGAGAAAAGGAAAATTAAAATATTGTTGGAGAGCCCTGCCATCAACGTTGCAGACCCCCATGACCGGATGGCTTCCTGAGCTCGGCAAAATGGAGGACTCCCTTTCTCAGCCAGGCTTCTCTGTCTCTGTCTGCCTCTGTCTGGAGAGTGTCCCTGAACACAGGTGGCTGGCCTTGTCTGAAAAATACCAGTGTACAGAGCTCTCTCCAAGCCTGCATGCTTCAGCACACACTCCCCTCTCTGGCTTCCCGCCCACATGAGAAATAGGTGCTGTATTATGACCAATCAGCCTTCCTGCTCCATTGATGCTGTGACCAATTAAGCCTTTCCAATTATACCCCTAAAAAAGTCTTTATATACCCTATCCCTGAAGCAATAAAGTAGACTTGTCCCAATGCAGCAGACTCCAGAGGTCCTTCACACACACACACACACACACACACACTCACAAACACAGCTTCGGCTGTGCCAAACCCTGCTCCCCACCTCTGCTCCCGTTAATTAAGTCTTAATACTTTTAAGTTCTCTTATAATCCTTGAAATTCACTCACCACCAGGGAAGGACAACTGAGATGGAATCTACAGTTGACACTTTCATAGTTTCTTAGTTGTACTAATAAGGATTATTATGAGCAAGCTGCTGGAGACATAGCTCAGCATTTAAGAACACTTACTATTCTTCCAGGGGACCTGGGTTCAGATCCCAGCACCCACATGGTGGTTCACAACTCTCTGTAACTCCAGTTCCAGGAAATCCAATGATTTCTTCTGACCTCTGCTGTCACTAAACACACATGTTGTATATACATATATTCAGACACATATACACATAAAATGAATAATTTAAAAAAAAAAAAAGAATGTCTAAGAGCAGCAGAGAAGTCAGGCACAGGTACACTACCAGGCTGTAGTCCTAGCTGGAAGGAGGCTGAAACTGGAGGAAAGCATCCTCAAGGACAGCCAGGGTGATATAACAAGGTAGTATCTCAAAAACAAAATAACAACAAAAATACAGCAGGAGAAAAGAAATGTGAACTAACTTTAGATCCAGTGAGTCCTATGCCAATGATTCTTAAGCAACAGGCTCTAGAAATAGAAAATGTTACATGCAAACTGTTTATTTGGGGAGCCATAGTAATGAAGAATTAGAGATGGCCAGTCTTCTGTAGCATAGAAATAGTAAACTATGGAGCTTTTATAATGAGCACGCGAGCATCTTTCAGAGAATACTTAAGAAATAAATCATAATCTGGAAGGTGTTTGATATAGTTGTAACTAACATTTAAAAATTCAAGATTATATTTATGATATAATTGTTACCTCAACATTTTATATACTTTTGATGAAATGCAACAGTGTTTTTTGTTTTTGTACTATTATTTATTTGTATTGTATAAAGCAGTTGGTCATTATGACATTTTCACACATGCATGTGATGTATTTAGATCACATTAGTACATATTCTTTTTACCCTCTCTGCTGCTAAACTCCCACACCGATTAGTCCCCTTCCCTATCCAAATAGTCCCTGGTGTTTTTTCATTGTTTTAAAAATCTAGACCCTGGGGCTGGAGAGATGGCTCAGTGATTAAGAATACTGACTGCTCTTCCAGAGGTCCTGAGTTCAATTCCCAGCAATCACATGCTGAATCACAACCATCTGTAATGGGATCTGATGCCCTCTTCTGGTGTGCCTGAAGACAGCTACAGTGTACTCATAAGTGAAATAAATGAATCTTTAAAAATATCTAGATTCTGCATATAAGAAAAAATATGTAACATTTGTCTTTCTGCGTCTGACTGATTTTACTTACCATGAGGATTTCACATTCTATCCGTTTCCTTACCTATGACATAATATGATTCTTCTTTATGACTGAATAAAACTTCATACTGTACTTTCTTTAGCCATTCGCCCAGTAATGGGCACTGTTGGGAGCTGAAGCGGAGCTGAAGTCTTCATGCCGTTCCTGGGAACCTGACCCCACCAAGCTTGGCACAGCCTTGTGGTACTTTCTGAGAACTGGTCACAATTGTGAGGTCCTGCAGGGCGGGACAGGGCACTAGATTTATTCTATACCTGAGCTATAATAATAGTTCCATGATAAACATGGGTGTGAAATCCAACAAAATGTTAATATCACTAATTGTGTTTGAGTGTGGTGTGTGCACATGTGTGTGAGGGGCACATGTAGAGGCCAGAGGAGGGCATCTGTTATCCTCCTCCATCACTCCCTGCCTTTGAGACAGGCTCCCTCCCTGAACCTGGAGTGCTTATGTTTTCATTTCAGCAAGGCTACCTGTCAGTCCCAGCAATCCTCCTGTCTCCTCCTGCAAATAGCACTGGATTCCAGATACCCACGAGGCCATGCCCAGCTTATTGCATAGGTGCTGGATCTGAACACAGTTCCTCATAGTAGTACAGAAAGCACTATTACCCATGGAGCCATCTTTCCAGATCCCAGAAATAAGTTTTCAAATGAGGCACCTGCCACTCTGTTTTGATTTTGAAGTAAAATATTTCCATCACCCAAAATGTTGATATATAAAGAAAACTTTATAAATAAACAATAAGCTACTCTTAGTTCTATTTCGTAGGGCATTGTGTAAGGATGGGTGACATTTTGGTTCATGTGAATTGAAGTATATCTGACCCCTTCACAATGTTTGATACTGCCACTGTGTACGGGTGGAAATGCCCATCATTCCAGACTGCAGTTCTCCCCTCATTAAACAGCATCTCCTCACGCCTCAACCCAGCACCTGACAAGCATCATTTATCTTATTTCCTGTCAAATAAATTAAATCACAGCAGACTTGTTCTTTCTTTTCTGGCTTCTTCAATTTAGTTTACCATATTTTCTCTGCTGAGTGACTTTAATATTCTTGTTAAAGCCATTTTGAAAACACATAAGAGCCCTCTTCCCTTTTCTTCAGGATTCCTGACTTTATTCCATTGGTCTACATATCTGGTACCACACTGTTTTTATTACCATAGCTTTGTAATGAATTTTAAAATCAAGAAATATTAAGCCCTCCACATTTGTTCTTTTCCAACTTTGTTTTGACTGTTTGGATCCTTTGAGAATTCAGGTGAATTTCAGGGAACATTTTTATGTTTCTGAATAAAAGATTGCTGGGATTTTGTCAGAGTTGCCTTGACTCTGTAAATTACTTTGGGTAGTTGTGACATCTTAATGATATTAAGTATTCTGATCCACAAGCACAAGATTTCCTTCTACTTCTTTAATTTTATCTTCAGAAGTGTTTTGCAGTTTTACTTACTTTCTCCCCGTTAACAGATGGTGAACATTTTTCTATATCTTTAAACAAATTCTCAGAAATTTTAGAGATGACTTTGTTGGTCACAGAGCAATTCGTCAAACAGATGTTTCATAATTTACTTAATTAACATATTATTTTGGACATTTCTTTTATATCTAATTTTTAGATAAGCTACCACTTCTTTGTATGTACCTTAAACTATTTCTTTCACACAGATTTTAGAGACGCACATATTAAATCAAAGGAATAAGGATTGAACTTTTTAAAAATATACATCAACAGCCAGCCAGTGATGGCACACACCTTTAATCCCAGCATTTGGGAGGCAGAGAGAGGCAGATGGATCTCTGAGTTCGAGGCCAGCCTGGTCTACATAATGAGTTCCAGGTCAGCCAGGGCTACACAGAGAAACCCTGTATCAAAAAACAAACAAACAAACAAAATACATCAACAAAGGCTGGAGAAATAGCCTGCAGTTAGAAAAAGAAACAAAGTACGTCAACAAAGGCTAGAGAAATATCTAGCAGTTAAGAACCTTGGCTGTCCTCCCTGAGGACTCAATTCCCAGTACATGCACAGTGACTCAGAACTATTTGTGGCTCCGGTTTCAGGGGATACAACCTCCATTTTCTGACTACTGTAAGCATTGTGGGTGCATGCGATACATGTATTTACATCCAAGCAAAATGCTCATACACGTAAAATAAATCTTTTTTAAATTATAAATAAATCATTAAAATATACATCAGTGGTGCCTCGTTTTGGTGCAAGACCCTGTTTTTGTTTCTCCTACTTATTTATAAATCCCAAATTAATAATTTTTTAAAAGACAAAGATGTGACCAGGCTTGTGACTCAATCAAGTTAAATTTGCTCAGGAAGAACAATGTTGAGTACTCCACCTAGGTAGTAAGAGTCCCTGCAGCTTCCGCAGAGATGTTCTCAAGGCCAAGGGAAGGAGATACTGTTTTCCAGTGGCAGCTGGAGGTGTAATCTTAGCTATCAAAATTAGCTGAGTGGGTCCGCTGACACCTGCTGGTAGAGACAGGACACTAAGAAGCATGTTGCATTTCTCTGGACAGTCCCATACATCAGAAGGTTTCAGCCAGAATGTCAACCTTGTGCCAAGGTTGAGAGGCCTTCCTTTAAAGGGAGTGAGGTACCAGTTGCTTTTGGGAGTCTTGGGAACAGGAGAGAGTCCAGCTCCTTAGCCAGTGCACACTACAGGACTTTGCTCGGGGTGATAAAGGCAGCGTCTTTACAAGGTTGTGTGATTCCAAATGTCCTTCTTACAGGTTGTTACCTTGCATTTATCGGCCGCTCGAACTAACTGATGCTTTGCTGCGAAGTCAATGCAAACAGAAACTTACCAGTGTAAAACGGCTGTGAACCCCAAGACTCAGCTGTCTGTGCTGAGCGAGGCATGGGGGAGGAGGCCCAAGCAGATGGGCGTGGTCTCACACGGGGAACAGAACTGAGGTGTCTAAATTTAGCGTTTCCTTAGTCCCACTAGCTCTGTTTCCTAGCTGATGAGCACCGACCTTATAAGAAAGCTTTTGTGTGGGTGCTTCTGTCCTTCTTAGAAAGGGGAACAAAATACTCAGAGGAGCAAATACAGAGACAAAGTGTGGAGCAGAGACTAAAGGAAAGGCCATCCAGAGACTGCCCCACCTGGGGATCCATCCCATATACAGTCACCAAACACAGACACTATTGTGTATGCCAAGAAGTACATGCTGACAGGAGCCTGCTATAGCTGTCTCCTGAGAGACATGCCAGATCCTGACAAATACAGAGGTGGATGCTCGCAGCCAACCATTGGACTAAGCACAGGATCCCCAATGGAGGAGTTAGAGAAAGGACTCAAGGAGCTGAAGGGGTTTGCAACCCATCGGAAGAACAACAATATCAACCAACCAGAACCCCCCTCCCGCCGCCCCCCCCCCCAGAGCTCCCAGGGACTAAACCACCAACCGAAGAGTACACATGGAGGGATCCATGGCTCCAGCCGCATATGTAACAGTGGATGGCCTTGTCCAGCGTATGGGGGAGAGGCCCTTGGTCCTGTGAAGGCTCCATGCCCCAGTGTAGAGGAATGTGAGGGTGAGAGGTGGGAGTGGGTGGGTGGGTGGGGGAGCACCCTCATACAAGAAGGAGGAGGAGGAGGAATGGGATAGGGGTTGGGGGGACAGGGAAAGGGGATAACATTTGAAGTGTAAATAAAGAAAATATCAAAAAAAAAAAGTTCTTTTGTTGTTGTTGTTGTTTTTTCAAGACAGTATTTCTCCATGTACCAGCCCCACCTTTCCTGGAACTCATTTTTGTAGACCAGAATGTCCTGGCCTTGAACTCACACAGATCCTCCCCTGCCTGTCTCTGCCCGCTAATCCCCCTCCTGCCTCTGTCTCCAGAGCACAGGACAGAGGAGAATCCTGTTGGACTCCCACCATCCTGTGGAGAAGGTACATTGACTCCTGTGGCCCCCACCTTCCACTTTTTCAGGACTGTTAGGTATATTGCGTTGTTAGTCATACACATTGTTTCAAAACTGTAAAAGGAAGCTAAAACATTTCATTACAAATGTTAATGAGTTAAGCATCTTTGCTCTACATCAGTTTTTCCCAAATCAGCTTCATTTAAAGGCTGCAGCGGCATCAAGTGACCCTTTTAACCAGGTCAGTGATTCATCATCCATTCGAAAGCTCTGGAGAGTCTAAGAGAAAACATACAATAACCCACACCTCCCCCACAGTCATTATATAGAAAAGCGAGAAAAAAAAAAAGTTCCCTGTTCCACCGGGGCCCCTTTTGTGCAGTTCCTGCCAACACAGCAGCCCTCCTGCTATATAGACCCTGCTCCCAGACCCACAAACTCAACAGCACCATCCCATCTGACCTGCCAACACAAGCCATGGGGAAGGTGAGCCCAGGGTGCCCAGAGCATGGGGAGGGACTTACTCTTGGGTCCAGGCCACATCAGGCCTCTGAGCCCTGCCTTGCTTTACAGATCACCTTCTATGAAGACCGCGGCTTCCAGGGCCGCCACTATGAGTGCAGCACCGACCACTCCAACCTGCAGCCCTACTTCAGCCGCTGCAACTCTGTGCGAGTGGACAGTGGCTGCTGGATGCTCTATGAGCAGCCCAACTTCTCAGGCTGCCAGTACTTCCTGCGGCGTGGGGACTACCCTGACTACCAGCAGTGGATGGGTTTCAGCGACTCTGTCCGCTCCTGCCGCCTCATCCCCCACGTGAGTCTTTTCCTGGGGCCCCTGCCCACAGTCAGTTATGTGATCCTGACCAGCCAGTAACATTTGTGACCGGCTCAAGCCTAGAGTGGCAGTCACCTAACGCTGGTTCTGCGTCCTCTATGTTTACTAAGCTCTCCAAGGTTCCCTCAAAATCATGTCTGAAAGTAAAGTTCTCTGCTGGTCATTTTCATTTGTTTTGCTAAAATCAAATTTACTATTACTGGGACTAACAAGAGCACAGCTTAGTTCAGAGCCTCTGGGCCAGGGTTTGAATACCAAGAGGCTACCTCATGGTTTGAGGTTGTGCATTCATGTTTCTTGACTTCTTTCACATCAGACCTTGTCACCTGGGGCTGAGCTGTTAGGTATAGCTGAGTTATGGTAATACCTGCCAAGGAATGGAGAACTAGGATTCTAAAGCTTCCAGGACATCAACTGTAACCCAATGGAAGCCCCAATAGTCTGAATCCTACTGACTGTCTAAAAACCTGCTTCAGATATTAGCTGCTGCTTCCTTCTGCCTCCATCCTTGCCCAGTCCCTCCTCCTCCTCCTCCTCCT
>JADRCH010000006.1:12358535-12373355 GCA_019843965.1 Rhynchomys soricoides | reverse complement strand
CTCCTCCTCCTCTTCCTCCTCCTCCTCTTCTTCCTCCTCCTCCTCCTCTTCCTTCTCTTCTTCCTCTACCTAGCTACCCCACCCCTTTCCTCCTGCTCCTTTTTTACAGACTCACTGGCCTTCCCTTTTCTCTTAAAAGAACATCTTGTCCTAAGAGGTGCTCTCTATGTGGCAAGCTGTCCTGAGGATTAAATTTGTCTGCACACCTGTGAGTCCTTTGCAAAGAACAGGACACTGGCCTCGTGAGCAACTGGTCATGCCTGTAGACAGTTGCTAGGAGACCCCTTCCTACAGTAGTTTTTGAGGATAGAAGAAGAAAGACCCTGAGCCAAGAGCTCTTGCTGGGAAGGAGCAGGGATAGTAAAAGCTGAAGAGAACGTTTGCCCAGGACAAGCTGCCTGACCTTTCAGTGTGCTACAGCAGTGGTCTCAACCTGTGGGCCATGACTCCTTTAGGGTCCTATACGAGATATCCTGTATATCAGATATTACAATACGGTTCATAACAGTAGCAGAATTATAGTTATGAAGGAGTAAGGAAATAGTTTTATGGTTGGGGTCACCACAACACGAGGAGCTGTATTAAAGGGTCTCAGTGTTAGGAAGGTTGAGAGCCACTGGTCTAAAGGTTTGCCCTCCTGATCCACACAGGCCTCTTCGGGATCTCAAAACATGCATTATTGATATTTCCTAAACCTGATTTACCCAGAGCACACCTTAGAGCTGAGAGCTTAACCTCAAGCTTTGAGATATCCTTGCTTTACAACCTTTGAGGTTGTAAAGGGCCAGAGGCAACAAAGAAAGATGGCCGGCTATCTATGTTGAGTTTTCTTCCTGAATTGGCCCATCCTCTTTCTGTGGAAGAGACAATTTGACTTCTCTTCCTCTACTTTCTCCTAATGCTACAAGATGGTGTTTTTTTCTAAAGTTCCTTTTGGATTTTCACTGTAATACCAAATTAATTTTATATCTTCTAAAGAGAACTTCAGATCACCAAGAATCTGGGGGTTTGGAGGCGGGAAGAAAGAAAAACAAAAACAGAAAAATAATTGTTTAAAACAGTGCTGAGGAGGGCCAGTATGTGGATGGCAGTAGCAGAAAATTCCGCGGAGCACGGTTTTATGTCAAAGAAACGGTGGGGTGGATGGTGATGATCTCGCGTTTCACTGTCAACAACCTCCTGAATCATGCACCATGATCCTAGCATTGGTGGTCTTTCTTTCAATTAAGTCACCTTCCGCATAGAAAAGATAGGGAGCGCCCCTCCCCCAGGCAGCACCGCTGGATTGGCAAGCTCAGGTTTTCTGACGTCCCCTTGTCTGTTGTTCTCCGGACATATAGTCCAGCTCTCATAGGATCAGGATCTATGAGCGAGAGGACTACAGAGGCCAGATGGTGGAAATCACAGACGACTGTTCCCACCTGCAGGACCGCTTCCACTTCAGTGACTTCCACTCCTTCCACGTGATGGAAGGCTACTGGGTCCTCTACGAGATGCCCAACTACCGGGGGCGGCAGTACCTGCTGAGGCCCGGGGAGTACAGGCGCTACCACGACTGGGGCGCCATGAATGCCAGGGTGGGCTCTCTGAGGAGAATCACGGATTTCTATTGAAATATGTTTACTCTACCATTTTCTCCATCTGGACATTAATAAAATATTTCCTGTGTGTTTCATGCAATAACAGAGTCCTCTGTTCCTTTCACCCTCAACGGAAGGGCGCAGCAAAACTAGTCAGAAATGATGTCGACGATCTCATACATAGGGGGGTGGGGGGGCTGGGAATGGAAAAGCAGACAAGAAAACGTGCAACTTAAGACAAAAGCACAGGGGAAACCAGAAATGAAGGGGTGTCCCAGTAAGAGTTAGATCCTGTTGAATGCTTGCTAGCTGGGGTGGTTTAAACTTTGGGGAGAAAGAAGGGGTCGAACAGTTTCCCTTTGAGGCCCACAGTTGGCTATTGTTAGGAGCAACCATTGAGGAGTCAGTTCAAGAACATCAGGCGATCCAGACCTGCTGATTACTGCTGATTACTGGGGGGCCACAGGGCAGGACAGTCACGAATCTAGAGAAAAAGGGAACCATGTTTTAGAAACCAAATCACTGTAGATACAGAAACGGGCTATGACTCATCCAGAATGGCGGAGGTTTCACCAGATGCCGTGGCCCTGGCTAACACCTGAGTCCTTGCCCGGTCACTAGCTTCAAGTGGTGGATTATGTCACTTAGCATTTCTGTGCCTCAGTTTCCTAGTTTGTGAAGGTGAGAGGTATTAATTCTGGCCTGATGAAGATCAAATATGGATTTTGTGATCTGATTGTGATGACTGTTTGATAATGGGGCCACACATAAAATAACTGCTGCCTGTGCACTAGACTTGTAAGGTAAAGGTATACTAAATACTTCTTAAACAATATTTGCACCAAAGTCAGTGCCTATCAAAGTATAATGAAGTTGGGCTATATCACAATCTCTCAGGATACTTACTAAAAGTTTTAGACCTTAGACTCCACTCCCTGGTAGCTGATTATTTTGCATGTAAGAATAAGGAGCCCCAAGTCTTGAGTCTGGTTTTGGAGCTCAGAGTCATATCCAAAAGAGTTCACATTTTCATCTTAGATATTGTGATCTACTGGAAGATTACAGTGAATAAGACAGGATCCTTCACACACACACACGCACACACATAAACATACACACATGCACACACATACACACTCATATGATCTTGTGCATACATGCACAGGGAAAATTCAAAATAAAAATGATTATATAAAAAAATAAAAGAAACTTTAAACTTCAAAGAGAATATGAGGTAAAGAAGAAATCAGAGATTTGTGTGCTATTTTATCTATTTAGGTATTAGGCATTAGGGTATCCCTAACCCTATTCAGGATATGTTGTTGTTGTTGTTGTTGTTGTAAGTGTCTGAGATACAGTGGAAGGCCTCACCCACATTAGACAATCACCATCATTTAATATGGATAAAGCCTGCCTAGAAAACAAGGTAGGCTACCAAAGTGAAGAAAAGTTTACCATTGCCCTTTTCATGGGGTTCTGACCATCAGCCTCAGGCAGAACTGCTACTGACCTGCAGGCACCTAGCAGGGCCAAGGCCTGGCTGATGTCTGAGTAGACAGCTCCAGTGGAACCAGAAAAAGACCAGGGACCGTCCAAATTGTATTTTTGATTGGTGAACTGGTGGAATTATAAGAGAGCCAAGAAGACATTGACAATCAGGAGAAAGTCTTTTTGAATACAAAGACTTCAGAGCCCAAGTCCGATTAAGTTCACTGTCAGTGGAACTCATTCTAACAAACTGATTTCCTCGAGCATGTCATCATGAGCACGGTCTGTGTGCAGGCTTTGTTACGGTGTATGACTCTTTCCTTCTTCTTTCTTTTTATTCTCTCTCTCTCTCTCTCTGTCTGTGTGTGTGTATGTGTAATAGTGAATAGTGTTTTTAATACAGGTGTGTGGAAGGTGGGTCATGCCACAGTACATATGTGGAAGCCACCTACCTTTACATGGATTCTGGGGTTTGAACTCAGGTCACCAGGCTTGTGGTAAGGGCTTCCTCTCTTTCACCCTTCCTCCTCTTCCCCCTCCCTCTCTTCCTCACTCCCTCCCTCTTTTCTTCCTTCCTCCCATCCTTAAGATGAAATCTGGAAGCCTTTTGTTACACACAAATTAATTAAATAGTTGAAAATTCCTTAAATATCTACTTTTTCAAAGTAACTGCCTTGTCTTCTTGCATTGAGGAAGCATGTAGTCTAGTGAAGACTGCCACCTAGTGCTCACTAGAAGAAATGCAATTGCCGGAGAGCCTTTTCCAGAATCACGAATGCTGCCCTTTATTTGCCCCGTTTAAACGCACTGTAAATGCAGTGTTTGTGTGCAGAGAAAACAATTTAATTTTATTAAACAAAATACGTTTTACTTAAAAAACCTGTTGAATGTGGTGTTTCATGAAAGGCCTGGTGGCTCACTAATGGAGAAGCCAGCACTTACACTGTGCTCAGTTCAGTTCAGTACTCCCCATCTCTCAATGTCTTACAGATACACATCTGATGTATGAAACTTCGAGTTCCTGAGGAAAAAGATCGAATGTTCTTCAAACAGTTCTGCCATTCACCTTCAAGCCCAACCTCTACCTTTCTTACAGTTTCTCACCGCTACTTTTATAGTCTTTCTTTCTTCTCTCTGTAGGTGATATATATGTATGTGTATATATGTGTATACATATGTGTGTGTATTGTTTAGTTTGATATTTATCTTGTTTAGTTTGATATATACATATATGTATACATATATCTTGTTCACTGAGACTGACTTCTGTTTTTCTGCCCCTCTCTCAGTATCTACACATGTACACAGAAATTCTTATCTTGCACATGGTGAGGATTTCAAATGGACCCAAGCACTCACTTTTGAAAACCAAGGTCCTATACCTAAGCTCTGATTCCTCAGGCTGGTCTGAGTGCTTCTGTCTAGTGTTGTTCATCTTCCACCAGAATCCTGATCCCAGTGTCATGGGCGTCAAGTATTGATACAGCTCTCAAGCCCAGCCCATATTCTCAGACTCTTTCATATGTATTCCAGAAAACCTTGAGACTGTGCCACAAAATCTGGGTTCCCTGAGCCCTTTGTGAAACAACCAGATTCTAGTTTTGAAGTTTACCCTCTTCCATTTAGCACTTATTTATTTACAAATTACATTTGTTTCCGGGTAGTGGTGGCGCACGCCTTTAATCCCAGCACTCAGAAGGAAGAGGCAGGTGGATCTCTGTGGGTTCGAGGCCAGCCTGGTCTACAGAGTGAGTTCCAGGACAGCCAGGGCTACACAGAGAAACCCTGTCTCAACAAAACAAAACAAATAAAAACAACCCATCTAAAATAGATAGGTAGGTAGATAGATAGATAGATAGATAGATAGATAGATAGATAGATAGACAAGATAGAAAAACTTTCCAAGAGCTCGAGGTTTCCACAGCAGTGACCACCCCTTGTAATGAGAAACTCTCAGTCCAAGAATAACAGAAATTTCTGATCAGATGAGATGAGCTCAACTCTGAGATATCACCTCACCCATGGATGTTTTTATGTGATTCTAGGGAATCTGTTGCCCTACTTTTACAGGATAGCCCCTGTCTCAAGAGAAGTAAGTAGTTTTCCAAGATTTTCAAATGGAAAAGTTGGAAGGCTTTAGGTGCCCTGCTATCTCAGTCAGCACAAGGCTCTTAGACAGGAGCTGTGTTTAAGCCACTCCCAGTCACAGCAGTGTTTGCTGACAATATCTCTACATATTGTCATGAATTTCATACCATTTAACTTGGCCTCAATCTAAACAATCATGTCTGCTCTGCCTGAGCTATCTCTGCAGCATTAGCTAATATTTACTGGAGACTCACAATATTGATAACAGATTTGTGGAACTTCTTGAGGCTCCATGATTTCTGAGAAATTCTTGTTTTAAAGCATCCATAATAGTCACTAACATTGGACTGATGGTACAAGCCTATAGAGATGATGTGGAAATCTCTTTGTATTTTAAATAAAATATTAATTTTCAAAAGACTATGTAAAACACAACACCCCCACACTCCTTCATGCGTACATGAAATACCTTGGAGGTCTCATGCAATTTATTTCTAAGTTATGGAGTTTACTAAGGCTCACATCCAAGAGAATTTATTTATATACTGTTATGGTCTGAATATAATATGAGTGTGTAAATGCTTATTTCCCTCTTGACAGTGTTGAGAGGTCAGCCCTGGTGCAAGGTAACCTGCCATTGAAGGTCCCATCGCTGGGTGGGATTAATGAACACAGGTCTTATGGGACCCTAGATAATTCCCTCACAATGAAGTTCTTACACTGTTTTGATGGCTGACACGACTTCAAGTTCTGCCAATGGAATCTACACATTGTGTTTCAGGAGTAAGTCTGCACACAAGATATTTAGCAGGTTACAGACTGCCAAAGGAGGCTGTGTGGGGAGGGGCAGAAGCTGCTGAGGACCTGGCACAGCAGCATCATGGGACAGAGTGGCCACAGTGCCAGTCACCAGGGAATTTCCATCTTTAACATCTTCACTTTTACAGTGGATACTAGAAAGTGCTTGACTAAGAGATTTAGTTAACATGCAAATTCCGAGAAAGGAAAGAGAAAGATGAAGATTAGATCATGTTTGCCATTACTGATGTAATGAATTACACATGTTCACACGAATGTTGTTGAGTGTGGGGGAAGAGATTACATAGTTACTCAGATAAATTAAAGTAGAAGGAAAATGTTATTGTAGGGAAGATGAGGTACTATTCCTAAGAAAGAAAATCTTAGTAGTTTGATAACGTAAAATCTTTAGAACTCATGTTAGAGCTAACATACTCAAACCTAACTGTTAAAGGTGAGACAGAAGAAAACCAACAAATTACCCCGGATAAATAACACCTTTTTGATGAAACTACAACAGGCCATTGGTCAGGGATGACTTTTCTTCAAGTCAATCAGTTCTCGGAGGAGTTAGTCTATGCTCTGAGGCTGGGTTCTAGTCAAAGCTGAATCAAGCTCTGGCGTTGGAAGAAAAGTTGAACAAATTTTTATGAATCTAGATCTCATATTCAATCTAGATTTGAAAATAAATTTGGGAGATTTTTTTCTTCCCTTATTTAGAAAGATTTGGGATGGATGAGTCTTTCTTTTGTGACATGGGTCAGTCAGGGCAAGAAAGGAGGGGTAGCAATAATCTTAGACCCAACCACCTGGAAGTCAGTGGTGACAGAAATGATGCCCTTAAAGCCACCCTTGTTGCTCTCCTCCTTAAATTCCCAGGTAGAAGGCAATTTCAGTGGTTGATCTGTCTATCTATCTATCTATCTATTTTTCAACTCTGTCTTTCTTTCTAGACTTTGACTTGACTCCAGAGAACATGAAAGCAATTGATAGCCCCAACAGACATTTTTGACATGCTGAAATGCCATCGTGACTCCTCTAGACTGTGTCATAGGTGGTTTGCTTTTTGTTACATGCAGCTGAGCCATGTAGATTTTCTGTGTGATCCAGGGAATGATCAGTGTAGCTAAACTTATGTTTGAAAGAGTGAGTTTATTACATATGTAACAAGTCAAAGTAAAAGAATCAATAGTGAGAAACAGGTAGACAGACAGCATGATTAAACTGTGCACTCAAATATCCAGAAGTTGACTGAGAGAGCACCTTTAAAGCAACCAGCCTGAGTTCTCAATAGAGAGAGTCCGGAGTAGAACCAACTCTACCATATTACTGTACTGTACCCTCTTCTCCTGTACTATCTGTCTTTCCCCTAAGCAGCTTCCCTTTCTTCTCTCTTCTCCTGAGAGTTGGGCATAACCTATTCTGTCAAATCTTTCTCTGATTAGGTGTGTGCTAAAGCCTGAGCTGTACCCTAACTAGAAACGGGTTCAAATATCCTGTAATATAGCACAGAGGAGGTGTATTTGCCCCGGAGAGACAAAGGGCAGGAAATAAAAGACAAAGACAGGAGATAGAGAATGAGGGAAAAGAGAAAGGGAACAAGGGAGAGGGAAGAGAAGTACTTGTCCCTGGAAGGGGACAAAGGGCTGCCTCTGGATAGAAAGGAAACAGATGTGGCCCATAGGAAAATGGCAGTTTCTAAAGATAAAAGGAGAAGCCCTGTGTTAGGATGACACCTCATTGATTTGGGATTGTTAATTAGCTGAGCCAAAGAGGGCTTTTGATTGCTGGACTTCAACACTTTGATAGCTAGACTTTGGTAGGCAGTCTCTGGAGGAGAAAGTGGCCAAAAAGGAAATAGCCTTGGTGGCTAGCTTTAGGTTCTTAGCATGGCAAAGGGAATTGAGGAGAATAAGTAGTAAGCCATCCAACCATAAATGAAAAAAATCAAACAGCTCTAGAATGACCAATAAGAATATAAAAATGTTCATTGTTCAGAGCAATCAAGGAAATGCCAATCAGAGCTAAAAATTCAATCAGATGGCTGACATCAGTAAAACAAAGGCCAACAAATGTTGTTGAGGAAGGGGGATAGTGGGACTCCTCTGCAGCGCTGGTGGAAATGTAAATTACTTCAACCAGTATGGAAATCATCATGAGTAACTTCAGAACACTGAAAAAATAAAACTTCCTTTTGGTCCAGCTACTCCTGGGGTTTTATGCAAAAGAATCAAAGCGATTACAATAAAAGGATCTATACGCCCATGCTTTTTAAAGTCACTTTTCACAGTGACCAAAATACAGAATCAGCCTAGGTGCCAATCAGTGAATGAGTTGAATGTGTGTGTGTCTGTGGGGGGGGGGGGGGGGATATAATAGAGTTTTATTTAGACATAAGGAAGAGCAGAATCATCTTATTTGCACCAAAATGGATGACACTACGTGAAAATCATCTGGTTAAACATAAAAATTCCAAGCCAGGTGGTGGTGGTTCATGCCTTTAATCTCAGCATTTCACTGGGGAAGCAGAGACAGACAGATCTCTGAGTTTGAGGCCAGCCTGGTCTACAGAGTAAAATCTGGGACAGCCAAGACTACACAGAAAAACTCTGTCTCTGGAGAAACAAACAAAACAAAACAAAACACCTATAAAAAGTCCATCTCAGAAAGGCAAATAGCTCATGTGTTTGATGGTGTCTAGTTTTTGAAAAGACATAAAATGAAGCAAAAAGGGTAGTGTGAGAGGCCGGTAGGACCAAGATACATTATGTCTGTATGTGGAAATGCCAGAATGGGACTCTTACTGTCTAGAAAGTAAGGAAGAAGAGCTACTCTTTTTAAGTGGAAAAAGGAGAGCTTGTTGCCAAAGTTACTTCCTAGGTAACACATTGCTATCCATCAGTTTTCTTTTGACAATTTACAGAAGTCAGTGGGAACTGTCAAAAGTCATCTAGGGAAGGTTAAAGACATGCAAGTGAATTTTCTGGAGATGGCCCAACATTTTGCATGGCCTGTTATGGGTGAGCTCTGCAAGGCAAGATCCCAAGATTCAGGATCAAGATTTCAGGATCAAGATCCATCTCAGGATTGCTTCTTGTAGTTGATATGCCTTTTCTTGTCACTATTTTATAGCCTAATGATTTCTGAGGATTAGACCACCCTATTGGGTAGATTTTCTGCAGTTAAACATGAAGATGTACTCTCATGTAGTAATGCTGTATAGACAAATTGATGATCTCATAATTCTTAATAATGATTTTATAGAATTCCTAAATTTATATACATAACTTAAGTCCTCTATAGTATAAAAGCTGCAAATAAGACCTCTGAAAACCTTCATGTATCATGGCCTAATTGCACGAGAAAAAGAAAGCAGGCTTGGAACAAATTTACAATCAAGGAAAACTTTCCTTATAGGTTAGGTATGAGACCATTATCCAGTAACTAAAGGTCATAAACTGGGAATTTATTGTAGGTACAAGGACAAAATAAATAAAAATAAAACATTGACTAGTTTATCTATACAAAACTTCAAAATGAATAAGACACAAGAAGACAGACAAGTTGTCTCTTGACAAAACCATGCAAACTTGTGACATAAAAAGTATTGCTTTAAACTTATAATGAACTTATGAGGGAGGACTAGTAACAGATAATGAATATTAGTGAGATACTCGTCTTACTGGAAAGATATGTAAGCAATTCTGCTGTTATTTCATAAGCCATCAATTTATGACATGAATTATTACCTTAAATTTACTATGAACTTATTGGAATGTAAAACTATTTAGCAAATCATGTAATGAATTATTCTGCTGTAACAGTTCTGCCTTATAGTTGTATGAGGTAATTTTTTAGAGACAGTATATATACTGAGAACAGAAAATAAAGGTTATTGTAGCTTCTTTTTCTGCTTTATCCAGAGTAAATGAATGTTTTTTCTGTGTGTGAATTTTCTCCTTCTTCCTTTTTCCATTCTTTCTTTCTCTTCTTTTCTTTTCTTCCTGGTTCATGAAGAGTTAATGAACTCCTTAATCACATGAGTAACTAGCTATAAATTCTGTATATGGGAATAAATGATAGTTACTTCATCCCCATACTGGAGTTTAGGACCACTGTGCCTCATAAGGTAATAATTATGTCTTGGGCTTAAGGGTTTATAAGAAAATCAACTCAGGATGTGTGGAAACTGATAGGGACTTTCAAATTTCCTCCTGTTTGACTCAGACTCCCAGGGTCTGCAGATTAGAACTATCCACGAGTAATAAAGAAGGCCATCTTGTTACTGTTCCATGGGGACTTATGTGGACAGTACTGTTTATATTGGGCTCTGTCCTTTAGTTTCAGCCTGTTTGGCAGTAAATGGAAAGCAGCTATGAATCTTGCTGCTGTGCTTTGGGATTAGTGCAAAGGGATTAGTGACATGGATTATTTCTGTAATTCTAGTAATTATTCACCTCAGGTAGATATGATCAAGATAAAATACCTGTAGTAGAATTAACTGGAGATGTGGTTTATGAAAAAGGATGAATATGTTGTGTTCTCATGAGAAGCAGGGGTTGAGTACCACAGCACAAATTTTAGACCTGCGCTGAAATAGAAGAAGTTTTCTACTTTCACTCTAGAAACATTTACTGAAAGTCAGGAGATCCAACACCCTCTTCTTGCCTCTGCAGGCACCAGAGAAGCGGTTCACAAAATACAACACTATTTTGTAGGTGAACTATAGCTACACAAAGAAACTCTAAATCTTTGCTCCATGTTCCTATTCATGACATCCGAATCAAAATACTACAGAAAGATCTCATGGGAAAATGTTTCCATTCTGATTTTGTTCTCAGGTGGCAAGGACTAGTACTTATTAACACTTGAGTTGTTTTCTCATGCAGAAGACATCTGGACCTTTCTGGGGGAATTTTTACATCATAAAATACATAGGTTGAAAGAGAGGTTAGGCTCAACTATGCAACAACCTCAACTGCCTCAGTAAATCTGTAAGGGTCAGTACAACTTAGAGACGGACAACTCTGGGCTCAAGAGAGGTCAAAGGGAAAGGTGTTAGAGCTGGAGAGATGGTTCAGTGGTTAAGAGCACTGGCTAATCTTGCAGATTAACCTGGGCTCAAGTCCTAGAACCCACAGAGTGGTTCACAACTGTCTCTAACTCCAGTTCCAAGGGCTTGGATACCTTGCATCTTGAGTTGGAACATCTTGCATCAGCAGGCACCAGACAAGTGATACATAGACATAAATGCAGGTAAAACAATCACACGCATAAGATGAAATCATCTTTTTAAATGGAAGACTGCTGAAGAACATTATACTATTTTAAGTACACCGGATATGTTAGAGAAAACAATTCTTTGCAAATTGTGTGGGGTCTTATCTTAGGGTTTTATTGCTGTGACGAGACACCATGACCACAGCAACTCTTATAAAGGAAAACATTTAATTGAGGTTGGCTTACAGTTTCAGAGGTTTAATCCATTATCATCATGGTGGGGAAAATGGTGGCATACAGGTAGGCATGGTGCTGGGGAAGTATCTGAGAGTTTTACATATTATTTCACTCACAGTTCCATATAAGAGTTCATTATCAAAAAAAGTGAGAGCAGGAACTCAAGAAGAAACCTGGAGGCAGGAGCTGAAGCAGAGGCCACAGAGAAGTGCTGCTTACTGGCTTGCTCCTCATGGCTTGCTCAGCCTGCTTCCTAAAGCACCCAGGACCACTCGCCAAGGGGTAACTACAACCACAATAGGCTAGCCCTCCCACATCAATCACTAATTAAGAAAATGCCCTAGATGTTTGCCTGTCCCTGGATCTTATGGAGGAATTTTCTCAATTGAGGCTCTCTCCTCTAAGATGACTCTAGCTTGTGTCACAGTGACATAAAACTAGCCATAACAGAACCCAAACACTGTGTTTGGCCTGATTAATAAAAAGGAAGTGAACTTCTTAGCAGTAACTAGTATGTACTCCTTGAACTAACCTTTAACACTGACCAAACTTTGGACCTATCCTTCTTTAAAACAAGGAAGTATTGATTTCTTATAGTATGCATTCTTTTTTTAATTGCAGTTTTAATGGGGACCCTAAACATCCATTTTCTGATGAACAGTATCATGGAAGCCTTTGTCAGAATTCCTACCAGAAGATCCGTTTATGCATCTGATACTGGGTACGCAGATTTGAACACAATACTTCCCTCAAGACCACCTTGTCTGTCAATTGACGGTCAGTTAGAGTGAAATCCCCAGAAATGTGAGGGAAGACATATTTGTGTCATGTTAAAATACAACATAGCTTTGTTTATCCTAAAGATTCTCGTGTTTTGAAAGATTCATTTGTTTTTATTTTACACATGTGAGCATTTTGCCTGCGTATATGTGTATACTGTGATTAATGCCCAAGTCCATTCAGAGAAGCAGGGGGTAACAGATCACCTAGAACTGTAGCTACAGATGGTTGTGAACCACCAGGTGAGTGTTGGAAGCCAACCTGGTTCTTCTGTAAGAGCAACAAGTGCCTTTAAACACTAAGCCATTTTACAGGACCTTACCCTGAAGATTCTTCCCTGTTCCCTTTTTTGTGACCTCAGTGCTTTGTTTTCTTCTGACTCATGGCTCAAGGCCACTCCAGCTGGGAGATTCCAGGGAACGGCTCTAACCAAAGTCTATCTCTTGGTCAGTGTTTCATATTTAATAAAGCTTGGTTCAAATTGGTTCAAAATGGATTGGTTTCTCTGGAAAATCTCAAGACTAACAAGACTATAATGAGAACATCTGTTACAAACTAAATGCTTTACCAGTATATATTAATGTACTGTGGAATTCTCATGGAACTGGCTCCGCTTCTCTGGGACATGTGAACTATTACCTCTCTCCTCCACACAGTACTATTTAGAAATGGGACAGGAAGCGAGTAATGATTGCGTACCACAGTTGCTGTGTATCTTCCTGCTTATCAGTACACAGTGAGAGCAGGAAATCAGAAACAGAACCTACAGAATGAATCCCAAGCGCTGTTTGGAACTAAATGACGGCCACCACATTCCTGTGCTTGGCTTTGGAACCTTTGCCCCAGAAAAGGTAAGGATGGTGGTTTTGGAGTTCAGAAGAAAACCAACAGGACCAACAGAAGCTGTGAATTTGAACATGTGGTTAACAACTGCAGTTTTTTATTTCTGCCTTCACTTTTAGTTTCAAGCCTAGAACCAGCTTGCTTCCGGCGGGGTTCAAGAGAGAAAACTTTTTTTTTTTTTTTTAAAGTATAGAATAAAGTTTATTCAGGGCATGGGGAGGAGAGTTAAGAGGGTAATAGAGGCAGAGAAAGGCAGAGAGAGAGATTGAGAGAGAGAGAGAGAGAGAGAGAGAGAGAGAGAGAGAAGCCGGCTATGAGCATGGGGGGAGGGAGGAAGCCAAGAGCAAGAGAAAACTTAATACCCACCCTCACTGCATAAATGCTAGTCACAGAGCGTCATGTGTGTCGTGTCTTTGTGGGATGTTTTCATGTCTTCCTTTTTTTTGAGATCTGTCTATTCATATCTCTTCCCCTCTGTGTAATTAATTTTGTTACAGAGTTTTCTGAGTTCTTCATGGATTCCGGATAGTAACCATTTTCCAGATGACACATTAATTATTTTTGCATCACTGTAGTCAGAATACCTCATAGAAACCAAAGAAGGGATTGGTGTTTTGATTTATTTTGGTTTTGGTTTATGATTCCCAAGCTCCAGTCTGCTGTGGCCAGCTTTGCCTGAGGAGAACATTGAGGTGGTGGGGGTGCTGGGGTATGTGGAAGCAGCTACCGGTTTTCCCAAGGTGGAAGATAAGCAGGAAGAAGAGACGCAAAGGAAAGATCTAGGGCAGGACACAGACAAGCTCCCACCCCCTACTTCCTCCAAACAGTTCACACCCCTACTTCCCATCCCCCCACACACAACGAAATAAAATCAATCATGTTCTGGTCATGATCTAGTTACCTCGGTAAAAGCCAACATGACATACCCATAGGGGTGTTTCAGTAATTCCTTGGAGCTTTGGTCAAAAAAAAAAATCCAAATCAAGTTGACAGAACAAACCTGCATAGACAGAGAGCTGGCAATGGTTTTCTCCTAATCTGTAGGTTATTTCTCCATTCTGTTACACAAAGATCTACAGGCAAGTAAAGAATTCTGAGAGATGGAGCAATGGTTTTCTCCAGGGATGAGCACACTGATTGGTTATATAATACCAAATGGTTAGCCCTGAAGACATGTACAAGTAACATTATCCAGTCTGAGCGGCTGTGTTTAGGAATGTATGTGTATACTTATACTCATGTGATGGCGGTGGAAGAAAGAAGCATCAACAAAAGAGAGCAAGGAAGGGTCTATGGGAAGGTTTGCGGGGAGGAAAAGGAAGGAAAAACATTAAAACTGTACTGTAATCTCAAAATTTTTAAAAAATAGTAAGATTATACATTTAACCTTATCAAAACAAGTAAAAAGTGTTTCTTAGTTGTGCACAATTCTATATATGTATTTGAGTTAAAAGACGGTTCCCTATACTAATGATTTGAAAGATTTTCTCTGTGCTTTCTTCCTTTGGTGTCATTGTTTCAGGATAATACAGTGCTGCTTCAGTTACTATGGCTTAGTACCCTGTCTTGAAATTCAAAACTACAGTGAGATAACATTTCACCTTTGAATGGCTCTTACAAAAGAACCGCAAAAAGCAAATGCTGATAGAGGTGCAGAAAAAAACAGAGCACTGTTTTTCTGTACACTGCTGATGGGAATACAAATCAGTACAGACACTAAAGAAAACCATATAGAAGTCCCTAAAAATAGAACACGTCTATGATCTAACCATAACCTCCTAAAAAT
>JADRCH010000006.1:12337412-12358525 GCA_019843965.1 Rhynchomys soricoides | reverse complement strand
TAACCTCCTAAAAATAGAACACGTCTATGATCTAACCATAACCTCCTCCAGCTATAAAAGGAAATAAAGTCAGTGTGCAGGAGTGATTACTCTCAGTAACAATTATGAATTGTTATCCATCGAGCAATGGAAGAATATGTTGTTGAATGCACATACACACAGAGAGAGTGGTGTATCGTTCAGCTAACAAAAGATTAAATGTGTCATTTTTATAAGGTGCACGAATTAGAAGATGTTTTAAAAATAAGTCAGACACAAAAACCAAATACTACATGTATAAAAACTACATTTGTTGACTTAAATGTAGAATAGTGGTTATTAGATTGGAAATCGGTACCAAAACATGGATAAGGATTAAGTTCTGACATGTCAACAGAATGGTGACTATAGTTTACAGTGATATACATATGTTTCAGTAAAGGGACTGAATCTAAGCCTTGAACATGCTAGGCACATATTCTATCACGGAAAGCTATTACATACATCACCAGGCTTAGCACAAAAGCCCTACATTTTGAGACAAGATCTCACTATGTTGCTCAGTCAGTTCTTGAACTCAGGAATCTCCTTCCTCAGTCTGTGCCACCAGGTCTGGCTTTATTTTATTACTATCTGGAAGACAGTAGCTCAAAGATCTTAAATGAATTTTGAAAGAGAGGGAAATGCTAGTCACGTTAATCTGATTGGTGCATGGTTTGAAATATCACTTCAACTCTGTGGTATCTCTGACATTAGCCAACCTTGTCATTAAAGCACCAGTGAGCCTTCCCTCCTCGTAGCTACCATTTCCTAATGATGTCATCAAATAATAAATTCACTAAAGGACCAATCTACTAGTGAGGTTGAAGCCCTCGTGTTCCAATCACTTGATCCATCAGAGCACAATTAAGATTAAGATTAAAATTAAAATTATAACATCGTGTACCTGGTTCCCAATGGCTCATGTCTATCTAGCAATACAAGTTCATTTAGTCCGTTAAGAAGAGACCCTCAGGCTGGAGAGACATCTCAGTGGTTAAGAGCACTGGCTCTTCTTCCAGTGGTCCTAAGTTCAATTCCCAGAAGCCACATTGTGGCTCACAACTATCTTTAATGGGATCTGATGCTCTCCTCTGGTGTGTCCAAGGAGAACCACAGTGTATTCATATACATAGATAAATAAATCTTTTTTTAAAAGAGAGACTCTCAAATCCTAACAGCCCCAGAAAATGGCCAAGTTCAAAGTCTCTGAGCATCAAGGCAAAGTTACTTAAATATTTCCTTGTGTGATATAAGTAATTATTATGATTATATGTCATAGAATCATTATATATACATATTTTATATATCTCCCAGCCGTATACATTTTTATTGCTAGTCATTACTTCAGTCATGCAGATAGAATGGGTGGAAGACAGGTTAAGAAAGCACCCTGCCATGTGTTAGAGTCTATTTTCAAATTAGACCCTGGCAACTTTAATTTTCACTATTTTATAATAGAGAAAAATGCCAATTTTTTAAAAAACCATTTGCACAAAGAACAGAGTTTGTGGGTGTCCGCTTTCCTTTGGGAGAGTGAAGTTTTGGGTGTTCTGACAGAGGATGTCTATGTAAACCCTCAGCTAAATAATCAGGAATTGAGTCTCCACAGCTTTCTTGAGAACAACATATTCATGTATTCTCTAGGTGCAACATGATGGGAATTTAGTGTGCTCTGTGTGGAAGTAAGGAGAGACTTCCAACACTCTTTACTCGATACCTCTTGCAGTGTGCATTGTCATGGCTCGTCTTACTTTATAAAGGCTTTAGTCTTGGGCTGAAACTTTTCTCAGATGCCCAACTCTCATTGTCTGAGAAGAAAAGACCCAGTCAAACCTGAGAAGACACATCACCCCGAAGACAGAACTCACACCACACAGCAGAAACATGTGGTTTGTAAATTAGCTGCTCCAGAACGAATCCAGTCACTCAGATCTCAAAGTACTCCATTTGGTTGCTGTTCTAGGTTCCCAAGAGTATGGTTCTGGAAGCCACCAAAATAGCTATAGATGCTGGATTCCGCCATATTGATTCAGCTTATTTCTACCAAAATGAAGAGGAACTGGGGCTCGCCATCTGAAGCAAGATTGCTGATGGCACTGTGAAGAAAGAAGATATATTCTACACTTCAAAGGTATTGAGCATATATTGTATGCTGGTGTGCGAATGAATGAAATTGATGTTTATATGATTTGATCAGTAGACAAATTAGACATATTGGTCTAGTGTTTAATTACATACATTCAACCAATACAGAAAACAGGAAGCTGATAATCTCTCCTCAGCACTGTTTGAATTTGTAACTTTAGTGTAAAATTATTATTTTTTTAGTCTTACCTGGAAGCAGTGTGACTTAACATGGACAGAACTGGGGCAAGACTATGGTTTCCTAATCGGTTGGGTGATTGATATTTCCTAAGATTCTTGACATCCAATTTTTATTTACACCAGTGATAGAAATGAAGAAAAATTTTCTTCCTGCGTATCTCATAAAACATTGCTAGAGTCTTGTACTGCATGTACATGAAAGGAATATTAACTTTTCCCATCGAGTGAATGGGTAGAGGAATAAGATAGAAGCCTCCTTTGTAAACTCTTGTGAAATACATCTCAGAGGTTGGTTGTTACTGTTATTATATAAAATTTTTACACAAGTATTAATCATTTCCTTCCATTGTCCTATAGATTTACTAATAAAATTCAAATATATATCAGAATTGGCATTACTGGTTAAACAATGGAAAACTCAAGATTTGACGAAGTATTTTGGATCTGTGGTCCTGAGTTTCTGATCAGTTTTAAAAGTCTCAATTTTCACTCTCTACCATTGGCAGCTTCCCTCCACGTGTCATAGACCAGAGCTGGTCCAAGCCTTGCTTGGAACAATCACTGAAAAAGCTTCAGCTGGATTATGTTGACCTCTATCTTATTCATTTCCCAGTATCAGTGAAGGTAAGCAACCAGCATCTTCATCATGACCATAATTTCACTGGTGATTTATTTAGACCTATGCAAATAGATAGAAATGTAATGCATATATCATGGAAACCATTCAAGATAATTCATGGGAAAAGCAAGGAACCCAAATCATGCTAGATTGATGGATTTGGAAAAACTTGAAAACTGTGTCTACACACACACACACACACACACACACACACACACACACACATTGATATTTTACTACAGGCTTGTCTTTTGTTTCATCCCCGCCCCTCATTGGTAGCACATACCTTGTTTAGGGTTCAAGGTTGTTCATATTCAGTGTCTTATCTACATCTTCCTGAATAAAAATTAATCTTGATTTAGTTTTTAATCCTCATTTCAAACTGTGGTCTCTTTTTACTTTTAATCTTTTGGTTTTTAAGTTAATCTCTATTTTTTGTTTTTGTTTGTTTGTTGTTTGTTTTTATTTGTTTGAAATGGGTCTAGCTTTGAACTTTCTATATAGCCAAAACTAACATTAAATCCAGATCCCTTTGAGTCCATATGCTAAAATTATAAATATGCACTATGATGACCACTGGTCCACTGACATCTGATAACTGCATAAAGTTAGGCAAGTAGCAGGAACAAAAAGGTGTTTTAATAAATAAAATGGTATCTCCCAGGGAAGAGCGCTGTGCTGGCAGATCATACATTCTTAGTTTTGAGCAGGTTCCAGCTATGTTGACCTGCTGGCCTCGACTGCAGCTTTGGATTGTCTTTTTTTAATCGTCTGAGTGCTGGGATAACATCAGCACACCCGGCTCATAATGAATTGTTTTGAATTTTTTGTTTCAATTGTCTGGTTTACAGTCATTCCTTAAAATCTTTGACTTTATTCTCATCTGTAAATGTCAATAAGAATATTACCACATAACTCACAGAGAAGAAAATAGATTAAATGAATTGATGTAGTGACTGGAACATGGCCAGTACTTGGTAAATGTATGTGTTTTAATATTTGTAAAATAAAATGTAACGAAACAAATAACTCAAATTATACCCATCTTGATATTGTTTAGACAATGAAAAATGACATTTGACTATTAATATCTTCCCTATGATTCAGTCCCCTTCGTATGACCCTTGACATACTGAACTAAAAACAAAAATTTATTTAAAAAGCTTAAAATCAAGCCCAGGATGACAGACGTAAGCTATAAATGGTGCTTTTTGAGAGACATTAGCTGAGGTTAGAAAAGTATTTGCTCACTAGGATGTTTAATCTTATGACCTGGAAAACAGATTCCTCGGTAAATACTTGCAACATTCTGAAAAGAATCCAAACCCAAGGAATTAATGGATCACACTTCCTAGGTGGACCCAGGATTTGTCTATACTTTACCTACCACTGCAAGGGCTGCAAATGGAGTTCCTCACTCTGAGGAGTGTCTGTAAGTTCTAGAATCTACAGCTGAGTGTCGTTGCTATTGATTTTTTTTCTGACGTATCTTTGATGTTTAGAGAAAATTAATCTCAAGAGTTATTCTTATCCCAGTGACGAGTCTACTTTCCCATTTCTGTGTTTTCTTTCTTGTTAGTTCATACTTCTTATAACTGAAAATAAAAAGGTCCACAGATTCAGCCTGTATTTATTTGTTTATTCGCTTGCTTACTTTTAAGACAACGGTCTCATGTAGCTCCAAATGAGTGGAGGGTGAGCTTCAGCATCACATCCTTCTACCTCCATCTCCCAAGATCTGGAATTACAGCATGTGCCAGCATACTTGATACATGCACTGCTGGGGATTGAATCTAAGGCCTGTGCATGCACACAGTCTACCTATCAGCTAAGCTGTATCCCTAGTTCCTTGATAGACAATGTTTACCTACCATGTCTAACCTTTGACCTTTAACATCATGCTTGAGGAAATTAACACTGACGGGAACACTATAACCATGTCAAGACTGCAATTTCTTATTTGCTGGGGATCATGACCATGTAACTACTAACTTTCTCAGTGTTTCTCCATGGGAAATCACGCTGGTATTAAACAGTAATGCAGGTCATAAAGACCTAGGGAAATGTTGTGAATTAACCCATATAATAGATGTTTAAAAAGAAGAGACATCTGTCACCTTAAATATTCCTTACAACTTCATATGCAAAATCTTTTGTAAATATAAACCTAATTTGTAAAAATCATGAAATCTAACATATATATGTATACTGTGCACATTGCTGTGAGGACAGTCATAAAAGTGGTGAGATATAATGGTTGTTTCTATTCCAGCCAGGCAGTGATCTTTGCCCAGCAGATGAGAATGGGAAGTTATTGTCTGACACAGTGCATCTCCGTGACTTATGGGAGGTGAGCATGGGAGGTGAGTACTCGGGATAAAGAGCACAGGGGAGTTAAGAGAGGGAGTCAGGCCTCCACTTCACATGTGAGAGTCAGATACACATCCTTAGATCAAGAAACTCCTATCTTGGAGAGATGACTCAGCAGTTAAGAGCACTGACTGCTCTTCCAGAGGTCCTGAGTTCAATTCCCAGCAACCACATGGTGGCTCACAACCGTCTGTAATGGGCATCCAATGCCGTCTTCTGGTGTGTCTGAAGACAGTGACAGTGTACCCACATATATGAAATAAATATGGCTGGAGTGAGCAGGCCTGGAAAACATTTTTAAAAAAAGAAACTCATATCTTTACTAGGGTTATTCGGCAGCCATGAAGAGGAAGGTATTATTGGACTATATTAGAGACGACTGGAAAGCAATGGGGGAAATACCTTCCACTGTGTGCAATAGCCTCTCTGCTTCCTAAGGAGGACAAAAGTCATCCTTTCTCTCATCTTCTGCCCATATTGAAACTGGTTTCTCTCTTCTTAATAACCAGTGCAGTTAGCTTTATTTTCCTTTCCCCAGGGTGTTTTTTTCTAGCAATACAACACTGCATTTATAACCATCCACGATCTTTACTACCTCCCCCTTACCCCAGGCCATGGAGAAGTGTAAGGACTCAGGGTTAGCCAAGTCCATTGGGGTGTCCAACTTTAACCGCAGACAGCTGGAGATGATCCTGAACAAGACAGGGCTCAAGTACAAGCCTGTGTGCAACCAGGTGAGTGCTATATGTGTATATGCATGTATGTATGTGTGTGTGTATATACATATACATGTATATTCCTGAATACATAAGTACAACTTGCTCAGTTTGTGTAGTGTTACTTGTATGTATGTTTTCAAGGCTGACCACTGTATAACCAAATGATGTGATCTTCCCTGGGAGATTTGTTTTTAAATAATTTATTTTGTGCATATATGTATATGAATGACATCTTTCTGTCTGTCTGTCTGTCTCCGTCTCTCTCTGTTTTGCTGTCTCTCTCTATCTCTCCCTCTCTCTGGGGGAGGGGGGAAGGCATGCTATGATTTATGTGTGAATGTCAGAGTTGGCTTTCTCTTTTCACCATTATATGGGTCCTGGAGATTGAACTTCGGTCCCACTAGGCATGCGTGGCAAGCTCCTTTATCTATTTCGCCAACCCTCACTGCTTTGATACTCAGATGTCAGCAGCAGAATCCCTACCAAACTTATTCTTTGTCCTTCATACCTGCCCTCATGAGTCTTCCCCCAAACTCTTGCTTTACCGGTACAGTTCAAAATCCAAAGCTCAGGGAGCTTCTTTCCCATGCAGCATCTGTAATTCTTTTCTCTGAATTTTATCTGCATTCGGTGGTCTGGAGTTAGTTCGCCTCTGTAGCAGTGAATTAGTTAAATCGCTTTGGCTCCCAGAATGTTGAGAGCACTGCTGCACCAGCCCAAGAACTCTCTGGATTCACAAATGAAAGACATATACTCATGCATGTGCACATGTACGTATGTGTGCACGTGTGCGAGCTCGTGTGTGCACACACACACACACACACACACACCAGCTAATTTTGATATGCCTTGATATACTAGTTCAATGGCTGGGTAATTCTAAACTTCCCCAAGGCTAGCAAACACTCCCCCCTCCAGTGTTCCTGAGTTAACATCTTTTAAAATCTATATTTCATCTCTGCTACCCCAGACCCAGTCAGGAAAGTGGTCCCAAACCACCCTCTCTGTCTTTTGCACACAAGTCCCGCCCCATTTCTCTGCCAGATATTGGCTGTACTGCAATTCTTTATTATCAATCAAAACCAGCTAGGGGCAGGGACCCTCAGGTCTGGAAGCACAGCTTCTGGGATCCAAAATAAGACAAAGCGTTAGAACCAATTTCCAGCATGCCTCAGAAATGTTTTTCTTTAAAAAACAAAACAAAAACTTTTTATTGATTTTTTATGAATTTCATATCATGTACCCCACACCAATCTCAATCATCTCCCTATATTTTACAAAAATAAAACAAAACAAAATCTCGCTGTGGAAGCTGCGATGTGTCAGTCTGTCACACACACACCATTTTGTCCACACATCTTTACTTACAAATTTTCATTGCAATGAATCGTTGGTCTGGTTAGATGCCTCTGGCTTCTGCTATGCTGTCATATTGGATCTTCCCCTGGACTCCCCTCCGATATCCTGTTGTTGCCCTGTGTCATGGAGACCCTGCAGCTTTGGATCTGCAGGGCCGGTCCCTTCATGTGCTCAAGCAGTTCATAGATGGGGTAGATGTTGGGGTGGACCACCTCAAAGTCCTGGATCTGGGCCTGGGTGGTAACTGCGTTGGTCAGCTTGCCAACTCTCCCGTATTCACACCACCAGGGTGATCTCGTCAGCACTGCTTGGGCTAGCTCTCCAAACGCCACAGCAGGCAAGGGGCAGGGCCAGCTCTACTATCCTGCCCAGGTGAGGTGCAGGGCCCACACTGGAGAGCGCTGTAGCTAGCAAGGAGCGGAGCCAACTCTTCCAAATGCCATAGCATGTGAGGGGTGAGACCAGTTCTGCCCAGCTCTTGGACCAGCTCTCAACATGGTCCCAGGCAGCAGCTCAGACCAGGGACACTCACATGGCCTTTGGTGGTAAATGTAAGACCCCAATAATGTATGGCCATGGCCCAGACATGGCCCTCAGCTGCAGCAGAGCCAGGACCTCACTATGGCCTCAGGAGGTAGGACAAGCTACTCACACAGGCTATCTCCACCCTTGCCTCTCTAGTTCTGTCTCTTTTTAAAGTGCTTAAACCATTCCATTTCTCTTTCTCTCCCATCTCTCCATGGCATACCTCCACATTTGTATTGGCTCGCATTGTGAGCCAGCCACACTGCGGGGAGGGGGGGGAGCAGGGGAGCTGGGGGGGGGGAGGGTGCTGAACCTCTGGGTGCCTTCAGTCCACCTGTGCTGCGGCATCTCTGTTTTTACTTTTAAAAAGAGGATTCTTACTTGCAGCTGAGGTTTTCTATCTGTATAGACTTTTCAATTCAGCATCTTTTACTTATGAGCACTTCTTTTTCATAGCCATGTGAAATTTTCTACAATCTGGTACTTTTTTCTCTTGTCCACCTACAGGTAGAAAGTCATCCTTATCTGAACCAGAGCAAGCTCCTGGATTACTGCAAGTCAAAAGACGTTGTTCTGGTTGCCTATGGTGCTCTAGGCTCCCAACGATGCAAGAACTGGTAATAAAGTTTGTAACTAGGGCTGGACCATGGTGGCGCACACCTTTCATCCCAGCACGTGGGAGGCAGAGGTTGGGGAATCTCTGAGTTCGAGGCCAGCCTGGTCTACAGAGTGAGTTCCAGGACAGCCAGGGCTACACAGAGAAGCCCTGTCTCAAATAAACAAACAAAAAAGATTATAACTAAATCATACATAAGAACATAAGACACATATAAAATGATTTCAGTTTTATAATTCTGAGGGGTTTTTTGGAATTAATTCAACAAGCTCAAAATGGAGGGGAAATCGACATCTGAAAATATTCCAGATGACGCTAGCCTCACTAGGTTAGGGGTCATATTTAAGAGTCCTGGATCCAGAGTGAGCACATCCACTTGTTCTGTAAGGCTCCTAACACATCAAATCTTGACCTCATGTAGTCAATATTCCTTTCTCTTCAGGATAGAGGAGAATGCCCCATATCTCTTGGAAGACCCAACTCTTTGTGCCATGGCGGAGAAGCACAAACAAACTCCAACCCTAATTTCCCTCCGGTATCTGCTGCAGCGTGGGATTGTGGTTGTCACCAAAAGTTTCAATGAGAAGCGGATCAAGGAGAACCTGAAGGTGAAGAGCAGGCTATGGGCATCAGGGCTCCTGCACAGTGTCTCTCCCATGAAGGCCTCTCTGTGAGCTCCCACTTGAGTGTCTGTCCTGGCATTCCCTGGGCATGTGTGCTTCATATGCACCCATGAGCATTTTCTTCTCTACAATAGTATTCTGGGTTCATGGCTGTAGAGGATTAGGACTGGCTGGATTTCAACTTTAAGTTAGCAATGTGCTCTGTAGCCTTATGCAAGCAAAGACCTGTCATTCAATCTCTGAAATGAAGGAATTGGATCATGCGATTTCAGTCCACATTAAAAACTCACCTTATATGTCCTTGATGCTCATAAAGAAAAGTATTCAAACACTGATCCATCTATGGGTTGGTTATCATTAATTTCAAGTAAGAAAATACAGTTGCCTGTAACAGTTGTCTACTCAGCCAGTTTCAATACACTTTTCAAATAAAATGGAATAAATAAACTGGTGCTTTTATTCCATTTCTCCCTCTGGAGTCTCTCTATGCAATCCAGGCTAACCTCAGACTCACTGTCTTCTGCCTCCTGAGAGCTGGGATTACAGGTGTGCTCCACACTTGGTGTAGGACTGGATACTTGGAAACTCTTTTCCTGTCTAGGCTTAAAACTGCCCCCTGTCGTTGTTTTAATTCTCTAGGAGTCATTGTAAATACAGGCTAGGCAAAACTCAAGCAATGGGGAGACAGATGCCATCCAATGCTGGCAAAACTCACTTAGATAGTTTAGTAATGAGTGGAAATCATTACAAATTTAAACAGTGTCATCCTATTTGAGGCAGCTCCTGAATGCCTTAAACAATGTATCATTGGCATTTGAGAAATTCTGATTACATAAGAAAGGGTATTTTTCACCTTCTGATTGGTCATTGGTTGGATATACACAGCCCAGTGTATTCATGAAAATGATTGCTATCTCATATATTTTAAAATGTGGTCATTAGCCAGGCAATGATGGCACATGCCTTTAATCCCAGCACTCGGGAGGCAGAAGCAGGCGAATTTCTGAGTTCGAGGCCAGCCTGGTCTACAGAGTGAGTTCCAGGACAGCCAGGGCTATACAGAGAAACCCTGTCTCGGAAAAAAAAAAAAAAAATGTGGTCATTAGATTCCTCTGGATCTTGCATGAAATTCATCCTGTGATCTTTGCATATGGCAGTTTGTTTCTTCTCCAGTCTTTTTTGAGTTCTGATTTTTGCCTGTAGTGTTGTGGTTTTAATATATTATACATAGTAATATATTTGCATTCAACTTTCATTTTGAATTCACTAATAGTTTTATTTGATCTTAGCCCAAAGGCTGAGAAACATTTCATTAATAATTTGAATCCCTTTTCTTGTTATTATCTTTCCATTTGACTAGCATGTGCTTTTCAGGTCGGCAAATATGTGGTCATACTAAACTCTGTCTACTTATGTGACAGGTTTTTGAGTTCCAGTTGTCAGCAGAAGACATGGCAGTTATAGATAGGCTGAACAAAATTACCAATATAGTACTGCTCGTATGTAAGTAACCTTGGAAAATACGTCCCTCAATTCATTTACTGTTGGTGAATTTAATATATTGTTAAGAGTTGCCTTAATATTGTAGTGGGTCAGTCTGAGATGGGAGCTTGGGGACTCTGGTACCAAATTCTTCACAGAGATCTGTTACATTAACAGGGTGCCTGCAACCAGGTTAACTTGGATCACCACACATGGGTTTCTGTATTTATTATTCCACAGACTTCATGTCAGCCAATATGGCTGACTTCACACCAATATGTAAAACGCTATATTTGACAACTATATGGTAGATATGCAGTGTGGGTTTTACTGTAGCCTGTTTAGAAGGGTCCAAAAATTTAAAATACTTTTTATCGCTTTATATTTGTGTTGTTTTCAAGTGCGGAGACCTAAAAACTATGTAATGAGCTTCCTTGACAAGGACGTGTATCTCGTAATTCTGTCCTTTTCATTTCTAAATTAAATAGAGTGTGTTTGATGTGATGGACAGTGAGTTAAAGCTTAATGAATTATAAATTTGGGGTTGCCAGCACTAAACTGTACATACACACACATATTTATGTGTGTGTGTGTGTGTGTGTGTGTGTGTGTGTGTGTACATATAATGCGTCACCGGTTCCCAACTTGTGTGTCACACCCCCTTTGGGGGTCAAATGACCCTTTCACAGGGTTGCGTATCAGATATCCTGCATATCAGATATTTACATTTTGACTTGTAACAGTAGCAAAATTATAGTTGTAAAGTAGCAACAAAATAATTTTATGGGTGGGGGTCACCACAACATGAAGAACTGTATTAAAGGATCACAGCATAGGGAAGGTTGAGAGCCACTGGTCTATACATACATACATACATACTTGAATCATATTTGTAGAACTGTTGTTCACAAGTCGTAATCAGATTCTGTTTGCACTGAATGTCTGGAGTAAGAAGAGATGAGCTACTGCTTCAGTAAACCGGTGACGTAGTCAATGGAAAAGTATATGTTTGCATGCTTGAATGCCTAAGTTCCATTACCTTCCAAGCAAGGGAACAAAAGTGAAATAATTTTGTTATGATTATCAAATATTTACCATGCAGTCATTTTTGCAGCAATAAGACAGATTACATAGCCAGTAAAACCTTTTATTGTGGTAATGGTCAGGAGAGTCGTTCGCTCTACAGCCAGAGCGTTCACTACTCCCTTCTTGACCATTTCAGTTCTTCCGCTCACCCCAATTATCCATATTGGGATGAGTATTAACATGGAAGCCTTTGCCGTGACATCAACCCAAAGGGATGCTGTGGACGCTGGCCAACATCACCTCTGTCAGACGTTGACATCGCCGTCAACCCACCCTGAACCAGATTGAGAGGGGTGAGCGTGGTGTTTTGTGATACTTTGGAGACAATAAAGTTTTGGTCTATGAGGTACATGTAACCACCATGGCTGTCTTTTATCTGTATGGTTTTTTCCATCTGAGTCACTGAAGTAAACCAGAATTTGAGTGTTGACAGGGAAGGGAGTGAGTAGCCAGCTTGCAACGATTAGCGGTCGGGTGTGTGGAGTTGAGAGGGGACTTGAACAGTCCTCTGCTTGAGATACATGGATATGCTGATAGGTTTACCATGTAGACAAAAGAGAACTTTCTTCCCTGGAGCCAGAGTTGAGGGTTGAACCTAATGTCTTTCTGTAAATAAAGAGACTAGTGCCAATGCTGCTAGGAATTGACTGAGAGGCTGAAAACCAAATTAACTGACAGGTGAAAAACTGCTGAATACTTATTCTGCATCCAACTTGCTTAGTTTTAGACATAAATGTGAATTTGATATGCAATATCCTTTCAAATATTTTTATTGATTATTATTATTGTGCATGGTGGATGTGACTGTGGGGACATGCATGGAACAGTGCACATGGCAGCCAGAGGACAACTCAGCAGTAGGTCTCTCCGTACACCGTGTCCTGGCGACTGAAATCTGCTCATCAGGCTTGTGTGACAAGCTCTTCTCGCAGCTGAGCCATCTTACCAGCTCTCTTTCAAATACCTTAAAAATGAAACAAGTATATACATACATATAAAACACAAAATAATCCCAAATTCATTATTCGTGATGCACTGTTTAAATGGTAAATAATATATTTAAAGTCGTCAAACTTAAACCATTTGAAAACAGTGAATGGATATAACAGGACACTTTCAAAAGCCATTAGCCTTTTGCAGTCTCTTTTACAAAAGTGCACAATCATTTGGAGTAAGTTTAGGAGGATAACTTTTATTAGTGAGTTTCGAGGCTCTAAACCTTCATTTCAGATGTGCTTTTTGCAAAGTGTGAGACAATGTCATGAGTAGTGGTCAAAAACTCATATCATGTTAAGGACATGAGTACTTTTTTTTTTAATTTATTTTATGTATATGAGTACACTGTAGCTGTCTTCAGACATACCAGAGGAGGGCACCAGATCTCATTACAGATGACTGTAAGCCATCGTGTGGTTGTTAGGACTTGAACTCAGGACCTGTGTAAAAGCAGTCAGTGCTCTTAACCACTGAGCCATCTCTCTAGCCCTGGACATGGGTACTTTTAACACAAGCTTCCAAGTGGCCTTCTTGTGGCAGGTTTTGTCATGTCCTAGAGCAGCGGTTCTCAACCGGTGGGTCGCAACCCCTTTGAGGTCACATACCAGATATCTGTCTGTCATATTTACATAACAATTCATAGCAAAACTACAGTAATGAATTAGCAATGAAATATTATGGATGGGGATCACCACACTATGAGGAACTGTTTCAAAGGATTGCAATGCTAGGGAGGTGGAGAACCACTGTACCAGAGGCTTTCTGAAGCCACCGCCTCAGGAGACACATAACTACTCAACCTGCTCATCCCACATCACGTCCACGCGCCCGAAGATCCCCTTCCTCAAGTTAGGGGAGACATTAGTTTCACCTGCCCTTGAATCTAGGGTTAGCTTTTAAATTTACTAACTTCCCTAGTGACCAAAGATATATTCGTGGGTTTAAATACCATCTGTGGACCAAGAGAACGTAGATCAGTCTCCATAGCACAGCTTCCCCCTACACACTAGACAGGAAGCCAGATAATACTGCACAGCCTTACTTCCTCTTAAGGGACATCTGGAACGTGGTGGTTTTCAAAACAAGCTCCCTTGTATCTCCTACAGCCTGCTGAATATTTTCAGTATTTGTAGACTTTATGAATGACATTCATAATGACATTCTGCCTAAGAGATTTTACTTTTTATATTTTTACATTTTACTTGTACTCAAGAGAGCTGAGTAAAAAAAATAATCTTAGAATGTGTCAGAGTTCTTTGTAGCTGACTGAGATATAACACAAACACACAAAATTTGAGGCAAAGCACCTACAGTTGGAATGTTATCAAAACTTTCATTTTGATAATATTTCAAAATACCTAAGAATAAATTTAACATTGATTACAGAGCTTCCACAGAGAAGAATAATAAGATATTGAAGACAAATGTTAAGACTTGAACACATGGGAAGAAACTGCTTTCTACTCCTGTAATAGGGAAGATGACATACTGAAATACGAATTTACATAAAATAATATATACTTTCATACAGTAATATTGTCTTTAATTGAATACAGTTTTCATCAGATGTATACAAAACATTAATGAATGCCAGAAAACTTACAAAATATAATGGAATCTTATTTCGCTGGCGGTGACCATTCTCAGTTCAGGGAACTTGTCTGAGTTAAGATGAATACCTGAAGCTATGTGTTTAAGCTACCTTTGTATCTATCTGTTGTACCTACAGCAAGCATGCCTTTGTGAGATTAAAGGACACAAAGTCTTCCCATAAATCAGAATGGCTGAGAACATTAGGTTTATTACATGAACACAGTTCCCTGAGAACAGCACCGTTGTAGGAAGCACAGACAAGCCACTAGGTGGCGCTAGAAATCTCCCACTATAGGCATGCATCGACACTGGTTCCCTACTAGAGGGAAACAAGTAAAGTTCAGTGACCTTAAGACTAACTAGCTGTGAGTGTTTGTGTTACGCCTGGAAAATTCATGCTCACTCTGCTTCTCACAGGGCATGGTCTGGAGATGTCTAAACTTTCCAGATATTTCTGGGCAATTTGGAGTTTGTGTGAGAAAAATGAATGACTGTTGTGTATATGTCACAGCTCTGCTACATAGAGATTAACATCTGGTTAATAGAGCCCACCACGTGGGGGTCAGCACCATTTTTGGCAATTGAATGGGAAATGAATATAGATCAGGGAGAGCGGAGACCTGTGTTGGGAGGACACACATTTCCATCACATTTAAATGAACCACAGTAAAGATATAAAGATAGTAACAGTAATGTCTTCAGTCAGAGCTAGGTGCCCCAGTTTGGTGGGCAGGAACCATGGAACAAATTCATCACGTCTGGGGAAGCAGGACCGCAGATTAAGGTACATTTGTACGAAGGCTTTTTAAACAATCTTTGCTTAGGTATTGATATTGCTTGTGTCTTTTGTGATATTGGGCTTAGATTTTTTTCAAAAACCTACTTTTAATAAGGGTTCTCAAATGCTTCAACCCCCACCCCTTTCTGGCCCACCATCCAAATGTAGGGGAGAAAAGACGGTAAATAGGACAAGGGGGTGTGAACCTGTTTAGAAGCAGTTTCTGGGGGTGATTCCTATCTCTGTGGTCAGGATACCGGCATTCCAGTTCAGTGGGGTCAGGATACCAAACATGAATCAGCAGCAGTGGCACCGCCTAGCAGAGATAGCCAGGCCTCCTCCAAATCAGCACACGTCAGCGGGAGTGACCAGAACCAGCTGGGACGCCAAGGGAAGTTCCCTGCCATGCCTCTCTCAACAAAGTGCAGATCAGCAAAGATGCGAGACCAACAAGGCTAACTCTGTAAGCCCTGTTTATACTCCCTCCAAACATCACGTGTCCTCCCACAGGTGAGGACACCTCAAAACACCTCGTGAGTCCCCATCAGGTGACACTGCCCGAAACTTCCACTTCAGGGCGCTGGAAAATGTCAAGAGGAGCTAGGTAGGGCCTTTCCTCAGAGTCTAGCCAAGGAGTCTGAGCTGTAACTGATATCAAATGGGTTGGGAACAAGCAGGAGAAACGTTGTTTTCAGATTCCATTTACATAGGGAGAAACTGAACTCAAGTTCTCAGGCCCTAGGGGAGTTGGGAACTTCCCAATAGCTGAACAGCTTCTGCTGTAAGGAGACAGTTGTCTGAGTCCAGACATCTCAAGGACAATGTCTCCATCTTGCTGGCAGGGTCAAACAAGTTCATGTCCCCAGTCCCAGGGACCAACTTCCTTAATGGAAAGTCCCTTGCTCAGAGCCCCTCATGTCAAAACATGATTGGGCTCTATAGTCTTATCGTTTAAATATGCTGTGCAATGTCCCTTCAGGGTCATAGTCCAGCTCCCTAGTTTGTTCTGCGACCCTGATCGATCAGTAGAGGCTTTATGACAATAAATTTCTGTCATCTGCATTAATCTGATGTTTGAGCTATATTGGATGTATGTTGGCTTTAAGCAGACCCCACAACAAAATGCAGTTAATACGAAGTGTTGTGGGGACACAGGACAGGAAACACGTGGACTCACCTTGGTTAGGTAAGAATTCTGGGAGGGAGATTTTCTATTTCACTATAAAATAACATTTGAGATGTTTTGTAAAATATGCATGAGAATAGAACAATAGAACAGAAGGACAGTGATGTTGGCACCATGGCAACACAAGGCAGAGCGTGGTCCATAGCGGGCAATGTGGCTGTCAGCATAAAGGGGCAGGTGGAGGCAACTAGCAGAGGGGACACTAGGAAGGTAGATCAGAACAGAGAGCCAAGAACTTTCAGACAATGAGGGCCCATGGAGGCTTCTAGCAGTCTTGGTACACGTGAACCTGTGCCTCCTTAGAGACCAAGAACTGGTAAAAAGGAGGAAGGGACCAAGCTGGAGATCCAGGAAGCAGGAGAGCATTTGCAGAGAATTAAGCCAATACCAGCGGCACCTGTCCCATTAAAGGGGGGCAGCTGGCTCTAACTCCTGCCTCCCAGTCCCAGGAATGGGGTGGAGGGTGGCCAGTCTTCTCACGTGTGTGTTGCTAGCTCTTTCTTAAATGTTTTTAAACCACCACACAGGGCAAGCAAAACTTCCTCCATTAAATTTCTCCATGATTAGAAATAAAAGAGAGATTTAAAATCCATACCAAGGGGTTGAAAGCCTGTTTGCTTCTAGAGGACAAGAATTTGACCTACAGCACACAGGCAGAGACTCACAACCATCTGTAACTCTAGTCCCACAGGGTCTAATGCTCTCTCTGACCTCTCCAGGGACCAAGCACAAAACGGTACACAGACAATACATGTAAGCAAAACACCCAAATACATTAAATTAAAATTTTTAAATATGAAATAAAAAAAAATAAAATCCACTACACGTAACTTGGTAGTTACTGATTTCCCACCAATCAACCAGCAGGCTGAAAGCAAGTTAGATTAACTTCTCTGAGGCCCTTTATCCAAGATGACTGACACAGTTACTATGTATGCTTACCATATAGCACAGACCTTGGAGACAATAGGTACTCCATACATGTAGGCTTCTTCTGCTGCTGTTATAGCTTCTGTAGTATCTTGTATATTGTACTATTGGCCAGTCAATGTGGTATTCTCCATTTCATAAATCAGAATGGAACTTTTCTTTAGTTTCAATGTACTCCAAATCACCACATTTTTTAAAGAGCTCAATTCTGCAGTTTTTGTTTCCGTCATAATTAGAACAAAATTATTGTTCTTTCTTCCTGGGAACCAACAGATAATGAAGACTGGATATGATCTGGGTATAAAATGGTCCCCAAATGGCTCACTATGGGAGAGCTGACCCCCAGGTGGTGATGCTATTGAGACAATCTAGGGTATTATAAAAGATGGACCTGCCTGGAGGAGGTGAGTTTCTGGGGTGGGGGTAGGGTTGCATATGGTTTTGGGTTGATCTCTGTTCTCTCTTTGCTTCCTGTCTGCCCCCGGGGGCAGCCTACTCCTCCACCTACTTTTCCCACCACAAAAGACTGAAACCTCTCAATTCGTGGATTCAACTAAACCTTCCTTCCCTTGAGTTGTTTATCTCAGAGATTTTTGTCATAACAGATGTACAGGGCACCGAATTCAGAAGCTCTTTCCCCTAAAAACATATGCTAATTTTTTTTTTTTAATAAATCTTTTACTTTCTTACATGTCTGTTCAAGTCTATTAAAATTTTTATTGCTTTAAAAATATTTTTAGGGGCTGGAGAGATGGCTCAGTGGTTAAGAGCACTGGCTGCTCTTCCAGAAGTCCTGAGTTCAATTCCCAGCAACCACATGGTGGGTCACAACCATCTATAACAAGATCTGGTGCCTTCTTCTGGCCTGTAGACATACATGCAGACAGAACTCTGTATACATAATAAATAAATCTTTAAAAATATATTTTTAAAATTTTTAATTATGCCTATGTATATGTGTCTGGATAAGGATATGTGTACATGAGTGCAGGTGTCCACGGGGCCAGGGGTATCAGATCCCGCTCAAGCTGGAGACAGGGACTGTTGGGAGGAACCTAACATAGGAGCTGGACACTGAGTTCAGGTCCCCAGCTGTACATGCTTTTAGCCACTGATCCACCTCTATGGCTTATTTTTTAAAATTACCTTTTTATTTATTATTTTTGTGTGCTTATATATGTATACACACTTGTACAGGACACAGCACGCATGAATACAAGCTTCAGGAATCAGTTCCATCCCTCTACCCTATGGGTCTCAGGGATCAAATTCTGGTCGTCAGTCTTGACAGCAGGGACCTTTACTTACTGAGCCATCTTGCCAGTCTTTTTTCCTAATGGTTGAAGTCTTGAAAATACATTTTCAACTTCAAAAGCTTTCTAGTTTAGATTTTGAACAAGAATGAAATTTTGATGGTGTTTTCAATCACCTAATGTAAAGTTAGAATTGAAGACAAAGTTGAGTGTTTAAAATAGAAACCTAAATGTAAAAGTGCTTCTGTAGCTAAAGATAAGTGTTGGGTGTTTTACACTCATTCTTTTAAAAACCTTGGACTTGCTTTGGGTTAGAAGGCACTGGGTAGAACATGCAAACAATCGTAAAGCTTGGCCCGGCCTAGTGTGTACATTTGTCTTCTAGCAAACCAGGGAAATCCAGGTCAGCACACAGAAAATAGATCATTGTTATAATGTCTTGGGCCAGACTCACAACTTCAAATGACCAATCAGGGTTCAGCAGGGGCTGCCTCCACTTCCAGGTTCTCTCAGGGATGAGGCAGGAAAATGGTTTGAGCTCAAAAGTTCTGGACAGATTGGGCAACATAGTGAGACCCTAACTTTTAATACGAATGACAAAAAAAAAAAAAAAAAAAAAAAAAGCAGCTCCCAAAAGCTTAAACGGAAAGAGAATATTGTTCTATATGATTTAAAAGCTCCATGCACAGCTGGATACCAGGTTGAAGTGGAAACTTTTCTTTGGAAAGTCAGTTGTGTCCGATGGTGTCTTGCTGGGGCAAACACATGAAGGAATGTTTTCCTGAAGCGGACACAGGTGAAAGGCTGTCTTGCTAAAGCAAGCATGTGAAAAGACACGTGATGAAGGGTTCTCCGCTAACAACACGCATGTATTGGTCTGCCTTATGCTGCACTGCTGAGCCCTGTTTGTTGTGACTCCGTAGAGAGAAATGCACCAAAAAAACTTCTGGTGGTGTTCTAACGACTTCTTGCTGTTTCCTCAGACTCAGGATGATTGGCAGAATGACATCAGTAGATACAGACTCACATGGAATTTTGCTAAAACAGACTCACATGCTAAGGCAAGACATGAGATGAGGCAAGACCTGTGGAGGACACGTATGTTTGAAGGGAGTATAAATAGTACTCAACGGACAGTGATGGGGCCTGGCTTGCACAGCTAGCTTTGCAATGGATCGTTGGTTTCACGTCTTAGCTGATCTTCACTTCATTGAGAGAGGCACAACAATGTCTCCTGGTGTAATTGCTCCTGCTGACTCATGCGGATTCTTCTGTGGCCTGGCTGTTCTGCTAGGTCGTGCCACCGATGCTGATTCATGTTTTCCATCCCAACTCTACTGAACTGGACTGCTGGTATATCTGTGAAGTGTTTGTGAGTGGATTGAGCTGACGCCGCTGACTTCTGTGAACTGAACCGCTGATTTCCTGACAACACAGATTGGATTTGCTCCAACGAACAATATCTAAACAGATGCATTTCTCCTGTATCCTAATAACCTTTCTTTTCTACTACCTCTGGCAGGCAAAGGGCTAGAAGGGACGTTAAAGCATTTGAGAACCCGTATCAGAGGTAGGTCTTTGGAAAAATTGAAGCCTATACCAGGCTCAACGAGACAACCAGGCGCTGTTTTCTGTAGACCACTACCTTCCCACTTGTGCCTTCCCATGTTAGCATCACTTGCAGAATCAGACCCTGTTCAAGGAGAGGCTGTCATCATTATTTGAAGTACTTGATAGCTGACAAAGCATCATTTCTGGGTATGTCTGTGAGGGTACTGTTAGGGTCCAAGAGTCACTGAAGGAAGTCCCCAGACTCAAATAGTATGCAAAAGCAAAGAGCGTTTATTTTGCAGAAATTACCAGCATGTGGAGGTCACCATTCATCAAAATTACAATGACTTGAGGGCCCTCAGGCCTCCTTTTATGCAAGGCTAGGAGAATTTCCCGCCGGATTAGGTAACCTCTAATGTGATTGGTAGGAGCAACGCAGTGGCATTAGTACAATTTTGATTGCTTACTATGTTAGTTTCATTATATTTGGTGAGACCTTGAAGAATTTCAGAGACCAGCTCAGCTCTGGCCTTGCTTGCTTCCCCCCAGCCCCTGCCAGGTGTCCCTGGAACTGACTCAGCTCTGGAGCTATCCTCCCTAATTGATTAAAGACCCATTTTCAGTGGCTTTCTCTAAGGAGCCTAGTTTTCTTCCGGAGAAATTGAAATGTTTCCACTTTTAAGGTTTTTATTTCTCAGTGGACCTCTCAGTACTACCCAAAGAGACTGGCATCTGAATTAGTAGACTGAGTCAGAAGATTGCTCTTCCTAGAGTGGGCAGGCACTGTCAAATCCACAGTGTGCCTGGGAGAGCTTGGTGTAGGAGAGAGGAAATCTCTCTCTCTCTCTCTCTGTCTCTCTCTCTCCCTCTTTCTCTCTTCCTCTCTCTCCCTCTGAGTCTCCCTCTCCCTCTGTATATGAAGAATCATCTCCTATCCTTAGACATAAAAAAAATTCCAGGTTCTCTGATCATCAGACTCTAGGACTCATAAAGCAGTCTCCCAGGTCATCAGGTCTGCAGATTAGGCCATGCTATTAGAATTTCTATTAGGGGTTATGTACAGTTTTGGTTTATGATACAT
>JADRCH010000006.1:12281175-12328884 GCA_019843965.1 Rhynchomys soricoides | reverse complement strand
TGTGTATATGTGTGTATTTCTGTGTGTGTATATGTTTCTGTGTGTGTATGTCTGGTGTCTCTATGTGTGTATGGGTGGGTGTCTGTGTCTATGTGTATGTTTATGTATCTGTGTCTATGTGCGTCTATGTCTATGTGTGTATGCATGTGTATATGTGTGTGAATATGTGTGTATGTATGTGTCTGTGTCTATATGTGTTTATGTGTATATGTGTGTGTCTATGTCTCTGTGTGTGTGTGTGTGTGTACACCAAGGGTGTCATATATATTGGGCAATTGATTTACCCTTGAACTACATCCCCAGCCCTTTCTGAAATTCAGGTTATGAAATCGACAAATATTTCCCATCTGCTATTTTCCTTGCCTGAAACATTCTGGTCACCATTCAAGTACCAGGTACTTTTGTCACTGCGTGGGGAGGGACACTTAGGTAGCTCACTCACAGGATCCTCATTCACTGGCTGGACACTGTGCCCTCATCTTGCTTTCAGTCTCCAGCCTCACAGCAGCAGGAGAAGGTTATATATCTGGATGCAAATGGAAACATCAGTGGAGTTTCCTAGAAGCATCTTTGCATCGATGTGAACAATGTTCCTTCTGTTTTACTTTCCTACCTCCAAAGCAACTGGAGTTCCCGGAGGACCTTGGACCCTGACAGGGCAGCAGGAGTAGAAAGCACTATAAGTGACTCCATGTGGTGGCAGGCAGTGTGGACTGTATCAGCGTCTAGATGTCTTCGATGAGAAGAAGAAATAGACTTGTAACTCAGTCGGCCTCTATTAGCCACTGCTTTTGGTTGCATGCCACTAAGCTTCCACACTGATGAAATGTACCCCCACCCCAGACGCAGCACCCTGTTTTCTTCAACACCATTTTATGCACCTTGACCACTGTGCTGACACAGGGGTGAGGGTATGTGTATATGGGTGTATATCTGGTTGGTGGGTCCAATACATCTCTACGTGGGAATGCTTTCCTATGATTCCTCTAGAAGTTGATATTTTTCTGAACAGTAGGGTTGCTAAATTCAGTTAAAACCCAGGGGGAAATATCATAATTTTTTCTACAAGCAATGAAGTTTAACAATTTTCATGGAGGCTACTAGTTTGGAATTTTAAAAGTAGCAACAGGTAGTTGTGGAAACAGCAACCCTTGGGCTGTTCCTGGCTGGTGCACCCCATCCTGGTACACCACATCTGGGTGTACCCCATCCTCTTACTGTGGCAAAAGCACTCAAAGACTTGAAGTGAAGCATCAAAACCAAGCAAGAGATGAAGCAAATGCTGTGCAAACTTCAACCCCAAGAGAGAAGAATGCAATGAGCTTGGTTGGGGAGACATAGCAGACACCTTCAAGTAGTCTGTAATGTGTTTTCTGGCAATTTGTAGAAGAAAAATGGTAGAAATGATTAAATTTTCTTCAACAAGAAATCATCTTTTACAATAAAAATGAGAAGAAAAAGAAGCCACTAGTCATTTTCAACAGCAAAACACTTAAAAGATGAACACAGTGATGAATGAAAAAAAAAAACCCACAGTATAATCATTTTATAAACACTGAAGCCATAATATGAGTGGAGAAGGAATATGAAATTAGGAAAGACACCAGAGGGCTTAAAACAGATTTGATTAGCACTTGAAGTGCAAGTACTCAGGTGTAAACACTGTGGTCATAAGAAGAATTCGCTGCTTTGAGAAGGATGAGCTCATAAGGGGGGGGGGGGGACTTAAAACAAAAGTCAGAGAAAAGAGAAAGCACTGTCATCCAGGAGAGATGAGTGTGTGATGGGTGGGTGATGGTAGCACTCTCTGGGCTTTAACGTGCTTTACACGGATTCAAGCTGACAAAAAAACTACCCAGCAAAACATAGAAGGAAGACACTAAAACAGACAAAACAAACCAACTAAAACAACAACAACAACAACAAAAACAAAACCACAAGATAACTTAGGAAATTTTGGGAATCTCTTCAAAATTTTAATTTCTTGGTCAATAATCCTAAAGATTAATGTATCAGGAACTAGCAGACACTGGTACAGTACCTGAGACATTCTGCATACAGGTCAGATGGGTGGGGGTAGGGCTGTTGCTGTGTGATCTATTTCCACTGCTGTGATAAAACACATTGATAAGAAGCAATTTAGAAGCCAGGCATGGTGCACTTGCTTCTAATCCCAGAATTCAGAGGAAGAGGCAGGAAGATCTCCTGAGTTCAAGGCCAGCTTGGTTCACATAGCAAGTTGCAGGACAACCAGGGCAATGTCTGTCTCAAAACAAAACAAACAAACAAAAACTTAAGAGAAAGAAAGATCGTGTTGATGCTTGCAATTCCAGGAATGGTCTAATATGTAGGGGAAATCAAAACAGCAGGAACTTGAAACAGATCACCACATCACATCACTGTCAAGAGCAAAGAGAAATGATTGCACAAATGCTCATCTGCCTGCCTGCACTCAACTGGACTTGAGCAACTCTTACACAGTTCAAGCCTCCTGACTAGGGAGTGGAGCCACCCACACTGGGCTGGGTTTTCTCAATCATTTAAGTTAATTAGGACAGTCTCCTGCAGGTATGCCCAGAGGCCAAAACCAGCTTAGACAATCCTTCATTTGAGAGTCTACCCAGGTGAATATGGGCCACAAACCAATCTATTGCTCAAAACAATCAGATGAAAGAAGATGGCTCAGGTTTCATCCCAGTGGAGATAGTGTGAAGGAACTCGTGGGGGTCTTTGCTCTGCTATTGTTCTATCACTATGGTTATAATACTAGAGTAAATCCCGATGATAATGAACACTCACACTATCTGAATATTCTCTGGAAGGTTTTGAAACACTGGTTTTCCTGTGCATATTTAGCATCAGTTAGCATTAGAAAACTTGTTGGGTTTTGTTAAAATTGAGATTTAAATGTTGAACTGAAGACAACTGACAAAAATTTATGCCAAACCATCTCATCCAAGAGTAGGGACTGTGTTAAAAATAGGAAGGAGCTTTGCAGCATATCTTAGCATCTAGCATTGCCAGGCCCTACCCCGACACCCCTTTTCTCATTCCTTTAACTATGTGTTCCTATCTTATGTTTTTTCACGTAAGGCTCAGTAACAACTTGCTTGGTTCTATAAGAAATAAAGAGGGCTGGAGAGATGGTTCAGCAGTTAAGAGCGCCTACTGCTCTTCTGTAGGTCGTGAGTTCAAATCCAAGCAACCACATGATGGTTCACGACCATCTGCAATGAGATACGACCCCCCCTCTTCTGGGGTGTCTGAAGAGATTACAGCTATAGCAAGTGGGGGCCAGAGTGAGAGGGGGCTGGAGCGAGAAGAAAAGGTATTTGAAGACAGCTACAGTGTAGTTACATATAATCAATAAATCTGAGAGATAGATAGATAGAGAGAGAGAGAGAGAGAGAGAGAGAGAGAGACTGCATAGACTGACACAGAGACATACATCCACATAAGTAGTTAAAAATAAAACTAGCCATGGTGGTATACCCCTTAATCCCAGCCCTTGGACGGCAGTGGATCTCTGTGTATTCCAAGTCAGCCAGGACTAAATGGTGAGACTCTGCCTAAAAATGGAAAGAAATAAAATAATAATAAAAGAGTGTTACATATTTTCACTGGAGTTGTAATAAACTAACTCAGAGAGAATTGACATTTCTCAAGTTTGATAACTTCAAACTAGGTATTTCAAATGAACACACACATATACATTGGAATCGAAGAACATGACCCAAGAATTAAATTGGAAATCACAAACTTTATTCAATCAACTCAGCACTTACTTTACAGATAATCTATATGCAAATCATTTGTAGAATGTAGGGTCAGTCTCTGGCTTCAACAAGATTACCACCTACAGGGGGCGGTAAGCACTTACATAAATGATTACCGGGACACTTCATAGCATTTCATAGAGTATTCTTTAGGTGGTCAGCTCTCTGAGCCATAGAGAATACAGCCTAAATATCCATGGCACCAGAAAAACATCCACATTGACTCATGTCAGACATGCAGCATGTCGCTTAACACAGGTGACTTCCTGACTTCCTGTCCCTAGGCATCCCAGTAGCCTTCACTCCCAAAATTGTTCATAGGAGAAGAAAGGATTAAGAAATCATTCATTCATTCCATGGGTATGTGTTGAGTCACTCATATATGTGAAGAACCACTGCAAAAGAGGGTAATAAGAAAGACCACATTCTTCCTGCACAGTTTGCCTTCCAGAGAAAGAGACAAAAGACAAAGTCGTCAAATGGCATATTATAATTTCAGCTCATGATAAGGAGCATAAAGGAATAGGAAGGAGAGGAAGCTTAAGATGCTGTTTTCAATAAGGGGGGTGAGAGAAAGCCTTCCTGCAACAGTGCATTTGAGCACACTGTGTGCTGTGTGTAATTAAAACACTTGGCCATAGGAATACAAATAAAACAACAAAACCCCAGCGAGGTCCTTTATGCAAGGCCCATGTACACACAGGGGACATCTGGGAAGCAAAAAGTATCATGGAGATTCACGGGGCAGGAGAAGGAAAGGAGGAAGAGACAGGTCCTCCACGTCTGCTTAGAGTAGGCACTCAGATGAAAGGGAGTTGGACTTTATTCTGTGAAAAGGATGCCATTTTAGCAGGGATTGGTGTGCATGATCTGATGGATGCTTTACATCCGGCTGCCACGGAGAAAATGGGCTGGAGAGAGGGTCAGAGGGGGAAATGCATTAAAGGCCATTGTGCTGCTTGTTTAAGATGTTGGGACTGAGACCCTGAGACCCAGGGTCTGATGTGGAGGAGAGGTAGGAAGTCGAGGAATGAGACATGCTTTGGAAGGACGATGTGAAGACTTGCTGGTGGTCTGAATTCTGGAATAAAGAAAAGAAGAGTCACAGATAGACAGACAGATAGACAGACTTACGGATTTGGGTAGTTTGGAGCAATGCTCAAGAGATGCCCTTGGACCCCTTACTCAAGACAGGCATTTCCCACTCAGTTTTAACATCCTAGTATAAGCTCCATTTTCCTCTCGTTCCATTAGACTTGTTTCCAGGAAAATCTTTAGGATGTATAAAAAAGTTATTGTAAGTGGTCAGTTGATCCTTTCTCAAAGTTTCAAACACTAGCTTTCTATAGCAACAATTAAAGCAATATTACAGTGTTGAAATTAAAAGGCTGTTGAGGCTGGAGAGATGGCTCAGGACTTAAGAGCCCTGGCTGCTCTTCCAGGAGACCCAGGTTCAATTCCCAGCACCCACAGAACCCAAAACTGTCAGTAACTCTAGTTCCAGAGGATCTGACACCCTCACACAGACATATATGTACATGAGACACCGAGCACACAAAATAAGAATAAATAAGTCAATCAGAAAGCTGCTGGGTCTAGTTGATTTGAACTATAATCAAGTAGAGAGAACAATGTCAGAAGACAGAGTTGTTTCCAGTAATTTCACACGTGAAGCTGAGGTGACTGTCTAACTAGCAGCAAATTCTTCAGGTTCTTCTTTGCTTACCTGGTTTCATGCTACACCCAAGCCCTGGTGGCATCTCTGATTTAGTCTCATAGTACCTTTTCTTAGTATCTGTCACCTACAATGCACTGCTCCGAAGACCTTCCCCCATGTGTGATAACTGTGGTCGGCCTTGCATATCGCTTACTCCCAGAAGGTGTCCCATAATCCCCTAGGACCAATTGATCTTTGGGGTTTTGTTTGTAGACCTGTGAAAACTCTTTAAAATCATTCAAGTACCTTAATGAGGCCTTCAGTGAGGAAATGCTTTCCAAGACTTCGGTGAGAAGTACATCTTTCCCAAATGTTCAGGTAGAATCAGTCCATCTGTCCCTAGCTGAGTGGGACCCACCACCATTTTGTGAAGTCCCCAGCACCAAGTCATGCTAGACAGAACAGGACCAGATGTCTCCAGCTGGTTTGCACCCCAGATTATTTCATAGTTTATAGGGAAAGAAACGGAAGATTGGGCCAGGTATGAGCAATGTAAACTTTTGAACATGTTTATTTGTGTTGTGTGTAGATGTGAGCATGTCATGGTGTGGTGTGAATCAGAAGACAACTATAGAAAATCAGATCTCTCCTTCCACCACTCGGCTCCCTGGTCCTAACTCAGACATGGTGCCTAGCACCATTATTGGCTGAGCCATTTAACCAGACCTATGACTTACATTTTAAAGCATCAAATATGTCTTTTTCATTAAAGACAAAAAACACTTTCCTTACGTAAAGAATAATACAAACTTTATACTAAAAAATATTTAAACACAAACACTTTTTTTTCCTTTGAGGCAGGGTCTCATGTATCCCAGGCTTGTCTCCAACTTACTACGTAGCCAAAGATTACCCTTAAATTTCTTCCTCCTACCTCCTACCCAGGTGCCTCAGAGTGCTGGGGTTATAGTCTTGTATCACCTCACCCCATTTTCTACAATGCTGGGGATCCAACCCAAGCTAGACAAGCTCTACCAAATGAACTATATTCCCAGACAGAAAACCATGTAAGAAAAGAACAAGTACACACTCAGAGATCATCAATGCTATTATCTTTTATTTTACACACCACAATGTATACATGTTTATGTGTTTGTGCATGTTTGTACAGAAATTATCTTTAGGAATAGTGAGTTAGCTCTGTGTGTTTATTCTTTAAAATAACATCGATTGTTTGTTTGTTTGTTTGTTTGTTTTTCGAGACGGGGTTTCTCTGTGTAGCCCTGGCTGTCCTGGAACTCACTCTGTAGACCAGGCTGGCCTCGAACTCAGAAATCCACCTGCTTCTGCCTCCCAAGTGCTGGGATTAAAGGCGTGTGCCACCACTGCCCAGCTAAATAACATGATTTTTAAAGTTACAAGATAATAATAATAAAAAAAAGCCAAGTAAAAACCAGATGTGGTGGAGGATCTCTGTGACTTGAAGGCCAGTCAAGACTACATCGTGGGACCTTGTCTCAATCTACAACAAACCCCTCTGAGTTATAGTAAAAGTTTGTTCAGTATGGGCATAACAATTGCTTTCATTTTTGTCATGTTTTATATTTATTATCTCTTGATATATATTTGTATTTATGATCAATATGAGCTATAGCTAATGTTACTAACATCATGACTGGTATTGTTGCAGTAATACAGAGCAAGGGTTATCTTGGTGGGAGACATAAATCCCAGTCCCTTCAAGCAGCTACATATTGGGCCGAATGAGGCCTGAGCCTTTTCCAATTTTAAAATCCTGTCCGAGTCTTATTTTAGAATACAGATACTTACTGAGATGTGTTTGTTAAGATGCAAATTTTACTTTCAAATATTTTATCTGCAATATTCCTATTTTCAAGTTCAGGGGAAAAAATGGATCATATTCTGAAGAAAATTCAAAGGCTTTGAAGATAGGGCCTATTTACAGAGACCAATTTGTTTCTCTGCATTATTTTAGCGAGCACCTCTCCAACACTCCCTCCCGAAGCCTCCCAGGCTCGGAGGCTGGGGAAAGAGGGGGTGGAAGAAGCCTATTACCATGGAGATGGGTGAGAGCAAATGGTCACATCATCAAAAGCAAACTAGAAATGTACAAAGCTTTTGTGATGCTGATCCTCTTTCTTTTTTTAAGTAAGAAGAAGAAGAAGGGGAAAGGCACAAATAAAAGGACAGATCTCTCTCATTAAATCCAACACTAATTTAGTAATCAGTGTAATAAAGGTACCCTTGAAAGCCCGCTGCGGGGAAAACACGGTGCAACAAAGAGGCACAAAACATTGCTGGCTGCCAGGTGTAATTTCCAGGTACTCCAGGGACATTTGCACTCCGTTCTCGCTGTCCTCCTTTCTTCACCGTCTGGCCGTCTTCACGGTGGAATCGAACTATCCATTTAGTCACCCCTGTGTATTATCCAAATATTTTGAACAAGAGAAATTGCAGGAAAATAGCTCTTTATTTTGTGATTCTGAAAAGGCAACTGCAAAATTAAGAGGTATGAGGGGTCAAGAGTGAGCACCACTGTGCTTTTCTCTTTATTACCTATCACTTTGGATAATCCAGAAACAGTTTTGATAGTGGGATAAGAATCGAAGTAGGGTAAAAGTCCAAATATACAGTCAGTTATCTCCAAATAAAGCCATCAGTCGAACTGCTCACAAACAGTATCTCTATCTACATATCTATGTATCTATGTATCTCTCTGTGTATCTGTGTATCTGTGTATCTATGTATCTATCTATCTATCTATCTATCTACTATCCTCTTTCTACCTATCTGCCTGTACCTGGAATTTCTGCTACACCCGTCCTTTTGTCTTACTTGGTGGAAGCTGACAAAATACTATAGATAGGGAAGTGTGGCTCTATGGTATAACTCAAAGTATATTATGAGCACATGTGAGGATCCAAGTTCCCACATACTCACTCATGCTTGAGGGCACACAAGCACACACTCATACACACAAAGGTGCATACACATAGATGCACAGACACACATACAGATACACAAACACATATATGCACACACAAATACATACATAAACATATAAACACATACATCTGAATGCACACACATTCATGCATGCAAGCATGCTTGTGCACACACTCACACATACATACACATATGTATGCACACATATGTGCACGCATGTGCATATATTTACACATGTATGCATATACATGCATACACATGCACTCACACATACATATGCACACATTTACATGTACATATACATATATATATACATCCAGTCACACATACACACATATGCATGCACATACACATATATACATACGTATAGACACACATGTAAACACATGTGCACACACTCATACACACGCAGACATATACACACAAATATGTATATACTGTATTAGTTACTTTTCTCAAGCCATGATAAAGAATCTAACAAAAATAAATCCTGGTTTATTTTGGCTTGTAGTTTGGTAAAGTGGGCAGGACAGCAGGAGCATGGGATAGCTGGTCGTGCTTGATCCACAGCCAGGAAACAAAGTGATACTATATTTCTGTGGCCTGAAGTCTACATTACTGATTTGAAGCAAATTACTGAATTCATAATCCATCAAAACATAAAGAGGACTTGTCTGATATTCTTGGGTATGATGTTCAAACAACAGGTCTAATACTGAATGACATCAGTCTGTCCTTCCTTGAAGGGATTAATTTACAGATATAATTTACCCTTCTTCAGGTATCAGATCCTGTGCCTTTTTTTCTGATCTAAATCTTGCCTGTATCACTTATACACAGGACAATGCTCTCTGCAGAACCCTAGGTTTCCAAGAAGCCCAGTGTCGTATGTGGGACTCCTTTCAGCTACTGGGAAGGGAGTCCCAGAGGCACCATGAACAGTGCAGGCTGTTGCCATGGCTCTTGGTTACTCACCAGAGTTTGATGGTAACACCCCATTGTTGAATACTCACATAGTTGGGTCATAAGACATGGAGAAATCAGGTTGACCTGGAAGCATCCTCCCTGCTGGCTAGCTTTACATTATTCCAGAAGGTGCTTTGCAGGCTTCCGGTGCAGTGGGGGTGGGGTTACCAACAATCTTACAGAGTGGACTGTGAACTCTGCCTGACAATAGTCACTGCCTTGGTATGACCTGCTCATTGGTGCAGTAGTGGCATGGCTAAGAACAGCCTTCTCCTTGGGCTTCAAGTAATTAGGGAGAGGTGCCTGTAAAGGATGCCCCTGCCAGGAAGCACAGGGAAAAGTTGGCTCAACTGTGGTGTTTGATCTGAGGGATCCATAAGTGACCTTTTCTCCAGACCTCCTCTGGAGACAGCATTCAGGTATCTTTCCACTTGTCAGGGAATGGGCTGAAGAGCATGTTTGGGGGGAGGGGGGAGGAGGGACCTACAGCTTAGGTGTCACTTACTTTGTTTATGGAAGAGGAAAAAGAGCGAAACACTGTGACCTGGAGGAGAAGGCACAGAAGGGTGAAGGAAATGGTCTCTATTGTAGAATATAGAAAGAAACCAGGAAACTGGCAGCCATCATAAGCACAAGCTTTATGTGTTTTTACAAGAGGAGACTGAAACAAGATGGCTTTAGGATAAGCTAAAAATGCAATGAGTGGCAGGTGGTGCTGGAGAGATGACTCAGTAGTTAAGAGCATTGGCTGCTCTTCCAGAGGACCCGGGTTCAATTCCCAGAACCCACATGGCAGGTGACAACTGTAATCCCTGTTCCAGAAGATCCAACACCCTCACATAGACATACATGCAGGCAAAACACTAACGCACACACATTTAAAAAAAAAAATGCAATGCATTGATGCTATTCAGACACCTATAGGTCCAATAGGTGTGCCCATAGGAGGCTTGTGTGTGTCTCTGACAATGCCTGAGGCTAGAGGACAGAAGACTGAGGCTCTAGTATGATGGTATGAGAGGATCCATTAAGGAAAATGCTCAGGGGCCTGGGGAGATGGCTTGGTGAAGAAGTGCCTGCCATGCAAGCATGAGAACATGATTTCAGGTCCCCAGAACCAATGTAAAAACTGGGCACAGTGACCCATGCCTTAACCCCAGCACTGGAATGCACCGAGACAGATGGATTCCTGAAACTTATTGGCCATCCACCTAACCCAATGAGATGAGCTTTAGATCTGATGAGAGACCTGTCTCAAAAATACAGATGAGAACAATGAAGGAAAGATACCCAATATCTACCCCTGGCCTCTGAATATGGGGACGCACATGCAGATACTTTCATTAGCAAATACATACATCATACACCTACTACACCACACTACACCACACAGACATACACACACAGAAAAGGAAAGAGAGAGACAACACAAGAAAAGAATAACAGAAAAGTAAGGGAAGGTAGAAAGGAGATACTTGGGGAGATGGCTCCAGTGAGTGAAATCCTTGCCTGGTAAGCACAAAGACCTGAGTTTGTATCTCCAGATCTAATCACAGTTATGGTAACAAGCATACCTGGAATCTCACTGTTGGAAAAGGGAGATGGTAAAAGTCCAGAGGCTTTCTGGTCAGCCAGCATAGCAGTAAAGATAAGCTCCAGGTTCAGGGGAAACCCTAACTAATACTGAGGAGGAAGAGGAGGAGGAGGAGGAGGAGGAGGAGGAGGAGGAAGAGGAAGAGGAAGAAGAGGCAAAGGGCTTGGGAGATGGTTCATGACTACAAACATGCCAGTTACTCCAGTGCTGGGGTGAAGACAGGCAAATCCAGGAGCTCGTTGGCAGCTAACCTATCTGAAATGTGAACCTCTGCATGCATGAGCACACACACACACACACACACACACACACACACACACACTTGTCAGCTTGGCTGAGGGTCTAGCTCAGTGTTAGAATTCTTGCTTTGGAGACTAATTTTCTGTAGGCCAAGGTGACTTCATGTTCCTATTCTTTTGTATTTTAGTATTTTGTATATTAAAATGTTCTGCTGGTATTATAAAGTACATTACAATTATATATTACCACATTCAAGCACAAGAAACCCCCTGGAACCTAGGAAGGTCACCTTTGGCCTTTCTGTAGGTAAACAACTGATAAACGCGCTTGCTTCATGAAGGCAGTTCCTTCACCCAGCCCAAGGTTTTCTGAGAACTCTTTTTTTTTTCCTCTTTAAATCATAAAAGCTTCTTTTTTTTGGCTGCCAGATGAAATCAGTTTGCACTAAATTGGCAGAATTCTGAGCTTGGCTGATGCAACTTGGTAATAATAGAGAATTCTAAATCTAGGCGTCTACACTAAGTGTGAAGCCTCGATCTGCAGCAGACTTCTTGCTTCCCTTTTCAAGTGACATGACAGATGTGAACATTCAGATTGCCCCTGCAAGGATGTCTGATCCCACTGGTGTGAGGACAGTGAGTGCACAGTGGTGGCAAGCAGCCTGGTTGATGGTGGTCACTCCAGGGCATCTCCTAGCAACAGAACACACATCCAATCATGCCGCTCCCCCACATCTACTCAGGCTCATCTGTCTCTCTCCCACCAGTAGAGAAGACTCTGGTTTCCTTGGGGACCACAGACTGTAGGAATAACCCCATCCATTACCTCTGTAAGCATGCCTGCAGTGTCACGTTCATCTTTAGCTGCCCCTCCTTGCCAAGACTTCATTTTCCTTCCCAGTGGGCCTTCAAAAGGCAGGAAGCATCACTCAAGTGTGTGTGTGTGTGTGTGTGTGTGTGTGTGTGTGTGTTTGTATGTGTATATAGTACATGATATGTTTGTGTGTATGTGTATGTGCAGGCCTGTGTGCATTTGTGTTTGTATGCTGTCCAGAGTTTCAAGTCAGGGCTTTTCTTGATCATTCTTCACATTTTAAAAAATGGTTTTGTTTTGTTTGTTTGTTGTTTTTTTGAGATAAGGTCTATTTGCCCTGGCTGGTGTAGAACCTGCCGTTCAAACCAGGCTGGTCTCAGCCTCACAGAGACAGTCATACCTCTGCCTTCCAAGAGATGAGATTGGAAATATGTGCTCCATGCTCCATCCCCTTTTCGAGACAGGATCTGACTGTGTAGCCCTGGCTATGATGAGAAATCAACCTGCCTCTGCCTCCAGACTTAAGGTGTGTGCCACCCCACCTGGCGATCCATCTTGTGTTGTGAGGCAGAGTTTCTCACTGAACCTAGAACTCATTGGTTCAAGATAAAATGGCTAGCCAATGAGCTATAGGGACCCACCTTTTCTGCCCTGAGCAGATACTTGGCACTGGGGATCTGAACTCAGGTCCTTGTCCTTGCCCAGTAGAGACAACCAAATGAGCCATTTTATCATCCTATAACCTGTGTGAGTTTACTGAGGCTGGATGAATCTGCATTGCAAAATCTGTGAGAAGTTTACTCATCAGGAAGAGTAAGAATGTGTTTCTAATTCTAGCCCCCAAACTAAAAAAATTCTTAATCTTGGGAGCTGGAGAGATGGCTCAGCTGTTAAGAGCACTGACTACTCTTCCCGAGGTCCTAAGTTCAAATCCTAGCAACCACATGGTGGCTCATAGCCATCTGTAATGAGATCGGATGCCCTCTTCTGGTGTGTCTGAAGACAGCTACAGTGTACTTACATATAATAAATAAATCTTTGGGCCCGAGTGAGTAGGGTAGGAGCGAGAAGGGGAAAAAAAATCTTAATCTTATAGAAAGAAAGTCTCTGTCCCTGCATCAAATGGGAAAATAGAGATGCAGGTGTCCCCAAAGACAATAGTCATCAGAGCCTCTCAGGCAGCAAGCTTTATTGATAAATTAAAAACAGGCATAAGGAATGGGACAGAGTACTTCAAATCACTGTCTGCAACACCACAAATGTTTATTTACTTAATTGCTTACTTATTTAAGACTGGATTTTGTTATGCCAGGGTCTTTCCAGACTGGTCTTAAACATACACACTATGTAGCCCAGGCGGTCATTGATCTTGCAGTTATTCTGTCTCAGCCTCACAAGTGCTGAGGTTATAAGTATGAGTCACAGTGCCTAGCTCATAAGCATTTATTAAAAACTTGGACCCCAAATACTGTCTTAGGCATATAGGAAGCAATAGAACATAAAACCAGACCTAATTGCAACTGAGTAGGGTGGCACATCCCTTCAATCCGGCACTAGGGAGAGAGAGTCAGGAAGATCAGGAGTTCAGGGCCAGCCCCCTTTACACAGCAAGTCTAAGCTACCAGGCTTCAAAACAACAAAACAAAAATCAGATGGACAAAACCAGATGTAATTATTATTAGATGAACTAAGGGCTGTTATCACATTATTTGTAGTCTTGTAGGAAGGTACCTACTAACATAAAAGCATTCTGATGCTTGTAAAGATGTAAGTACCACAAGTGCCTTGCACTAACTCTTCAGCCTGGAGAGGGTAGTAAAGGACCCCACCTCACCCCCTTTTATTTCCCTGAAGGTCATGACTGAGCTGAGAGAGTTGAAGTGGAGGCTGCCAGGGCGAAGGGTCTAGGCAGAAACATGTGCAAAGACCCTGTGCCAAAAATGAATAGGTGTGTTAATGGCGTTGTAAAAGGCCTAGGGGTGGGGCTGACAGCCGAGGGGGGCGTGGGCTAAATCGGGTATCCTGGCTGGTGCTAAGAAATTGTAAGGGCAGTAGGAAGCCACGAATGCTTAATCAGTCTTCTGTTTGGAATGAGCTACTGTGATGTCAGAGAATGGACAGGGGTGGAGGCTGGGAACCGGGGATGGGTGCTGATGGTACTTTGCCCATCATTACAGGGCGGAGCAGATGGAAGCTTGGGTCAGGGTTGAACAAGGGAAGGAGAGGAAGTAACAACTTAGCTGGGCAGTAGAGAAAAGTGCCTTTAATCCCAGCCCTTGGGACCTAGAAGCAAACCGACCTCTGAGTTTGGGGTCAGCCTGGTCTACAGAGTTCCAGGACAGCCAGGACTAACATGAGCTCCCTGGTGTGATCCAAGCCTTCAAGATTGCTGAGCAGCTGTGGTCTTTGGTTTGCAGCTAGACAGCTAGCTGATATGCCACAGCAGTTTGAGCAGAGGCTACCACAGTAAACACCCGATTGACTTCCAGCCTCCTACTTTTAAAAGAATGATGGGGCAGGCGAGTTTTCTACACTAGAGTTGAGGAAAATGAGCAGAAGCAGCAAGTGGGCCACATTCCTCAGGAGTGTGGTTCTACTTGACCACTGAGCGATGCTGCTGCTGCTGTTTCTAGGGACAAAGTCCCCAAAACCCGATGGTCAAGGACCAAAGAAAGGGGCCCTGAGGAGAGTGGCCTTGGAATCAGAGAGTGCAAGGAAGACAAACATGTTTTCTAATTCTGAAAATTCGGAGTCCCGAGGAGCAAGCAGGGGTCCACACCAAGTTTCTGTGAAAGTCGTCTTGCAGAATGGTAACTTCTGGCTTTGGCCCCAGCCTCTCTAAAGACAGTCTTCGGGACAAAGGGGCCAAGAAGGGGCTGCTTTCAAACCATTACTGTTCCCCTCCCCCACAGTCCCATTAGTGGGCCTTATTAAACCAACGCAGACAAAAAGCAAAGGCGCCCTAGTTAATGGAGGGTCTCCCATAATTACTCTGCTCAGCAGATTCTTTTCGGGTCTGAATGGTCTTTAAATAATGTTTCTCTTGCTGTGGTCGTAGACAATGACCTAGCAGTCTGCTTTAAGCGGTGCCAATCCCATTAGCTAAAGAATAGCAGAGCTCTGTGTGGGTTTGTTTGCCAAGGTAGGGGGAGGGGGGAGAGAGGAGGAGGGAGGAAGGGAAGGAGGGAGGGAGGGAGAGCAAGCTAGCTTTGGTGGGGTCAGGAGTAAATGTTTTCTCTCTTCCTCCTTTCTCCCATGCAGAAGGGAGTGAACCCCACTCTTGGTTCGTGTGTCCATTCTGAAAAGAACAAAGGTCTCCCACTAAGGTGATGAAGAAGAGGCCTCCTTTACTATCTATTTCTCTGTAGGGTGTAATCTTCATTTTTCTTTTTTAATTTTAAGTGTTTTAGTGTACCGAATAATGCGTTTCAGTATGACATTTTCATCCATTGTGTTCTACTTACATCTGCCTACTCCCCAGACACCTTCCTCTGTCTGTCCTCTTCCTCTGTCTGTCCCCTTCCTCTCCACAAATAGTTTCTCTCTTTATTGTTTTCTTGTGTGTGCGTGTGCGTGTGCGTGTGTGTGTGTGTGTGTGTGTGTGTATTCCATGAAACATTTGTCCTTCCAGGGCTGGCTCCTTTTACTTGGCAGGATGATTTTAAGTTCTAACTTTTTTTTTTTTGCAGGATGTGATTTTAAACATGTCCCTGCCCCATGAGATTATTACAACCCCAAACCAGTATGAATATAAAGTCATTCTAATAAATGCCCGTCACTTAGAAGAACTAGACAAACTAAAAACAAATGTTACAGGCCAGAGTCCCAAGATCTCAAACCTTCCCCTCTGTGGCCCTCTTTCTTAATTGCCACCTGTCCCTTCTCCCCCTCTGATAACTAGAGTACTTGATGACATTTAAAGCCAAATTTTACCCTTGGCAGAGAGTATGGGAAATGGACAGTCACAGTTCACCCAGGCAAGGTGGAATTCTCCAGTGTGTAAGTTCAGCCATCAGCTATTTTGTAGTAAAATGTGTAAAACGTAACAAGAAATACAACTGGTGGGAACCCGATTTTGCCTGCCTTTGTCTGAATGATTTTTTTTTCCAGGTTTTCAGGACGATCTGACTGGCATTTTTGAACTTACAGCCTAAGTTTAAGGAAGAGGTTGTCTCCAGTTACACAAATGTGTTAGTAGATCCCGGTCATCACCACTTTTCCCTGCCAACACACACATCACATGTGGACTCCAAGGAAAAATAATACAATATACCCAATAGAGTACAAGAGACAGTTTCAGGTTCTGTGCTCTAGAAAGACACCATGGCAACAATGTTCTACCAGAAAAACTAAGAACTCCACTTTGGGTCTTCAGGCTTTGACTTCAGTCTGCCTTCCATTCCCCTGACTCCATGAGGCGTTTGCATCTCTCTGTGTGACTTAATTTAAATCAAAGTATTAGCTTCTCATGAGCAGGAATTTACAAAGTTATTTGAGAGATGTCAGTTTCTTGATATGGGCCACTGATACCTAAAAATTGTGGTTCTGTTTTCCGATCCTTCCCTTGGGGTGTCCAGACCCTGCTGCTCACCAGGCAGGGAAGGATGGAGCCTGGCCTAGTTTACACCTCCTTGGGGCGTCCAAGCCAGACTGCATGAGTAAGCAGGATCCCTGTTCAGCAGCAAACTCTGAGGGAGAAGGTCTTCTCCAAAGATTTCAGTGTTACAGCTCTTTTAGACAACATTTAATGAAACAGCTTGTGCCCTTTCCTCAGAGTGAACAAGAACTATATAAATCTTGCAAAGTGAAACCTTGCAAAGTGAAATGGTATTCCTGGGGTCAAGTTTGATTGGCAGAAGCTTAAGGTTCTGGGGATACCTCATTTGCATGGAGAGGCATTCCAGGAAGTTGAACCAATAATTTCTGCCAAGGATTACCTGATATTCCTCAGGTAGACCTTGAAGGTCAGGCTCCCCTGATAAGGTAGAGAAGAGGAAGCCCTGCTAGGAAAGCGAGTCCTCCATTTTGCATTGAGCTCAGGGAAGCTGCAGGAACATGGAAGATCACGACCTTTAAATAGCGGATCATCCAACAAAAATGTGTGCGATAAGATATCTTCCTGCAGGAAGGGAACTCGGGGTTTGGGTTATTATGTGTATGTGAGTCCAAGTTTGATGAAAAAAACAAAAAACTAGTAAGGTAAAATTTCATTTGGGCTTTAAGGTAAGGGCCTGGGGTGGGGATAGGTCACATGGGAAAAAAACCAAAAACCCAGATTTCTCAATTAGTGATAGGTCTGGACAGTGGGTTAGACTTTAAAACAAGAAAAAGAAATTACCCTCCTTTAAACATTTTAGAACTCAAATGGAATTTTGTAATCATAATTTTTTGACACTAAAATTGAAATTCCTCATTAGATTTTACTAGGGACCATCAGTGGGCTTGGTGTTACATACATTTAAAAAGAAAACAAACAAACAAACAAAAACAAGTATACTTTCTGATCCTAGGCTCATCGGTTCAGATCATAATTCCTAAGTTGTGAGTCTGAGTCTAGTGCGTTTTCTAGACCATGGAGTCCTCCTTTGCAGCATAATTTTCTTACTGCAGTCCCATTGGTTCTGAAGATGGTATGTTTCCTTTAAAGGCTTGATCCAGTGCCAGTGAAATGCTCCTCTGGTAAGGGTGTTTGCAGAACTAGCCTGGCAACCTGAGGTCAGTCTCTAGAACCCAAGTAAAGATAGGAGAACCAACTCCACAGGGTGGTCCTCTGACCTGTATATGCATGGTGTAGCACACAAGCACATATGCACACACACACACACACACACACACACATACAAATAATAAATTTAAAAGTGTTGATCATCAGTAGAATCTCCAAATATCCTTAGATTGAGCATATGACCAGCTGACTAGGATCTATGCTTAAGGCACCCATTCTGGCTTCCTCTGGCTACATCTTTCCCAGGCCAACAGGTAACAACCTGAAACACCCCCACGTCATCCTCACTAAGTATCTAGGGCTTCTGAATTCCTTTCGTGGCCATGTTCTAAGTGCCTTTTCTTCCAGGGTTTGTCTTCCTGGGGGCTGACTCGATGTTAGTGTGCCTCCAATATGGTTTGAATGTATACCCCCAGTAGCTCACAGCCCGGAAACTTAATTCACAAATTTATATGTTGATAATATTGGTAGGAGAGGGAGCCTCTTGGAGGTAATGAGGGTTAGGTGGTGTCATATTGATGATTTTATAAGAAAAATGAAGAAAGGCCCAAATTAGGAAGGTTGCTCTCTCCCCGTGAGCAATCCTCCTTTGTATTATAATGTAGTAAGATGGCTTGATCTGCATGTCAAGACCTCCAGAATCTGGAGGAAAACAAACGGCTAAAAGAAACCTCTCATCTTATCAATTATCTGGTCTCTGGTATTTTGTTACATCAACAGAAAGTGGCATAGGAGAGCCCCCTAAGGCCTGAGGTGTGAACGCAGCTGCAGATGCAGTAGATAGGTTAGCACCTAGTATCTAAGGTGTTAACAGGTATTCTGTGGACAGGGCCTAGGCGGGGGAAACTGAGCTTACCCGTCTGTTTTCTCATATTTTGCCTGCTGTGGAGAACCATCCTGATGAGGTGAATTTCTGTCTTTCAAAAAGTTTTCTGGCAAGCTGGGCAGTGGTGGCACACGCCTTTAATCCCAGCACTTGGGAGGCAGAGGCAGGCAGATTTCTGAGTTCGAGGCCAGCCTGGTCTACAGAGTGAGTTCTAGGACAGCCAGGGCTACACAGAGAAACCCTGTCTCGAAAACCAAAAAAAAAAAAAAAAAAAAAAGTTTTCTGGCAAATTAGTTCTGAGCACATCACAATTTAAAAAACAAACAAACAAACAAACAAAAAACAGAAAACAAAAACTTTCTTCTCACCACAGTAAGCCCAAGCAAAACTTCAAGAGAGTAGTCCTCACTTCAGGTTAAAACTCACCTGCTTTTGCTTTTATTTTGTTGCAAAATCAGGCCATTTCTTGGGGGACAAATATTGCCAGAAAGTGTCACAAGTTTTGTTTTTTTTTCTTGCCTCAAGTTTATTTGTAAAAACATCATAGGACACTGGTCATCTGCAAATAGTGTGGAGGTAGGTGTGTCCCAGCAGTCCATCTGTCTTCACACTGGCAGGAGCCTTTTCTATGGGGCCTTCACAGGGGCCTGGGCACGTTTGGGAGCCTGAACTGGAGCTGAAGCCTGGGCCTTAGCTTGGAGCTGTGGCCTCTGCCTTGGTTTAAACCTTGGGCTTTGGTTGGCAGAGCCTATGCCCCTTGGCCATATGGCTTCTAATCTGCTTCCCAAGCTTGGAGTGAGCAATGAAAGCCAGGTGGCGGAGTTTGTGGCTGGGACCCTTTGGTATCTTGGGCTTGATGGCTTGAGACCTCACAAGGGTCTTGATGGCCTCTGTACATGCACTTACTGCCTTTGAATTGTTGGCCTGCATCTTCAGGCCTTTCTTGTGCTTCTTGTCAAAGTGCATGTTCCTCAGGAACCCGGGGTCAACTCCCTGAAGAGATTCGTATCTTTGTGACTGGGGTTTCTTGATGCCATTTCTGTGCCATTTACAGGACTGGTTGTGTGTGGTGTGGTTCTTGGACTTGGCCATGTCTGCATGGTAACCCTCTGCTCCTACAGCGCAGGGGACAGGAAGAACATATAACAAGTTCTTAATGTGAATTGACTCATTTCTACAACAGATTAGGGAGAGAATATCTTTACTGTTACTGTCAAAGTGGTCATCATTGTCGTCGTAGTCCTTCATCGCCTCGTCTTGTCGTCGTCGTCATCATCATCCCCCCTATTGACTCTATGGGAAACTGAGACAAAGAGAAACAATTTGTGTAAGGCCCAAAACTAGTGCTGGAGGCTCAGGGTTAACCACGTTGAAATGCTGCTGGAGGCGCAGTGTTAACCGCGATGAAATGCTGCTTCTATTCAGTCCCTCTGCTTTTATACCCAACTCTACCTAGCCTTCAGGGCAGGCTCGAAGCTTTGCTTTGAGACAGAGTCTCACTGTAGCCATTTTTGGCCTAGAACTCACTATGTAGCTGAAGCTGAAGCTGACATCTACTACTCCTCTCAGATTCTGAGATCACAAAATATCCTCCCATGTGTGACAGCCTTGTCCCATTGGAGGTTCTGTGTGATTCTCAGAACTTCTATAGTTTCCTTTGTCATTGTCACTTCCTGTGATGCCTTTTCTATTTGGGCTGCTAGAGATCTTCTGATCTGCTCTACCAAGTATACTGGGAAGAACTGTTTCCCTAGCAAGCACAGGAGGCTGTGGTTCTCTGTTTAGATGCTCCAGCAGAGAGGACTCCATGCTGCTTCTATGGGGAACACAATGAAGTCAACAGACTTCACTCAATAGCGTCTTCAGAGCATCAACTGCAGAAAGTTACCACTTCCAGTGATTGGGGGATGTGGGAGAATAATGTCCTGGCCATCTTGGGCAGTGCCATGCTAGAGCTAGCCTCTACTGACTCTCAAGGCCTGACTGAACATCAACTTGGTGTTCTGTGATGTGTTTCTAGAAGGGGAAATTGGCTATGTGTATCTAGAGTTCAGACTGTGATATTTCACTAATCAAAAGCATTTCCCTCTTATTCATAGAGACGTTTTGCCAGCATATGATTGTCCTCTCGGGACTTCAGAATCTTGGCCAAAGATCTGAGGGCCCGTGTCTTGGAGGTCTTTGTGGGGTTGGCTGAGGCTGTGGCTGGGCCTCATGGTTATACCTTTTCCTCTGCTCAGTTAAACTTCCTTCCATTTCTTTCATGCACACTGATCTCCTGAACTCTTTCTTTTCCACTTTGTTCTCTGGGACATTCAACCTGCAAGAAAAACTCTTGAGGGTCCTAAAGTTTCTATATACTGTTCATTTTATGTAGACACTTTATCAGACTTCTGGACTTTTCCCAGAAGGAAATTGATATCATATCATTCAAATGGTTCTATCCCACGTGAGGATTGAAACACTTTCTCTTTTGTAGGATTTTAAATACTTCCTCATTCATAGTAACCCATGGCCACTCTAGGTCCTCTACCTAGGTGACAAAGGTTGTCTGTAGAATATGTTAATTGACTGGTCACATTCAAATTGCTTGGTTAGAGACTGTTCTATAAGTTCTATCACTTATTTTTGAGCACTGGAGATAAACAGCCTTGGTAGGCAGAGGTGGTGGAAAATCATTGACTATTTTGCTTTGCTAAAAGTTTTTCCAGTATAATTTCTTACTCTGTTTGTAGGCATGATGGTCAAAAGACTTTGAAACAATATGACCCAGATATCAACTCTTTAGAAAGGGTCCTGACTATAATTCGAGGGCAGAAGAGATATCATCCCAGCAAACAGGGTTATAACCTAGATACTCTAGTTGCTGGATCTGAGGAAGTTCCTTAGGGAGTTGGGACAATAGAATGTTTGCTGAGAAAAGCTAGTTATCAGCTTTTAGGGGACTATTTCAACATTTTAATGGTAGCTACAGTCAACTTACTGTTGAACAGCCCATGCTCCTATACAGAAAATTACTGTATTTGTGATCTTAATATTTGTCTTAGTTAGGATTACTATTGCTGTGATGAAACATCATGACCAAAAGCAAGGTGGAGAGGAAAGGGTTTATTTAGTTTACATTTCCACAGCACTGTCCTTCATCGAAGGAAGTCAGAACAGGAACCCAAAAGGGCAGGAACCTAGAAGTAGGAGCTGATGCAGAGGCCTTGGAGGAGTGCTGTTTACTAGCTTGCTCCTCTTGGCTTGCTCAACATTCTCTCTTATAGAACCCAGAACCAATGGACAAGAGGTGGTATTATCCATAATGGGCTCTCCCATATCAATCACTGATTAAGGAAGTGCCCTACAGCAATGCAGATAGCTCAATCTTATGGAGTCATTTTCTCATTTGAGGCTCCTTCCTCTCCAGTAATTAGTCAGCACTTTACATCTCGAATGGCTTCAAATTGCCTAAGGAAACTAGTGGATACACACACACACACACACACACACACACTCACACACAGAGGTCTTGAAAGAAGGTTCATAGGAAGTGACACTATTAGAATGTGTGGACCTGTTGGGGTAGGTGTGGCCTCGATGGAGGAAGTAGGTCACTGAGGATTAACTTTGATGTCTCAGAAGCTCAAGTCTGGCAATGGTCTCAGTTTTCCTTCTACAGTCTGTGGATCAAGATGTAGAACTCTCCGAAGGGCAGTGGTGGGGCACACCTTTAATCCCAGCATTTGAGGGGCAGAGGTTGGGGAATCTCTGAGTTTAAGGCCAGCCTGGTCTACAGAGTGAGTTCCAGGACAGCCAGAGCTATACAGAGAAACCCTGTCTCGGGAATAAAAAGAAAAAGAAAAAAAAAGATGTAGAACTGTCAGCTCCTTCTCCAGCAGCCTGTCTGCCTGCACACTGCCATGCTTCCCACCATTATGATAATGGACTAAACCTCTAAACTGTAAGGCAGTAAGCCAAGTAAATGTTCCTTTAGAAGAGTTGCCAGTGTCATGGTGTCTCTTCAGAGCAATAGAAACCCTAACTAAGACATACATACGTGCGTGCGTGCGTGCGTGCGTGCGTGCGTGTGTGTTTGAGACAGGGTTTCTCTGTGTAGCCCTGTCCACCCTGAAACTCACTCTGTGGACCAGACTGGCCTTGAACTTGAAACAAATGCTTTTCCTGCCCTCCTCCCCACTCTGAAGATAAGGCTACCTAGCTAGCAGATAATTCCAGTGGGATGGGCATTCCTCCCCTCCTCCCCTCTCCAGAGATAAGGCCACCTAGCTAGCAGATATTCCCTGTGGGATGGGCATTCCTCCCCTCCTCCCCTCCAAGCACAGGGAAGAAACAGGTTAGAAGGCATGTAGGCTGGAAGGGAGGGGCTTATTAAGCCCCTGCTACCTCATTCCCTAAAGACCAATCAGTTTAAGTCACTCTGTTCTGCCAATCACATTGTACCTAATGGCAGCTGCTCTAAAATCCTATATAAGGTCCCTAAACAGGCTCCACGGGGTCGCCTCTGCCTCATGTGCAGGATAACTCCAATGCATTGGAAATAATAAACCTCTTGCTGATTGCATCGCTCTCGATCTCTGTGTCTTTGCGAGGGAGAACTACTGGTAGTTGCGACCTTTGGGGGTCCAACAAACTCAGAGATCTATCTGCCTCTGTTTCCAGAGTGCTGGAATTAAAGGCATGCACCACCTTTTAACTCACATGGCTATGTTATATTGACTTTAGTGAGTAGTCAACTTATCTTTACTTGGGTATATTTTATAAAATAGGATAAATATATTTATTTAGTTTGTGTTTGCAAGTTATAAATAGCCTTCTTCTCCCCCCCCCCCAACTCCCCTTCCCTATCAGTGCATGTGCATGCCATGGTGTGCACGTGGTAAAAGGAAGAACAACTCTTTTTTTTTTTTTTTTTTTTGGTTTTTTTCAAGACAGGGTTTCTCTGTGTAGCCCTGGCTGTCTTGGAACTCACTCTGTAGACCAGGCTGGCCTCGAACTCAGAAATCTGCCTGCCTCTGCCTCCTGAGTGCTGGGATTAAACAGCTCTTGAAGTCAAGTCTCTCCTTCAACCTTGCTGGGGTCTTGCTTGTTTCTGCCATGCTATGTACTTTAGGCTAGCAGGCCTGAAGGCTTCTGGGAAATTCTCATGCTCTGTTTCTCTCCTTACTTTAGAAGCACTGGAATTACAGACTGAATCCCACTGAATCCAACTTTTTAAAGTGGGTTCCAAGGATAAAACTCAAATTGTCAGGCTTGTGTGGCAAGAGCTTTACCCGTTAAACCTTCTTGCTGGCCATAAAATATTTTTTTTTGGTGAGAGTTTTGTTTTATCTTTGAAAGAAAGCATTACTTTATCTATCCTGGTTTGAGTAGTACTTTATTAAATATGGGCTAGAAGTAAAAAAAAATCAATGAAATCATTAATAATGATATCTCCTTACATATCATCTGGTGTTTTGTTTTATTTTAGTTTGCTTGGGGAGTCTCTTAAGATCAAAATCAGGGCCTTACACATGCTAGGCAATAATGCTACTTCTGGCACATGCCTTTAATCCCAGCTCTTGGGAGGCAGAGGTAGGCGGATTTCTGAGTTTGAGGCCAGCCTGGTCTACAGAGTGAGTTCCAGGACAGCCAGGACTACACAGAGAAACCCTGTCTCAAAAAAAACAAACAAACAAAAAAAACAACCAAACAAAAAAAAAATGCTACTTCTGAGTAACACCCTAATTCTACTATTTCACCTTAACAGCTGTTTTTGGGGGGTAAAAAGCAGAACTAGGGGTGGAATCCAAGGCCTTGTGCATATTAAGCAAGTATTCTGCCCTTGAGCTTTTATCAAACGTACATTGAGATGGTTTACTAGGTATCTTGGTAAATGGCATATAACATTTAAACATAAATATGACAGAGCCTCTGCCCTTTGGGAGAAGGAAGGGATCTAGTGACACTGTTTGTCAAGTACACCCCAGTAAACCTGGAATAAATTCATAGGAAATGGCTAGTAACCAAGAGTGTTTTTGAAAAGTGTATCTGGATTATGTGAAGAAAGAAGTCTATGCTGGAGATTAGCCAGGAAAGCCTGTTACACTTCTAGTTATAAATGAGCAAACACAGATTTAATTAGCAACGTAGTCAGAGGTAAGGTTAGTTCAGATGGAAGGAGATGTGGGAGAGGGGAGGGCTCGGGTAAGGCTATTGGCTTTTTTTCTTGGCTTCCCACTCTCTTCAACCCCAAGTCTCCATAGAGCTCTTGATGTTCACCTACTCCCACCCCATCCAACTTTCTTTCTTCCTTCCTCAGAAAGATATTCTCTATGTGGTAGGAATGATGGCCCTGGAAGCCTCCAGCCTGCTTCCTTCCAGCCCTGCGACCCAACAGGCAAGAATTGTTACAAAGTTTCAGAGAGTAAATTTTTAGGGAATGACTCTGTCTGGGTCACATACTATTGTGTATTGAATGTGAAATGACTCCCTTCCCACAGGCTCATGTATTTGAACACCTAGTCCACAGTAGAAGGAGGGCTGTGAGGTAGGGCCCAGCTTGAGAAAGTGGGTCACTGCAGGTGGGTCTTGAGGTTTCTTAGCCCCATTTGCTGTCCTCTCACTCACTGCAGATACAATGTGGCTGGCTCTCTCATTCTTCCCTGCCAGCCTAGCCTCTATTCCCTTGAACTACAAGACAGAACAAACCCGTTTCTCTCTAAAATTACTTTTTGTCATGTATCTGCTCATAGCAAAGTAACTTATACAAATGCCCATCCTTGGATCAACCACCTTGACCAAGAGGAAGGTACCATAGAGAGTAGCATTCCTTACATAGTTATACTGTGATTTAGAGGCAGGCACAAGCTCCCCAAGGAAATATGAGTGCTGAGTAGAGGAAAAACAAAGAATCTATCTCTAACTAAATGCCAGTGGGTTAGAGAACTATGCAGTCTGAACTCTCCCTGCTAGAATAAGGAAGGCCACTACAAGTCTTAAAGTAAGAAAGTAGCTGCAGACAATGGTTATATTAGATGAACTTTGGCATTTCTTTCTATTCTCTAACTAAAATGTTTCTGATTGCTCAAAGAGAAGTCTTCCAGGATGACAGAGTATAGTATAGGTAAAGATAGTGGTCCTAATGCAAATTGTAGACTAATTATTCACCTGCGGAGGCTCCCAGGCTCATAGATGATAATGAAGGTCCTATTGAGATGCAGGATGCTCAGAGGCAGGGAGGTGGTTCATACACAGTGGCAAGAAGTCTATGAGAACTCTTCCTCAACTCTTCTGAGAATCTAAAACCGCTCTAAAAACACCGTCTATTAAACAGAGCGAGGATGACAGCAGCTGACAGCCTTGTGAGTGCTGATGTGAATTTAACTATTTTGAATTTAAAAGAACAAAATGTTCCCAGATGTCGACTACCCCAGATGCAGCAGCTTCTCAAACGGAATTATTATTGGATTCCCGTGTTAGTGATAGGAAGTAAACCAGTCATTTTGCAAACATAGATTTAAAAACAATGAATGCTTGAGTTTGTTTTCTTAAATCTAAGTTGTTACACTCTGAATTTGCTTTCAGTAGTGAAGCTCAAGTACAGAAGATTCTGAAATCATCTTTTTTTAACTAGGATAAAAAATTGTAACTACTTATATTGTGTTTCTTGTTTCAGTGTCTTTTAGTCTCCTGACTACGTCTATATTTGGAATTTTATTCCTAAATTTGAAATTTTAAAATACAATTATCATGTAGTAAATATTATATTGGAAAGCTATATTTGTGTCTTAGTTAGACAAGCATATCTCTACTTCTGTCCTAGTTAGGGTTTGCATTGATGTGAAGAGACACCATGACCGAGGCAATTCTTATAAAGGCAAACTTTTAATTGGAGCTGGCTTAACATTTCAAATGTTCAGTCCATTATCATGGCAGAAACAATGGCAGCGTACAGGTAGACATGGTGCTGGAGGCCCCAAGAATTCTTTTTTATTTTATTTTATTTATTTATTTTTTTCATACTTTATTTACATTTCAAATGTTTCCCCCTTTCCATATCTCCCCTTTGGAACCTCCCTATTCCCTCCCCCCTTCCCTTGCCTCTCTGGGGGTATTCCCCCACCCACCCACCCATCCACTCTCGTCTTCCCTCCTTGGCATTCTCCTATACTGGGGGATCTAACCTCTCCTCCCCCCGATGGCTAACAAGACCCTCCTCTGTTGCATATGTGGCCAGCACCCAAGAATTTTACATCTAGCTGCCAAGGCAGTCAGAAGGAGACAGTCTACTGCAGGCAGCTGGGAGGAGGCTCGATTGCACACTGGGTGGAGCTTAGGTATAGGCAGCAAAGCAGGCTTAAGTAGTGGCACACTTCCTCCAACAAGGCCTCCTGATAGTGACACTCCCTATGGCCAAGCATTGAAACACATGAATCTATAGAAGCCAAACCTAATCAAACAACAATTTGATTCTGTACTCTTTAAGGATTTGACTTTTAAAAAATATTATATATCCTGTATGAGTCCTAATTCTCTCGATCATTAAACAGACTATGGATAGTCATTGACTTATACTCGTTTTTGTTTTTGCTTTGTTTGCGTTGTTGTTCTGTTTTGAGACAGGGTTTCTCTGTGTAGCCCAGGCTGCCCTGGAACTCACTCTGGAGACAGGGAGTGGAGGTGGGGACTCAGACTCACAGAGATCCACCTGCCTCTGTCTCCTGAGTGCTGGGATTAAAGGCCTGTGACACCACTGCTTGGCTTGTTTATGCTTTTAAGATAAAACCTGTAGCTCTGGTTGACCTGGAACTCTCTGTGTAGACCAGATTGGCCTCAAACTCACACCTGCCTATGCCTCCTCAGTTCCATGCTGGGATTAAAGGTGTGTGCCACCACGCCCCACCCCTTTCTTACTAATCTTAATTGAAAAAAATGACTAAGAAGTATGCTGCAAAATGGAGAGGAGACCTCTTCCTTTTCTCCACGCCCTAGCTGTTAGACTAGGAATCCACAGACAGCTTAGAGACCTTCTCTCTCAACCACATCTTTTAAAACCATGCACCTAACCAAAGATGAAAAGCAGTTCGTTCCTACTTTTGGAAAGCATTGTTTCTGAAAAATTCTCTTATTCTTGGCAACTGCTGATAGCTGACCCTGCCCTGGTAGCTTCCAAGTGACAATTTTAACTGCAAACAAGCAAACAACCTTTTCGGCCTTGGGAAGAGCAGGGAAGGGACCAAGCCTGTGATAAAGGCTGTATAGGAAACAAAAAGATAAGGAGGTCAGGCCCCGCCCGGTCGCCTGCTCCTCCAGCAGGAGGGACCGGTCCTCGCCGGCTGGAACCCTGTGTAATCGGATCCTGTTGCCGAGCTGCCGCGGGGAAGCATTTGGGCGTGGGACCGCGAGAAGCCGCTTGTAAACAGAGCCGGGCCGGGATGGTCCGCAGCTGGAGCGCAGCTCTTGGCGGTGAGGAGGGCGGGCTGCCTGGGTCAGGGTCCTGCCGGGGGTCGGCTGCAGTCCGCACGGGCGACGGGACCAAAGCCGCGGTGAGCATCCTTCTCGCGGCGGCCTTGGGCGGGCGGGCGGGCGGGGAGGGGGACGGGATGACGCATCCCTGGAGCTCCCCGGGGTCGCTGGGGTTCTTCCCACGCACTGCTTTCTGTTGTATTCTGCGCTGGGGCTAGCACTTCATTTGTGGGTGGTTAAGTGAGGAGGAAGACTTGACCCGCTGTTTATTTCTGTGAATCAAGTAAACGCAAATTAGAAAGTAGTTGAATAAGATGATCCTGTTCTCTGCGTTGTTTTTAGTAACCCCTCCCCAGAGATCACAGAAACCAAACCCCAGTAGAGCTGTTAGCCCCAGAGAAACGCGACGATTGTTCTTTCTGTTGACTCTGCCCCTTTTGAATGTACAGTAAGTGATGCCACAGGACTAATGACAAATTGGTCTTGTATGAAAAGCTTATTAAGCTAAAAACCAAAACAAAACAAGATAAGGAGTTCTCAGGCCCACCCCTTAAGCTGAAAAAAAAAATGCTGATTTTGAAAGACAAATAGAGACTGGGCTTATATGTATAGTTTGTAAAACAAGACGCCTTTAACAGGTTAAATAGACTAAGATATATTGTTGTAAACGTTATTTAGTCCCCCGACACCTTTTTTTTTTTTTTTTTTTTTAAATCCATGGAACTAGAAAGAAACTTCTGGGTTTTCCCTTTAAAATACTTTCAATAAATCATAATAAATTGTGACTTGTACTTATACAGCATTATAGAATAACACACGTTATAAGTGATTTGCTTAAAACACCAAGTAGTTTTTATTTCACTTAAAGAAATACCAAAGCAAAAATGAGGTTTTTAAAAGGTCAATAGATATGTGTTACCTTGGTAACATAATCTAACTTTTAGCTAGGAGTCAAATTAGGTTGAATTGACAAGGAGAAATGTGTAAATGTCATACACCAAGAAATAACATCAATAACTTGTATGTTTGTCTTTATAGTAAATACTTTCACAATGCTATGGTTCTAGCAAGATTTTTATAGCTTACCTCAGCTTAAATTCTTGTTTGGTCACTTTCTCATTGCGTCATCCTGGGAAGTTTACTCAATTTAACTGTTTCCTAATCTGTAGAATAGAAATAATAGCCACCTCACTAAAGATTTAATGAGTATTAAATAGGTAGGCTTTTTTTTTTTTTTTTTTGGTTTTTGGTTTTTCGAGACAGGGTTTCTCTGTGTAGCCCTGGCTGTCCTGGAACTCACTCTGTAGACCAGGCTGTCCTCACACTCAGAAATCCGCCTGCCTCTGCCTCCCGAGTGCTAGGATTAAAGGCGTGCACCGTCGCTGCCCGGCATGGTTTTTTTTTTTGTTTTTGTTTTTTTTATGTTTTTTTTTCCTCTTAATCCCACAATCTGCGCCTAGAAGACATTTCTACCTGACTGTTATATCACGTGACACACTTGAAATTAGAATGGAGATAGTCAAGGCTGGTCTAATTGAAGAGTGCCCATCAAAGTGTAGAGATTTCTATAGCTGGAACATCAAGAAGACTCAACATAGTGTGGCTGATTTGAAGATAGATGATTCAATTGAGCGGGACTTTAGGCAGCCTTGAGGAATTTGGAAGGCATAAAACTACCAAAAGTGGCCGCCTGGCTGACAGCCAACAGGAAGTTACCAAAACCAGGATTTTTATCCACAATTAAGATAAGTTTGAATCTGGACTATTTACCAGAATTTCTAGATAGGAGCCCAGCCCACCTGAGTCGACACCTTATTGACTATGAGATAAGAAATATTTTTTAAAGCAACCCAGAGTGAAAATTTGTTGTGTCATGATAGGAAAGTAATATAGAATCTAGCAGAAAAATGGACAAAAAAATTTAAACACATTGTTATTATGGGCTGTTCCCAAAGGCTTGTGTGTTAAAACCTTAGTTCCTTTAGAGACATTTTGAAAGGGTGGGACTTATGAGCGATAGAAGCCTTTAGGGAATGCCAACCAAGAGGGTTGTGGGGCTCTGGGCCCTCCTGTCGTTTTGCTTTTGCTCTGCTATGCACCCTGACTCTGATGTAGCCCTGCCATAGTTCCAGATATAATGGGACCAACTGATCACAGACTGAAAGCTCCGAAACTGTGAGCCAAAATGAACCCTTTGCAAGTTGATTACTGTGGGAATTCCCTTAGCCATTAGAAGGAACTGGAATTAAATAGCTAATATATTAAATGGAGTTCTTTCTATCAATCAAAGGAGTGAACATGGAAGCAACAACAAGACAATACTTTTCCAGCTCTCAAAGCACTATAGCTCTCAAAGAGTTTTAATTGTCATGTCAAGCATATGTCACAGAGCAGACATTCCCAAATGCCACAAGAGGCACTTAGTACAACCTTTCTGAAAAGCACAGTGACTGAGTGTGTAAAATCTCTCAGCAATGCTCCTACCCTTTGACTTAGCAATTCTTCCTTTAGAAGTCCAAGGAACTTCTAAAGTTCCTTAGTTAAGGGAACAGTTAAGTTCATCATAATGCTAACCATGCCTTTGTGTAGAACAGAACCTACAATATTATAAATGCTAGTAATGGAACAGTCACATTATAGTTCCATCAAAAGACATGACATAATGCAAATATTAAAATTATGAACAATTTTAACAGTGGAGAGGGTTCAGTCATTGCTAAGTGGGAGAAAGACAACAGAGAACAGTATCTGCAGTATGCTTTTAACTAACTTATATCTTCTTTTCCTCTTATCCTTTCTTTTTCTTCTTTGTTAAATAGTGCTTTTTCCCCTGTTAGAGGGTAAATAAGAATCGTTTATTTTGCCTTTATTCTTTTCAAAACCCTGAACAATGTGTAGTCCTGTTTTATAACTAAAGTTCAATAAATGTTTCAAAGTTATCCACATTATAGCGAATACATTTTGAATCTAAAACCCTGCACTAACAATGGAACAATAAATTCATAACTAGGTACAGAGCAGAGAATCTTTCAGAAAACGTTGATGTAGAAAACAGAATACTGGAACAATCACACAGTGTTTCTCGGTGGGGTGATTAGCACAGACTTCTGTTGAAAGTACATGCAATGTGACATTTGAGTCATAGAAAAAGCTTATGGATGAAATTTCACTAAACACTCTTGTTCCTTTGTCTGTTTTCCTTCCCTTTTATAATTAATTTTTCTCTAAGAAATGATCTCATGATAGAGCCTAGGGTAGGCCTGGAATTCGTGTAGCCAAGGTTAGCTTTGAACTAGCAGACTTATCTACAGACAATCTGTCCTGAATGCTCCTCATCCTATCTGAGCTAGTGATCTTCCTTCCTGGGCCTCTGGAGTGCTGCTGCCACTTCTAACTAAAAGCTCTTGTTTTCTTTAAGATGAATGGGTTTAGGTGTTAGGTTATCAACACTCTTCCCCTCCCCATTGTTGATGTATACAGCTAAGAAATGAGGGACTGAGGAATATGTAGTCATATGACAGAAAGGAAAAAGAAGAGTTTGTCATTCGGACCAGGAAAGCCAAGCTAGATAGAAGCCAGTACCACCCTTGCTACCAACATCCAAAGCTTGTGAGTATTGAATATTTATTAGATAGCAGACATACTGTGATCTCAGTATGTAGTCCTTTCAGAAGATTTGAAATTAGGTTGTGCATTTACATGTTTGCAAAGCAGGCTGAGATACTGATACTCTTAAACTAGTTTCAGAAGGTCTGATTTCAACCTAGAAAAGATAAATAATATAGGCCTAGTTTTAGAGTTCTTCTTTCCTAAACAGTTCTCAGGGGGACCAGGTTATGGCTGCTCCTTCTCTTTCCCTAATGACTGTCCCCCTTTCTGTTTCACACCACCCTCAACCATACCCTCAGAGCGGCACTAAAAACACCTGTCCTCACAGTGGCTCCTGGCCAGTTTTTGGTTTGCATCATAGCAAGTGTTTACTCCTTGGAGGAAAAGGTGTGGAACAAGGAATTGCTGTCTTTGTTTTCATTCTTCTGTTCATAGCTGACATGGTATATGGGTCCTAAAGAGCCACACTGTATGCTAGCTTCAAGTGCAAAGCAACTAATTCAGAGGACATAGTAACAAGTATGATGAAGTGGTTGCCAGTAGCAAAGTCCATATACAATTTGCTCCTATCTCATTGGTGTGTGTAGATAAAAACAAATACTAAAGAACCTCACAGCTTACTTTCCTGCAAACTATGCAGTAAAAACATGATTTGGTCGATGAATATCATTAATCCCATCGGCAGATGAGTTACAAGAAAAAATCAAAGTGACATAAAGAGGCACTGTTATTTGTTTGTTTATTGTTGAGATAGGGTCTCCCTATGAAGTCCATGCTGTCCTGGGACTTTCTGTGTCACAGGCTGGGCTTGGACTCAACAGAGATCCTCCTGCTTCTGCCTCTTATGTTCTGGGATTGAAGGTGTGCACCACCATGCCCAGCTGAGAGGCCATTTTGTTGAGATGTCAAGCATACTGTCTTTTATTAACATTTTTGCTTGTTAATTTGAGCTTGGTTTCAAATTGGATTCCCTAGTTATGCACAACATTCATGAGTGAAGCAGGGGCTTATTTATATCTAGCTATCTTGAGTAGAATAACCAGTTTATAATTCAGTATAAACTAAAGCTGCATTGTTCTGTATTATCCAGTTTACTTATAGATAGTTAGCTAATTGGGAAATGGGAAGACACAAACTCTACTATGTGGTCTGTAGTTATGATAATAACCTTGAACAAGACAGAGTCTTGCATTTAGAAAACTTCCTGTTTGTTAGGGAAGACAGAGAAGAAAACAGACCTCTTTAAAGTAGTGTCTGACCTGATTAGGAAGGCAATCACGATGCTGTAGGAAGGGCAGGTTCAAATGGCCTAGGAAGTCAGGGGAAAGTGCAGAAGTCAGCACAGACCTGAAGGCTTAGATGCAGCTGTTCTGGCCTGGGGCACTTTGGGAGGCACAGAGCTGGTAAAGAGGCTAAGGATGAGAAGACCCAGCTTCCAGGCAAAGAAAATAGGGAGGTTTAATTCCTATAAATTCTTTATGACCGGAGACAGAATGGGATTGTGGTAGAAGTGTACGGGGAAATTTAAGAACTAAGGGCTGGAAGGAAAGTGATGTGAGCTCTTCTGAGTAATGTTTACCCATAAGGGTTTTGATTTCAGAAAGCCCACTTGGGTGACAGTTTTAGGGAAAACTGCCTGGGAGATGGCTTTTGGTGGTGACTGGACTACGGAGGTAGAGATACAGACAATGGGAAGATTCCGAAGAGGCAGAGGTCATAGGGCTTGCTAATTTGTATTGGTCGCTGGTGACTCAGCTAGAAATGCCAGAGTGGATATTCATCTTTATTAGGGGACAATGTCCTTTGCTCTGTAGCGAATGTTTGAAGCAGGCAGGCTGGAGGGTAAGATGAGGAGTTGGTTGCTCATTGTAGGAATTAGGGCTTATATAAAAGGCAGTTACACATGCCATCTCTCTCAGGAGATGGAGAAGTTCTCCATCTGCCATGTGGATTGTAGCTAAAGCCATGGATATGGAGAAGATCCTTAGGGAATATGGAAGAGATACTAGGTAAGTAAGAGTACAGTAAGATAAATACTGGGTATTTGAGCACAGGCGCAGGAGCGAGGAGCATCCATGGACAAAGGAGAAAGAGCAGAGGTGGCAGTGGATTCATGGACATCACAGAATGGGTATTTGCAAGCAGCACTGCTGTTGGTCAGTCAGACCTGTTGGAAGATGGTTCCTAGATTTGGCCAGCTTGAGACGGCCAGTGACCTTTGCATGTAAAGTTTTGCCTGGTGCAGAACCACACTGCTTCTTGGAGAGTGAATGGGGTAGTAAAAAGTAGGGCCTGAAAGTGTAAAGGTCAAAACTTTCCCAGAAACTTAGATGAGAAAGGAGGGAACTGTATCCTAGGTCTAGAAAAGCTTAGGAAGCAAATGGTGCCTTATTTATAGTTCTTATTGAGGACAGCTTTCTTTTCTTGTTTTTATTTAAAAAGCTTTTTACATACTGTATATTTTTATCATATTATTTACTCCTAACTCCTCCCAGATCTTCCTCATCTCTCTGCCCACCCCACTTCTTGCTTGTGCTCTCTTTCCTGTCTCTGTCCCTGTCTTTTTCTCTCAATTCATAAAGCAGAAAACAGCAACAAAAAAGCCTAGTAAGATAAAAATATCAAACCAAACCAAACAGTGCATAGATAACAAACACAGTCACTTTATGTTAGCTAGCTACTCCTGAGTATGGAGCCTGCTCTAGAGTGTGGTTGACATGCCCAGTAATGCTCCATTCGAGGAAACTGATTTTCTAGCAGCTACCAACTACACATAGCTTTTTGGTTAGAGATGAGATTGTGTGTCCACTTTCCCTTCTCTGTGCTGGTACTTTTGTCTGGTTTGAATCTGTGTACATCTTGTACACCTGTTACAGTCTCTGTTGTGTCTGGAAAGGTTTTCCTGAAGTCATCCACCACTCTGACTCTTACAGTGGTCCCCCCTTTCTTCCACAGATCTCTGAGCGTGGGAGGGAGGGATTTGATGAAGACATCCCATTTAGGAGTGACTGCTCTAAAATCTCTCCTCTGCCTGCTGTCCTGGTTTGGGTCTCTGTGTTAGTTCCACTCTTCTGCAGATGGAAGCTCTTCTGTGTCTGGAGTGATGCACTGATCTGAACCTGTCCCAGCTGTTCTGTTAAATCCCACAGAGCGTGCACCACTGAACCCCACCAGGTCCAGGCCACTGAGGAGCAGGTGCAGAGCAGCCCTTGCTGCCTTTAACTCTGCAGAAGGAATGCTTGAGTACATTAAGACTTTCAATCTTAGCTTCCTAAGCAGATCCCTGTCACCATCCTTTCTGTAGTTGGTGGGTGTAAAAGAGAAGATCAAAGAGAAAGTAGTAAATCTTTTCCTTGGTAGTATCTACCTAGGCATCTTGTATCCTGCTTTGGGGTTCATAAAGAATAGCATTCTCTTGTTTGATTTGCATCCCCAAACTACCTTTGAAAGGTCGACAGGGATCTTTATTTGCTCTATATGTTGACAAAATAGGTCAAGTTCAGGCTCAAGAAGATTGCCCCAAATTGGGAACAGTGCATAGAAAACTGAGATCCACACCTTCAACTTTCAGTGTTGTGGCCCAAGTAGGTACCCTTCACTGGAGGGTTATGTGTGGTGTCTGTCTGTTGAGTGGCAGTGTTAAAACTGGCATAGTATCTTCTTTGTAGGCTTCAAATAAGACTGAAAGTTACCAGTCATTCTTGTTATTTTGTTTGAAATTCTTATCTATGCATAATGCTAACTTCGAGGTCTAGTTAAACATGTTTTAATAGTTAAAATATGTTTGAGTTATCTACGGTAGCATCTGGTTTGAAAATATTTCTTTTAATTGTCTTGGCAGAAACATTTATTTGCAAGTTCTTTTAAGCAAACATTTTTACAAGTGTCTCTATTTATTGGCACAATGAAGTATGATTTCTTAGGGAAACAGTAAGAGCTTTGGGCAGTTGACTAAACATTTCTAAAAGCACTTGTTTAAGTGAAGTCACAGTTATTATACCCTTACAGACATTCTGAGTAATGTGTCCAAGGTCACAAAGAGAATTGAGGCTAGTTCTTTAGTAGAGAACAACTTTTTGCTCTGTTTGTTTAGGAACTTTTCATATACCGCTCCCTTGGAGAATTTACAATAACACAGAAAGATTGTAGAAGTGATTCCTATTTAATCAACCATTTCCCTAGGTGTAAAGGTAACTCCCTGGGTCATGGGATTAACAGATAAAACAATATAAAATAAATATTAGTTACAGTTGTTGGTGTCTGATACTGAAATTTGAAACACCATGCATATAAAATGTTAGCGTGTTATTTAGGGTCATTAATTGGCTTTGAATTGCATATAGGACTATTCATTTGTGTTGATTTTAATCAGGCCATATTACCCAAGACAAAAACCTTGATCTCTTTAAGTTTCTATTTCCTTGTAAAGTGGAAATAGTAGTGATATCAGCTCCTAAATGACTTGCTGGGCGGATTTAACGACTCAGTACTCACAGGGAGCTTAATGTAATGCCTGCCCTTTAATAAGTATTAAGTGAATATGAGCTATTTATAATTTGTCATTGGTCTTAAGAATTAGAAGAGCTATGCTTTACTTTTCAGCATTTGTTAAGCCCATCTTTTACCTTTATCATAAGTCCGTCTGTACTGAAAAGGACTTCTGCAGCATATTCTTAACTTTTTTTTCTTTTCTTTTTTGAAACAGGATTTCTTTGTGTAGCCTTGGCTGTCCTGGAACTATCTCTGTAGACCAAGCTTTCCTTGAACTCACTGAGACCCACCTGCCTTTGCCTCCTGAGATTAAAGGCATGCATCACCACTGTCATGCTCTCTGCAGGACTTTTGTAAAGGGTTTTTAGTACAGTGGTGGGCAGGACTCTCTGATGATGGGCAGCTATTTAAGGGTTAGCTCTCACAGGTTTATCACTCAGTACCAGATCGGATCAGCAGAATGTCAGTCAGATCCCTAGAATTTATATATCACACCCTTGGGATTTGTTGCTTGTTTGTTGGGATCAGGTTTTGTAGAGTCTGTTTGGTCTCAAACTTACTACATATGCTGTGGAGGCTGGCCTTAAATTCCTGACCCTCATGTACCACGGTGCCCACCCTGCAAAATTGTTTTGGAAAAATACATTTCACATTAATGGTAATGGTTCATGATGCAGCTAATTAGGGGGCTAGGGAGATGGTTCACTGGTTAGGAGTAGATACTGCTTCTCCTCTGAGTTTAAGTGCTAGTACCCATCAGTCAGCTTACAACTGCCTGTACCCCTAGCCACTGGAGGATCTGATGCCTCTGGCTTCCACAGGCACCTGTACTCACATGCATGTACCCACACAGAAAACACCCCCATGCCCCCACACCCCACCCCAACTCACCACACTCAAAATTACAAATAAAAATAACTCTTAAAAAAATGTAGCTCCTCCCTATTCCTCCACCCTGTGTGACAGGCAGAGGGTTTTCTGGCCTCCATGTTGTCCAGTTAAGGTCTTTCTGTTATTTGTCCTTATCTTTTTTTATCATTGAAGTCAAAGAGTTTTGTCTGACTTTGCTGGCTGTGCTTGCTTCCTGACTAAATTGGTTAGAGGCAGTTTGATAGCCAAGGTCACTGTCAGATTAAGTCCTAAGGAGAAAGGCTCTTGGATGCAGCCTGTCACCGCTGAATATGGAACACTTCAGATAACGTTGAAGCACGATTTGCTCAGACCTGATCACTGGCTTGGAACTCTTAAGAAAACATTCAACAAAGACTCGCCCTCGATTTTTAGCAGATTCAAATATAGCAGAAAGGAAGAAAGAAAAAAGCTAAGTACTTCTCCGAATATTCTTTCTAAGCACCCCGAAGCTGGTAGCCTGGTATGTTTTCAAAGTGCATTTTGTGTGTGTGTGTGTGTGTTTGTATTTGTTTCCTCCCTGTGCACATATAATTCTCATTTGACTGATCTGTGCCTGGTTACTGATTACACTGTCTGTCTGTTTCCCCAGTCCTTAAAGCCTTTCAAGGGTAGATCTGTGTTTTACACTTCCACTGTCTAAAGTAGCACTCGAGCACTTGATCCATCCTTTTAGATTTTTCTGAGAAATTAGATAAACATTGTACTGGTAGTTTGGGGCAGACTTAGCAGGCTTGCTGCTTCACAGAGATGGCCCAGAGGCCTTGTATCAATCAGCCTTACTTGCTGGATGTCATTCAATTGGGAATATGAGTGTTAGAACAGAGCCTTTTCCTGGGGTCCATGATTTGTGTTGTGCTCCTTGTCATATTTGTCCCACTGCGCGAGCTGGGTGGTTCAGGGCTTAGCTTCAGTCTACTTACTTATGGTTCTGCCGCTGTGGCACTTATGAGCATTAAGGTGATTTAAAAGGTTGAATTTGGGTGGCCCAGAGGACTTGGTAATTAGACAAGGATTTCAGAACTTCTTTGTCTTCCCAGTGGGACAATAGATGAGTCATGTGGCCTCTTTCATCATGGCTGAAACAACCCTTTCACCTCTCTCTGCTGAGGTCTTTCTAAGTATTTACTAAAAGGCTCACCAAGCACTTTATAAACCATAGTCTAAACTCTGCATGTGGAAATTAGTATTTTCAGTAAAACCATGTAATTTCCCCCACAGGTTAACTGAATTTGAGGTATTATGCAAGAAAAAAAAAATGAAAGAAACTGCAGCTTTTATTTGGAAATAACTTCCAACCCCATTTGTGTTCAGAAGATTCTAAGTAGTTCTATGAGCTACTCTTTAGGTCTGAGGGCACTTGCCTAGCCCTTTTGGGATATGAGGCACATTTGGGGCTAAACACACTACCTCATTGTTCTGTTTGTTGTTGCCGTATGTCACACTTTCAGCCCTCAGCAGTGCTGTGGTCCCTAGGTACACCTTGCAGTTACTCCCTATTACAGTTAGGGGCTGACTCCAGCAGCATGGGCTTTGGCTGTTTGTGGGGCTGGGAATTGAATTTAGGGCCTGGTGCATGCTAGGCAAGTATTCTACCACTGAGCTACATCCTTGGCTCTCCTTTTCCTTTTGAGGCAGAGTCTCATGAATATGCTGTGTGGGCAGGCCCTGAACTCAATGGCTTCCTGCTTCAGCCTCTGTATAGCTAGGGTTGCAGTCCTGCAGCACAAGGGTGGACTATTGTGTAGTTTCTGTGATGGAAGTTGTCATTTTTTTCACCTCAGTCTCGGGATGAAGGTGATTGGAGTGATTCCTTGGCTTGATCTTTAATCACTATTCCCTGCAGTGGGGGCAAAGGGAGAAGGGAAACATCAAGTCTGCAGGTTTAGACATTTGCAGAACTGAAATCTAAGAGCTGGGCATGTTAGGACACTGGTGGTTCTCTGAAGATCGACTTTCTAGTCATATGGCTGACGTAGAGTGTAATAATGTTGCTGCCTTGGGTAGCGGAGCAGTCTGAGATTTGAAGTCTTGTATGCTTATATTTAGCTGGATTGCCAGAAAAATGTCTTATGGCATCATGTGTTCCAAGATTTTGCAGGTGGAAAATGGTAAACAAGTGCAGAGATGAAAGGAAAAGTATTTTTGGATTGATTGTTGGAGGTATTTCAAAGGGTGTGTCCCAGTGCTGGCATTAGGAAGGGCTTGAACTTGGAGTCACTGGAAAATAAGACCAGCGAAGTCATTGAGAGAGAGAGAGAGAAAGAGAGAGAGAATGTGTGTGTGTGTGTGTGTGTGTGTTGGGTCATCACAGAGTAACAGAGTAGTCCTCTGTTCTGCAATGGGGCCTTTAATTCTCTTCAAGGTCTTAGTGAGGTCTTTGGTACCTGGCATTTGCCATGTCTCAGTGATGAGGAAGCTTTCTCTGCTTGGGTATAATTTAAAATTAGACAAACATGAGGTTTTAGGAAATAAGTAATATTTTAGTAAAGTAAGCTTATATTCAAATACATTTTTGCCAGGAAAAAAAGCTAATATAAAATTTAAAAGCTTGAAAAAATATCACGTTTTTGAGAGTAAGTCAAATGAACATTACTCAGTGGCCATCACAAAGTGACCATCACACAGAGGTCATTACTCAGTGGTATCACACTGTGGCCATCACAAAGTAACCATCATACAATGACCGTCACATGGTGCCCTCAGTCAAGGTACTAGATGTTGTTGAGTCTTCATTTGAAAATGAATATTATAACACCCATAGTATTCATTACATTTTGAGGCTTAGAGACATAAAGTACCATGCAATATCGCTAGCATAAAAGAAAATGATAAATTTTTCTTCTCCTCATCAGCCAAAAAAAAGCACACAGTAGATGATGTAGGAGAGGTACCAGAGATATACTGTGGCAGTTTAAAGAGCCATTAGGGATCGAGAAAGGTATTTAGAAGAGCTGGCAGGTGAGTGGCACTTGAAGAGTTGATAGAAATTTAATGGGTAGAAGTGGGCAGAGGGTAGCTTAGTAATGATCACCAGCAAAGACTTGGAGTTTGAAAAGCATAAAATTTAATCAGTAGTGGTTTTGTTCCAAGCAAAAAAGGTGTGTACAGAAGGGAAGTGCAAAACTGGAAAAGCAAACCAAGCCAAGGATACAGAAGGCCTTGAATGTCAGGTTAAAGGGGCTTGCCTAGAACAGTGCCCAATCCATTGGACACCCAGCTGATATTACAGATTAAACACCTGAGTGTGGTTTTAGATACACTGAGTGTAGTTTTGCCATGAATGGACTGGATAGAAATGTCCTACACTTAGCTAGGAGCATAGGACCAGAGGTCAGTCTGTGTTTGAGAATGAAGGCAGAAGTTTGAAATTGTAAGCATACTTGATTGTGTAGCTGGAGCCAGTGAAGACAACTGGGTAGTGCTTGTATTTGCTGAGGAGACCCAGAAGGGGAGGAAGAGGATATTGGTTGAGACTAAGTGAGCAGAAATAAGATGGAAGTAAAGAGTATGTTGCCCAAGTGTCTTAGTTATATTGTTGCTGTGATCATATACTATTAAGCGATATAAGGAAGGAAGGATTATTTCAGTTCACTGTTTGAGAGTATAGTCTGTTATGATGGGACGTCATGTCAGCAGGAGTTTAAAATGGCTGGTCACATTGCACATTCAGCCAGGAAATAGACATGAAGTCTGACATTCCCTTCACCTTCTCTGTTTTATTCTCTCTGGGACTCCAGCACATAGGATGGTGCTGCCCTTATTATGGGTATATCTTCCTACCTCTCTGTAAATGCCATCAGACAAAACAAGAGGTCTGTTTCTTAAATTCAGTTAAATTGACAGTCAAGATTAACCAGACCAGGGGTTGGAGAGATGCCTCAGTGGGTAAAGATACTTGTAGCTAAACATGATGACCTGAATTTTATTTCCAGAACCCACATGGTAGAAGGAGAGAACTGACTCCGGTAAGTTGTCTCCTGACCTCTACACAAACTGTAGAGGCATGTGTGGCATGTGTATGAATGCATACACATGTACATATACACACATAAAATAGATCTGAAAAGAATCAATACCACCAGGAAATCTTGGGCGAAGCTGCTATGGAGGACCAACACTGTCTAGGAGGATGTGGGCTTTGAAAATAGTAGCAGCTAAGTAACGAGGCGGCCCCTAGGAGACTGTCCATGGCCTGTGGCCTTGTGCCAGATTGTAAGGAGTAAGTAGCAGACCCCTTCTCCCTTCCTCTTCTTCCTCCTCTCCATCTCCTTCCTCCTTATGTTCTATTTCACTCATGTTTATTGGGATTTGGGTTTAGAGAATGTATTTAAAGAGACAGTAGTACCCAAAGTGTATGTTCAGTCTTGATTCCTATTACATACAGGACAGAAGCTCCTTTTACTATTCATCTGCTTTCTCTGACTCATGATTTCATGACTGAATTTTATTTTGTTTCATATCTGTCAGTATGTCCCAGAATTTCTATGAGCATTTATTATTATACAAATACTTTGTATGAACCTAGTTGTAAAAGTAACTTATTTTCCTGAAGTAATTGAGGCTTAATGCCTTAATTACCTCACAAATACTTTGTATGAATCTAGTTGTAAAAGTAACCTATTTGCTTGAAGTAATTGAGGCTTACAGCTGAATAAACTCACCTTTTCTAGTTCTTTTTGAACTCTGGCTGGCTGGTTCAACTCAGCTGTTCTGACTCAAACTCCTCCCCAAACTGACTGATTCAATCAGGCTTCTCTTGGCTTCTGTCTGAATTGCTTTGTGTGGCCTCATACTAACTTGGACAATATGTTCTAATCTGGCTTCTTATTCTCCAGTTTCAATTGCCTCTGTGTCCCTGCACTGAACTGCACTCACTCACTCAACTTAAAGGAGTCACTAGAGCTCAGAAATCTGCATGGAGTGCTGGGATTAAGGGCGTGTACCACCATGCCTGGACCTAAACTTTTCTTTACTTGAAACTTGCTCTATACAGGCTGAACTCCCAAGAGCTGCTTGCCTCTGGCTCCTGGGATTAAAGGTGTTTCATCCCATCCAGATCACACAGACCTAGAAGGTCTCTGGATGTGATCCCTCCAGAGCAACCATGTTGCTGGATTAAAAAAGAGTACTACATTTAGTACTCTTCCCACAACATAGCAATGGGTTTTCATTGGAGTTTGGATACAATGAAGCTGTTTCATGCTCACCCCAAGCCTTTAAAAATGGGGTTCTGCCTGAGTTCCAAGCTGTGTGTATCATCTGAAAGCTGCTAAGTGCCCTGATCTGCTGCTGCTGGCTGGAATGTCTGTTCCACCAGTGTATTTACATTGTCTTTGTGATAGAGCACCATAAAAAGTGACACGCTTCATAGTTCAGAAAGGTCCTTTTGTTGGTCAGGTTTTCTGGTGGCTCCGTTACATTGTATAACTCAGAAAATTCCCAGTCAGCTCCAACTTTAACCAAAGTAGAGAGCATGTGAGAGCCCTGAGTACTGTCCATCACCCTTGTGGTCACCCTGGCTCTCATTTTACAAATAGATGGGCAGAAGCAGGTTATCTGAGCTGTCTCTGCAGTGCTTTGTTCTTCTCAGTCTAGCACTCATGTTCTGACATGTCACCTGGAGGAAGTTAGCACTTTTGTCAGGCAGCTCAGGAGGGCAGGCATCCTTTGTGTAAGTTCCTAGTGTTATTACTCATGCGTGTTTCTACTTCTGTAGAGGAGGGCTGCTAGATTCCACTGGTCGTGATCATGTAAACAGCAGATTTCCTTGTTTGAAAATAGCAACACAGTGATTCTCCATCCTGTTACATCTTGATACATGCATGGGATTCTTTGGTTTGAGCTCTTGATTACCATAGTGACAAATGGACCTCAATTTTTCTTCCTATATTTAATGGGAAAAATATTTCCTTTTATAGAAAAGGTATTCTGTAATTGGGGCTGGGGAGATGGCTCAGCTGTTAAGAACACTTGCTGGTCTTCCAGAGGACTGGGCTTTGGTTCCCAGCACCTACATGACAGCTTACAGTCATCTGTAGCTCCAGTTCCAAGGAATCCAGTGCTCTTTTCTGGACTCTTTGGGTATCAGACATCCATGTGGTACATGTACATATATACAGGCAAAATATTTATATGTGTATAAAATAATTAAAGAGTCTAGAAAAAAATACTATAATTCACTGAATTTGAAAGGCAAATATTATTAAGTAGTTGATTTTGATTTCTGACTTGGCCTTTGTTGACCTGATCAGTCTTTCTAGGGAGATATTGTCATCCTGTGGTTGATAAAGGGTTGAGGTCCAATGGAAGCTTCATGGAGGTTTGTGTTGTTAAAGGCTTGCTGGAGCAGCTACCTAGTGAATGAGCTACATGCAAAGCAATTTGATATCATCGACTTTAATGGCTCCAGGTAGCTGAGTAAGGCACCCAGAGCTTAAATGTTTGCCACAGGCCACCCAGCAAGTGTGTGGTTGAGCCAGATTTAGAATAGAGTTCTAATTAGCTCTTGACTTCAGCTTTGTGCTAATGCTCACCATTCTGCACCCACATACTGGAGTTCACTTGTCAGAGGAAGGAACACTTCATAGTTGACCTGTCTACATGTTTAGTTAATTCAAAACCAAATGAGGAAGGCCCTTAAGAAGTATTCATTAATAGAGACTGAAGTCTACTCAAAGGAAGTAGGGTGCAAGGAAACGACAAATTGAAAAAAGAAAGTAACTCTAGAAAAGGGGTCCCTGCAGATAACAGGGTATTGTAGGGGAGGCAAAGGTGCTGTGGCTGGCCATCAAGTTCCTCGGAGCTCACAATGGGGTTTCAGAGAATGGCTGCCACCTTAACACAGTACAGTAATTTGTAGTGAGAACCTGTGTGAATGGCAAAGGTTCTCCAGCAGAAGGTGGCAGTGGAAGTGATGTAGATAGGCCTTGAAGGGCTACATGTCTTCAACATGTATCTGAGTATGTGTGTGTGTGTGTGTGTGTGTGTGTGTGTGTGTTTATGTGTGGGAGAGATAGAGACAGAAAGAGACTTTTATATGCTTGAGCAAAAACGAGCATACATTCCCATGCTCCTAAAACTTATTTCAATGGGGAAAAGACACACTAGCATAAATCAGTAAGGAAATTATATGAAAATATTAAAATATGTCAACCACTTAAGGAAAAAGGTGATTAAGGTTTATTCAGACATGCAGGCCCTGGTGATGGTACACACTCCTGATATGATATGATGACAATGACACTTCCATTTTGTGTTATTCTTTCTCAAAACATGTAGCTTCAGTTTAATCATGAAGAAAATATCAGAACAAACAAACAAAAAGCCCACATAAAGGAGATAGGAGATGGCTCGGTTGGTAAAGTGCATGCCATACAAGTGTGAGGACCCAAGCTTGGATCCCTCGCATCTGCTGGCATGACTTAAAGATTGTTTCTTCAGCTTTGTAAAGCTCCGGATCTGATCCTTAGTAAACACACACACACATACACACGCCTACCTGCTGGGTTTGAAGTGGTAGATACCAAAAGGAATACTGGTAATCTTAAGAGCTTAATGTAATATAATTGATATTTCCTCTATTAAATGATAATCTAGAACTTTATGTTAATTTGATTACATTAATTTTTTGTAGTCTCTGGTATACAAGATGAAATTGGAAAAAAAAATCCCATTTCAAGTTTCAGAATTACTAAAACTAGTTACAGAATAGACTGAGCCTTAACTTGAGACTCAGAAAGAATAAACAAACCTAAACCCTCTTTGCAGCTAGAAACATTGGAAACATTGTATGAAGTTCTGTGCAATACATATTCAAACATACAGAAGTAGTTAAGTTCACAGTTACCACCTCTTTATAAGAGAAGCTGACCACAGTTTCTATGATCCGTACATACCATATGGTTCAGTAGGTAGAGTATTTGCCTGGCATGCTCAAAGCCCTGGGTTTGATCCCTAGCACCACCTAAAATCAAGTGGGGTGGTAAGCACTTAAGACCCTGGTGGTTGGGAGGTGAAGCCTGGGGAATCAGCAGTCTGGGCATTTTCAGTTTTGTACTGGGGTTGAGGTCAGCTTGGTAAATAGATAAGTAAAGTTTGTGTATATTAGTTTAATTTACATATATTAAACAGCATAACTCAGTGCTGTTGATTCAAATATATTGGTTTAATGGCCTAGCAGCTGAAAATTAATTGATTAGTTTTTGAGAAAAAAAAGCATGTGTCTCTGCCTTTTCAGCGATGTATAATGGTATTACTAATTGATAGTTTTACTTATAAGCAGTAAAGAGGAAAAAACTGTTGCCTAATTTTATCCCTTCTTTTGTCAAAGACTCACAGGTATGTGTGACTTCTGGGCACTTGAAATGCAGCCAGTGTGACTGAATTTAAATAGCCATGTATGGTTGCTGTTTACTGTATTGGATTATATCATACTCAAAGTCTGTTCTAATTGTACCCAACTATGGAGGTCTAGCATTTTCCAGAGAGAGTGGGTTAGTGCTCATGTAGCATTCTTTCTGCTCAGGTTGAGCCGTGAGGTTTGGTACCTCAGGTCCAGAAGAAGAAATGATGATCTAAAGCTCGCTATTTGGGCCATATTTTTGCCTGGATCACCTCTCAGTCAAGGGCTCATAATCCCCTTAGCGTTAATCCTAGGCAGTATAGTTTCCTGTACTCTGAGACCAATATGGGAGCGAGGGAGTTTGGCACTTAAAACCGTTTTCCAGGAAAACTAGAGAATTCTCAGGGCAAGACTCATCATTAGGCTTTATTTGGTATAACCCAAGGAAGCACAAACAGTGATGCTAACATTCAGCAGTGATGTTAACATTCAGGTTTAGTCAAAGGACAGTCTCCCTCTCCGCTTCTCCCTGCACCTTCACAGCCAATAGACCGTGAGTGATTTTAAGTGTGAAAGCATTCATGACTTTTAGGCCAATTGCAATATAGGCCCAGGCACAGAATCCCTGGAGTCTTTTGCTTACTATTTTAGGTCAACAGATCAGAGGTTTTTGCCAGAGCAGTCTTTTTACAGCTGCTCTCAAAGGCTTCTCTGTGTGAATAAAAGCTGTTGGCCTTGTTTCTCATTATCAGGTGCTCCACACTCCTCCACTTAAGTTCTTATACAAAATAAAGAGCCATGTGTATTCCTGATATTCAATAGGAAGTTTGTATAGGTGGTGTTGTACCCCTGTGTGCATGGTTGCCATAGAAGAGGCATAAAAATGGGAACGTGATTGGGCAGACTTGTGCACTACAGAACACAGTAAACCGTGTGCCAATGTTGTCTTGTTTGTTTTTTCCCAGGGAATTGAGGACTGGCGATACATTGCTTTGGCAAACACTGCCCTGCTGTCTTCACTGAGGTCTCTAAGAACAAGCTTCCCATACTCCTATGCTTGGCCTTCTCTAGGCGGCCGGATGAAGATTGCTTCCTCTTGTTTCCATAGTTGCATTGTTGAACCACCTATCTCTGTTGGCTGAATGTTCATGACACCCTTTCCTGAAGCTGTTTAGAAGCTTGGACCCTGTGTCATGGAAGCTTTGGAAGTAGATGACATCAGCCCCGCCTTAGAAGTTACTGAGGATTTCTTTAGTACTTTTGACAGTAAGCTAGAAAAGGCTGTGCAGCAAGCAGAGGTTTATGGAATCCAGGAAGTCCCTGAACTGGTGGGGCATGAGGTACTCGGTAACATAACAGACAATGGTGCTTTAAGAAGCGTTGCTTCCCTGGGCAAGGGGACAATGATTTGGGACCACTGTAAGAGCAGGCTCCTAGAAACCAAAGCTCAAAATGTCTTCCCTGCCAAAGAACAGCTTATGGTCCAGAGAGGGACAGCCCCAGATAATCTTTCCTGGATGGAACAAAAGGAAGCATCAACCTTCAACTTTTTCAACATTTGTCAGCGTCGGAGGGACAGACCTCGTTCTGTGAATGACTTATTGGATGAGACCACGACTTTCAAGCCAGGACATGCTCGGTCAAGGTCCGACATTACCCACGTAGACTGGCGAGTAGTCCTTAACACCATGCCTTTGCAGCAGCAGCAGCAGCAGCAGCAGCAGCAACAGGTGTCCCTTCAAGGCCCTCACTTTTCCAGGCCATCTTTTCTGCTGTCTTCACCCAATAAGGTTGAAGATGCTCAAGGAAATACAGGTATGTTTTACATCAGACTTCTAACGATCAGCTGTTGATTTCTTTTGTCTCCCTTACACCTGCTGACTCCAATACTCACATATGGCTTTTCTTTCTCCCATACTTTGGTATCTTTGCTTCAAATCAGCTCTCTTTTTTATCTTCTGAAGAAGTATTTAGTGAAATTATGGCTATGGTTAAGCCTCCCTTTCTAATCATCTGTGTTAGAGTATTCTGACACCTAAAATAGTATTTCTCAGGACACTGCTTGATACTGTCTATTCATTTCAGATGTTTATCAGATCACACATTGGACTTTTTTAATCTTGCTCTGTGTGTGTGTGTGGTGTGTGTGTACTGTCCTGCAGCTGGCTGAAGGCATCAGGCATCAATGAAGTTTCAGAAACTTACTCAGAATGAGGGACAGTAAATGTCCAATGGAAATGTTTCTTACTCCATATACACATGAGTGTCAGTGACACTCAAAGGACACAGGGAAGAGAAGGCATCATGTCCTGTCTGCTCAGGAGACACAGGGAAGAGAAGGC
>JADRCH010000006.1:12174742-12281165 GCA_019843965.1 Rhynchomys soricoides | reverse complement strand
GAAGGCATCATGTCCTGTCTGCTCAGGAGACACAGGGAAGAGAAGGCTCTGTGGCCTGGCTGCTCAGAAAAAACTCGTAGGAGACATGAAATGAGCTGGCCCTTGAAGGACATGGAAATTCAGGAAAAAAAAAATCCTAGAAGGTGATAGTCAAAATCAGAGTGTGAACAAAGATGAAATGGGTGCAGTGTAGTTCACTTGTAGAACACCTGCTTAGCAGGAAAGGCCCCGAGTTCAATCCCAGCCTGGGGAAAAACCAAACTGAGAATGCAGTGGCGAGTAAGTGTGACCCGAGACAAGATAGCCTTTGGAATGTAGATTATGGCAGTGTGGGTTTCTGTCCATGCTGTGCTACATTTCACAGACAACACAGAGTCACCCTTTAAGATACTTCTTCCCTGCTATACCTACAGCTTGCCACTTCTTGTCTGTCCTTCTAGACTGGTGGTTCTCAACCTTCCTAATGCTTCCACCCTTCCATATAGTTCCTTTTGTTGTGACTCCTAACCATAAAAAAGTTGGAGTTGCTACTTCGAGAACTGTAATTTTGCTACTGCTATGAATTGTAATATAATTATCTGATATGCAGGACATCTGTTATAGAACTCCTGAAGGGGTCACAGTCCGTAGATTGAGAATTGCTGTTCTAGACTCTCACAGATCTTCAAGAACAGATAGCAGGGTTATAATATAGAAGCAGAGGAAAGGTGAGTTTCCTTATAAAGCAAGGTCGTGGTGACTGATCAGATACTAGGGAGACAACACATGGCTGGGATGCCTAAGCCTAGAAGAAATGATAGCTTTGTATTGATCAGTTACATTCATGTAATAGGTAAACTCTTCAACTAGCAAATTACCACAGTAGATGTCTGCTAGAATTCACATGGAATTTGTCAGTAAGTCATCGTAACCATTTGTAGATCTTGGCAGGACCCAGATGAATGAAGAGGTTATCATATTTCCAACTTTATTTTTCCATTGTGTTCTGATTATAAATCCAAGAATAGGGCATCCGTGAGTTCTCTAATGCACTGGTCTTTACCTTTGAGTACCTGACAAACCATGGTTGTTACTCTTCTTTTATTTTACATTTTTTTTTCCCCCAAGATAGGGTTTCTTTGTAAACCACTAGCTGTTCTGGAATTCTCTCTCTCTGTATACCAGGGTAGTCTTGAACTCAGAGAGATCTGCCTGAGTGCTGGGTTTAAAGGCATGCACCACCATTCCTGGCTTGTGATTTAAAATTCTGAATACTAATTTATAGTGAAATATGAGTAAAATTTTGAAAAGGATATTATAACACATGAACTTTGTGGGATTAGAATAACACATCTTAGCCACTGCTTGGTCATTGCAACAGGAGTAGACACACTTGGGCAAACATGGCTGTCATCTCACACCTCTTTTTGACAAGTTCTGGGGAGCAGGCACGATGTGTCATGATTTTACAGCTTAGCAGGTGAAGAGCAGGGCCCATCAAGGGCCTGGTGCTGAGGCTGGAAGTAGAAATGCATTCTTGATTTGTGGCTGATTACTCATTCTGAGCAGTGTACAATTCTCATCTAGGTACATACAGAGAGCTGATGGGAATTGACCCTATGGTTTTGTAGGCACAGAAGTCAGTCTGCTTCTGGGGTCAGGGCTATCTCTTAGGATTAGTTCCTAGTGGCAGAGCCACCCACAGCACAGGGCCTTGACACAGATTTTCACTGTCTTATTTTAGAAACTCGTGAATGTGTTCTGGAGACAACATTGCCTCAGACATAGGCAGTCCAGGGCTGACTTTCAAAAGGAATGCTGACTCATCTAGTGAAGAAAGGATGCTTCAGGGGTCCACCCATGGAATATAGCTTGAATTCAATTTCATTATTACAATGTGCACTATCTGAAAATGATCGTCAGGGGGTTAGGTCATAAAATGATAAACAGGTACAGACCTGAGACACAGTGGCAAAGTTATTCTAAAGAGTTTCAGAGTATGTCGTAGGATCCAAAGCTTCGTTAGGAGCAGCATCTTCCTACCATCCCAGTGTCTGCTGTCCCTGGCCACAGCACCACTCTGAGGGGTTTGACTCTACTGTGAGAATGTCTGACTTTGAGCTCCAGCACTGATGTCAGTTGTATAAAAACATGCTCTTAACAAACATAGATGAGTGTCTGTCTTAATGTTTGTCCCCTCTGCATCACTGTCACACTACTTCCTGAGGAACAGGACACTCATAGGCATGAAGGAATTCCCCAAAGGATAAAGGAAGTAGAGTCCTGTCATTACAGAATGAAGTCCAGGCATACACATCTTAAGTAAAACGTCTAATGACCACGTGGGTGTCAGACATGTTTTTAGATATGAGTAATAGATTGTACGCACACACACTTGCACCTGTATCTGTTTATTGGTTTTATGTATGTTTAATAGATTGTATGTGCTTGCACATGGTAGATGAAGATGCGACTGTCTAGAAAGAATATTCAAGTAAGACTCAGGAGTCATTTCCAAGCTCTACTCCTGACTCACCATATATAGATTTGGAAAAACCTTTTATTGTCTCTTTATAAACTTACCAAGACAGAGTAAATTATCTCTGCAGTCCTTCCCAGCCCTAAAACTGTATCATTCTAGGATGTGCTTGAATGGATTCTGACTCATGGTGATGTAGGAACTAATTGCTATATTCAAAACAAAAGTATGGTTAGAATTTTTCCACAGGTGAGAGATTTCTGTATAACTTATAAGTCTACTGCTGCATGAACTGCAGTGATAACTTTTTAAATGAAAAAAAAAATTAAAGGAATCTTTTATATTCACTGTAGAGCCCCGAAACTCAACCAACTACCAGAATGGAACTGGCTCTCCTCCTGACTGTCACATTTTCATCTGCTGGGCAAGGGCAGTGGTCAGCTGGGCTTTTGTTTCTGTAGGTACCGCTCTGGTGACCCGGCATGCTCCTGGGCTGTGTTTTCTTGTTCTGAGTACTTTAGGAGAAGGTCTCAAGCAGAGATTTTCTTTCCAGCTAGACAGACCACTGCAGTCTAGTCCTTTATCCTGAGCTCTGCTACTGCTTCAGTTCTCTGTCCCCATCTTTCACACACACACAAAAGACAAATTTGGGACTTGTACTAAAATGACTGCTTTTTCAATTATGCTGTTTCTCAAAAGCCCTGGAGCCAGGAGAAATGGAAATATTCATGTGGGTTTAGAATAAGTGAGGTTACCAGGACACAGTGTTTCTTAATTTGTGATTCACCCTCTCACAGATTAGGTAGTACAGAGAAGTTGCTAAAAATAGATCACAGGAAGTTGATTGTGTACGGTCACAGTTTCTGCTGGTTAATGATCCCATTTTGGCCATGGCAGCCATAGGAGACTCAGTGCGTTTCACTGACAGCCTGTATCCCAATTCCTAACACTGCTGTAAAAGACCCAGGAAAATGGAGTGTTTGAGGGTCTTTGTGGGTGTTCTCTTAGTGTACTTTATTCTCTATGGTTATTAATTTTCAAACTGCTGGAGTTACCTTTCTAAAGCACAGGTCTTTTGTGTTACTGTGTTCACAGAAATGAACTGTATGGGGCTGGAGAGATGGCTCAGAGGTTAAGAGTATTGGCTGCTCTTGCAGAGGACCCAGGCTTGATTCCCAGCACCCATACAGTGATTTACAGTTACCTGTAACTCCTGTTCTAGGAGATCTGATGCCCTCTCTGACCTCTACAGGGGCCACACACACACAGTAACCAGACATACATGTAGGCAGAGATTCATACAATAAAAGTATAAGATTGAAACCAACAAAGTCTGGCTCACCATTACTCGTGAAGTTGTGTGAACCTTATGAAGTACTCAGTGTCTTTTCAGCTTTATCACCTGTGCTGTTCTCTGCTGAGGCTTTTTACCATTTTTCAATGGACCTTGTGCTTCCTGGCCCCTGGCTTTTGCCCAAGCTGTGTCTTCATAATGGAGATTCTCCTTGTCCTTTTTGTTTTACATAAATCCTTCATTATCTTTCAAGGGCCAACTCAAATGCCACATTGTCCCTCAGACTCTTCCAGGGTTTTTTTCCTTCTTCAGTACCCTGGTTTTTTTCTTCCAAGCACACTTTATTCTGTTGTATGTTATAGTTAATTGCTTTCTATCAGTCTTTTATCTTAGACCAGAAGCCCTTTAAAAATGTGAGCCATATTGTAGAAAACTTTGTACTGAACCAAGTATGAGCACATGGAAAGTTGAGTTCTGTGTGTGTGTGTGAGAGAGAATATGTATGAGTGTATGTGAGTGTGTATGTGTGTATGATTGCACTTGTGTGTATCTGTAAATATGTGTGAGTGTGTGTGAGTGTGTGTACATGTTTTGTATGTGTGAGTGTATGTGTGTAGGTGTGTGTATAAGTGTGTGTGTGTGTATAGGCCAGAGAGTCCCATTAGATGTCTTTCTCTATTACTCTTTCTGAGGTAGGGTTTCTTTCTTATCCTGACTCTTGCTCATTTTGCTGGACTGGCTAGCCAGCAAGCTCTGGGGACCAACCCTTTTATCTCAGCTTTCCCAGAGCTGTGGTTATAGGCACCTGCTGCCATACCTGGCTTTTTGCATTGGTATTAAGGATTGAAGTCAGGTCTTCATGCTTCTTCCATGACAAGCACTTTACCAACTGAGCCATTTCTTGGTCACTTGTTAGGCTGAAGTCTATGCATTAGCACTTAGGAAGAGCAGGACAGGTAATGAATTGGTGTGCTCTTCCTTGGGACAGACCGTTTGTCCTTCTCTCTGCATTCCTTAGTTGCCTGCTTGGCTTTCTCTGTCCACTTTAGTGTGTCTATTGTTCTTGTTCAGCTCATGTTTAGGCAGTAATGTTGGCAAGACTTTATGGGTGTAGCTTCTGACATTACAAATCTTAAAAACATACAAGTATGTTATACAGACTGAACAGGTTGTGTTTGTGTATTTAGGAATATGTGTGTGTGTGTGTGTATACACATATATGAATGTAACAATAATTAATGAAAAAGAGGCCATGAATTTGAAAGAGAGCAAGGAGTGGTATAATAGGAGGTTTGGAAGGATGAAAGGAAAAGAGGAAGTGATATAATTATAATCCAAAAATAAAAGAAATAATTTAAATAAAATCAGGACAGAATAGCTATATTTTTCCTCCTAAAACGGAGGAGAATGGCTTCTATTTTCCCTCCTTACCTTTAGCTGTGCCAAGTTGAATAAAACTTGTTATTAATATTCATAGTAAAAGAATTAATTTTGCACCCAGTCTCCTGCTAAGAAGTGTTCATTCATTATCTTATTTCATATTTACAGTAGTTTAATATAATGGGTAATGTTGACCTGATTCTACAAGTAGGAATGGGGACTTAGGAGGTAGGTGACCTGACCCACAGCCATGCGGGTGAGACTGGGATCCAACTAGGGTAAACCCAGAGAGGACATGCGACTGCTCTATTACACTACCCTCTATCTCTAAAAATGTCTAGGACTCCTTTGCTCCACCACAGATAAAACAGTTTGATCTAGATTGAAGTTCTGGAAATTAGAGTTCTACTCTCAACTTGCCCACCTTGTAACGTAATTTTTGCCCAGTCAGTTTGCTTCCTGGAACCTCTTTGCAGTCTTAAATCAGAATGTTTCCAAAAGCCAGCGAACGGTGGCATAGCTTGTCGTCGTAAGGCCTTTAACATTTTTCCTTCTCATCAGTTACTGAACCCTTGGCTCATGCCAGGCACATGTGCAGCAGTACTTAGCAAAAGTCCCAGAGAGGGGCAGTCCCCAGGGGTTTTTCTCCTTTTGCTCTTATCCTCAGTATATTAATGGTGTCTCTTTTCTCTGCTCTTTGGTATTACATGGCTCCAGCAGCTCCAAGGCCTTCTATGTCAACAATCAAACTCAGAAGCAGGAGACAGCAGTTCTTTTGGGTCTCTTTCTCAGAGGCTCCTCGTGGCACCCCAGGCTTAGACTGGGTGGCACTCCCAACCTCAAGGCAGTTTCCAGTGAAGGACAATAGAGTATTGTAAGTGTTAAACAAACTGTGGTTCTTTCCTTGTGCTAGAGGAGAGGCCATGTCCCCGAGCATATACCTGATCAAAACTTGGGTTCTCCTGCAGAAGCAGTTCACGAGTTTTGCCTTAGCTGGAGTTGAGAGAGTAGAATTTTTAGGATTCCTTCTGGCTCTTACATTTCTATGATTCTCTAAGTTATACAAAGATGTGTAATGGAATTGTCTTAAAGTCTAAGGAAGGGAGATTCTTTTAAGTTTATTTTCTTTAGATCATAGAAGCAGAGCAGAGAGCTCACTGTGGCACATAATGACATAAAAGTTTATATTTAGGATTGTTTGCTGGGTTAAAAAGTAAGGTTTGTGATCTACTAATCAAGTTTACATCAGAAAATAGAAATTGACCAGGACTTGATTGCCTATGGCTACTATTGCTTATCACAAAAATAACATATCTAGCTCATATTTTTCTTAGAGCCTATGTAGGTGACCTGCCTTTTCTTCTAGGTTTATGAGGGAGAACAAATAAGATGCCTTTTACTCCTTAAGAAAGTTTCCAGTATAACTGTAAGGAATATTATTTGATATTCATAATTATGAAATATTCATTATTTGAAATTCATAATTTGATATGCATAATTATTTGATGCTGGCACCAAATAATGCCAGGTGCTGGCATCTTTTCTGAGAGAATAAGTTTATTAAGAAAAGTCTGTGGGGATAACAGCAGGATATACAAGAGGAAGTGAGGATCCAGTATTGATAGTGTAGCAGAAGCCAGAGGCCTTGAACCTGACCAATAACTCATTGCAATGAATATTTGCAAGTAAATCTGTGTGGACAGAAGGGTGTAGTGTGGGGCACACTGCAGCTTCCACTACTAGATTTTGTGTGTGTGTGTTCTTATTATTTATTATTTTATTTTATTTCGGAGGGGAAGTTTAAAGGAGGGGAGGGTGGATACGAAGGGATAGGAAGATGAGTGGGATTGGGGTGTATGATGTGAAATTAACAAAGAATTGATGATAAAAAGTAAAAAAATAAAAAGAAACTGAAGAAAAACCAGGCAGAGGGTGTAAGGTAGTGTGTCTGCGTTATGCTGGACAAAAGTATACTGGCACCACGGAGCATGCTTAGCACGGTTCATATGCTTCACGGGGAGCACAGGATGAGTGTAGTCTCGTTAGTTTCACTTCTCCCCATGCCAATATAAAGAGAGCAAAGCTTTAAATTAGTTCAAAGTGATTTCTCTAGCCGCCGCCTTGAACACAATTGAAAACTATAACATGAAACGAATTAGAGAGTTGTCAGCTATGTTTCATGAGCTAAAATTGCAAAGAGTAATGTTAGTGATCTAGGATGCCAGAGAAGTCCTCAGTGAGGAAGGAGTATTTCACCTGAGATCCGAGGGCCGTTCACTAAGCTAAGGTGGTAAGAAACCGCACATAGAGGGGATGGTCAGGGAGCTGACTGCACAGGAGAACAGAGGCCCATAACACAGAGGATATTCAGACCAGGTACACTGACTGAACGTGGTATGTTTCAAATCTCTTTCAAGACACTCAAAAGTATCCTGGGTGTTGAGATTAGGATCCTTTACAGGAAGTCTAGAACGGAGGGTAGGGTAGGATGACCACCTTTCTAGTAGCCATTTGTGTCCAGTAAGGGGCCACTAATTAGACTAGCACTCTTGGGTTTCATTTGCATGCACCACCCTAGGAAGGAGGGGTGGCCTCTTTGCAAATTTAAGAGAGGAACTAGGTAAGAGTCTCTCTCCCAAGAAGTACCAGTTCTGCTTTCAGCCTGCTCCAGATCTGTTCCTGCACGTCATCTGCCTTTCTTGTGAGTCTCAGAAGGGGAGGGCTGTGGCTGTTGAGGGCTACCCTGGGCTTGTGTTTGCTACAGACCTAAGTTGCATCCTCCAACCAGCTGAGCATTCTATCTGCTTGTGTCTCACGACCTTGCCAGCCTCAGTTGGTTTAAATCTTTGGTGAGGAAAAAGGATGCAGTTTACTGGGTCTCCTCCAGCTATATTGGCACGCATAATGGATTGATGGGTAAAATGCTGGAGAGGCCAGTTGTGCCCAACACTTCTGGAAGCCATGTCAGAAGAAGCAGAGTTTGAGGCTAACCTGGACTTAATAGCTAGACCCTGACTTAAGAAAGGAAGGCAGAACAGATGGACAGAGTGGGAAGCCCTGCTAGTCTGTATCATATGAGGAGATGACTTTCAGTCTGACTGTGGCAAAGAAAAGGAAGTGGGACATGTGAACAGTAAAGGGGTCAACTTTCGGACAGATGGAGTATAAACCGGTAAGGAAAGAAAGGCCCACCATTTGAGTGCCACTTTGCTCCCTGTCTTCTCAATAACCAGCTCCACCCGGTCCAACGTTGACACTACCCCCTCTTCAAAAAGTGACAGAACTTCTCAGATGGAGATCTTTCTTCTCTGAACCCATTAGCTGAACTTGTTTAAAGGTTTTGAGCACTTTGGACTAGACAGTGTGGACTCACAGACCCGTTTTCTCTTCCCTTCTGTGGGCTATCAACAGCAGATCCTAGCAAAGCTCCCCACAGATTCCAGCAAAGTTACCTGTTGATACATTGTACAGACATTGTTAGAGACGCCCCTGGTATATGGGAGACAGACATCAGGATTACTGTCATTGGAGGAGAGAATTCTTGGCAGAAAATATTAGAGGAGAACTGAGAACATTTTTCTAATTTGAGGGTAAGGTGTGTTCTCACTAAGGGGGTGAAAATAGGAGCAGGGTAGAGAGGGGTGAGTAGTACATAAAGCATTGGAGTAGAGGGAGCAGTTCCAAAGTATTGTACCTGCAGAGGCCTTGAGGCTTCTAGAAGAGACATAGGGAGGTTGTGGATCGAGTGTGAGAAACGATAAACAGAAGGGTCAGGGCAGACGGTACCCTCAGCATGGATTATTAATGTGGGATTGTGAAAATAACATGAATTTGAAAGTTCCCATTTTTGTCAGCTGGTGGTGGCGCATGCCTTTAATCCCAGCACTTGGGAGGCAGAGGCAGGCAGAAGGTTCAAAGCTAGCCTGGTCTACAGAGTGAGTTCCATGACAGTCAGGGTTACATAGACAAACCCTGTCTTCAAAAAAAAAAAGTTCTGATTGTTTAGATAGAGTTACATCTATAGTTGAAATGGTATAATGCCTTTAATTTACTTTCAGGCATTCTAGGAAAATAATGAAATCAAAATCAAGAGTTAAAGGGAAGAGGTGACAAAACAAAACAAGGTAGAAACTTGATGGTGTGTGTGTGTCTGTGTGTGTCTCTGTGTGGTGAACACATACGTATGTGTGCATGTTTGTGGATATACTTTCTTGTGTGAATATGGAGACCAGAGACCAATAGCATCATGTGCCTTCCTCTGTCTCTCTCCACCTTGCTTTTTGAGACAGGCTTCTCATTGAATCTGGAGCTCACTGTCTTGGCTAGATTGGCTAGCCTGCAAGCCCTCGGGACCTTCCTCTCACCAGCCCCTAAGTGCAGAGGTTACAGATCTGCACTCCTGTTTGAAATTTTCCGTAATGGAATATGGAAGGTTAAGCTTGGGAGCTTGGACTAAATATGGCTTTTAGAATGTGTGAATGATTTAATCTGATAAGGAATATGGGAAGGGCTAAGAGACCCAGAAAGCTATGGGGTAGCCAGGAAGGAGGCCGACTGGCTCTTGATGAAGACGGATGTCATGGGAATGGAAACTTTTTGGAGAACTGATGAGGAAATAATGGTAAAGAGGAACCCTGGTGGGCAGGGTGTCGGGTGGATGGGGAGTGCAGAAGTAAGTCAGGTGTGGGCAGGAGTGTTCTCTCTTCCTCTTTAGTTAGCTGCAGTCATGGTTCTGATATGGGGAGGACCAGGAGAAGAAGAAAGGGACCTTCATTAAAGAGGAAGTGAGCCAGCTCTGACTGCTAGCAGAGAAGCTGGGCAGCAGGGAGTACAGGTGGTGGGTGGGCTTGCTTGCTTCTTAGTTTTATGAACAATTTCTGTGGTTGCTTCATTATGAAAGTTGTGGGTTATGGTGATTTTTATTTTAAGATCATGTTTCTGCATTCCCCCTCCCCAGGGAAATTATGTAACTCTTTTTATTGATCTATCTGAATCACTTATATTCATTAATATTGAAATTCTCTTGTGAAATTGAGCACTTTAAAATATATATGTAAATTAATGATAAGATCTAGAGAAAACTCCAACTATGACAAAATAATGAGTTTACATATATGTGTGTATATAAGTATATACACATCTATATCTTCTCATTTGTCAGTAGCAAAAAGTATTTAAAATAAACTTCAGATCAAATAGAAAGTAATAGTTGCTAGAAATCAGAGACATGGTAGTTCTCCATTCCCTTATAGTTACAGATGGTTAATCCTTCAAGCACAAAATTTAAGAAAATATGATATGAACACTGCTGATCTGAGAAAGGAATAGCTCTCTGAGGAGCTTCCCGGCCTTTCCTGTCTTCCTGCCTTGTTTATTAGTTGTTTGGAGACAGGATTTTTCATGACTGCCTAGGCTCACCTCAGACACAGCGGTATTCCTGTTTCTACTTCGTGCATGCCCAAGCCTGGAGGAGAACAAAGATACAAGTTTCTATTGGGTGGGGAAACAGTGTTGGAGCACACTTTAGCTTTAATACCCTGGAGATTTCCTAGCGAAGTTCTTGTCCCTTCCATCTGACCTGTCACCTGCATCTGAGGTATATACCTCGGAAAGGAGTGAGCATGGGCTGCTGTGCTGCTGGGCTGAGGCTGCTGCAATAAATGGCTCTCAGGAAAGTAAGAAAAGAAGGTGGTAGTTTCTGTCTAAAAGCAGGAGAGGTGGGTTCTGCTTCACTCAAGGACTCACAGTGGGGCCGCCAGGTTACAGGAGGGCTGAGCAGGGCACAAGCTGGGGTCTGACTGTGAAAGGACAGCCTGATGATAGAAACAAGAGGGCGGGGGCAGCACCACTCAGCCCACCTGCCTCCTGGCTGTCAGCGGAGGTGCCTGCAGGTAGGCACCCATTATCTCTTTCTACAAAGGGACTGGTGTAGCTTGTGAGAAATTAATGGCGTTTTAGTTACTGCAGAAATAGTAATGAATTAATGTTAGGACCAGGGACGTAAAGCAGCTGAAACAGGTCTTTCTCCACCTCTTGTCTCTCCATTCCTCTGGAGGTTTGGTCTTTTAAGATGAGAGCTAGCTAGTCCATCCGCCTGTCCTTCCTTCCTTCTTTCCTTCCCTCCTTCCCTCCCTCCCTCCCTTCCTTCTTTTCTTTTTCGCTTGCAAGTGTGATCTATCTTCAGGGAATAACTCTGTTTGTGGCTCTCTGTAGAATGTGTCAGCAGAGAGATTAAGAAATAGCTTAGACATTAAAATTTCTACCAGGTCACTTTATTAAAGTTCTACATGGCATTCATCGAGGGTTGTCACAGATTAAAGATGCTGCGACTTGATAAGTTTGTCGGTGAGGGAAGGGAGAGAAGAGGATGGAGAGGGAATGAGGCTCCTCGTGGGCTAGATGTTGTTAGAAGCTTCATTTCTAATTTAACAAGCACTCTTTTTGTTTTCATTTTTTATTTATTTAAGACAAATACTTGCTTTGTAGTATAGGGCAGTATAGTTCTCAGTGTGTAGCAGGCTGTCCTTGGACTCATGAGCTCCATGATCCTCCTGCCTCAGTTTTTCCAGTGCTGACATTACAAGTATATACCTGTACCCACCTAACAATATTATGCTTACTAAGGGCCTGTTGTTTGTAGTGGTAAGGTGTTGTAAAAAGTCAAAGGCAGGAGGATAAGCAGGGAATTAGCTTGTGCGCAGGAATACGCTCTTGTGTTTTGGAGCTCTCTAGAATTTACCTAGAAAGGGAGGGACCTGGCAGTGTGACTGATATACAGGGCACATGTGCTGTGTTCACAGCTTTCCCAGATTTCTGTTTGGCTCCCAGGCCCCTGCGTCACACTGACATTGTGTGTTCTATATGTACTCTTGCACTTGTTCGCTACCTTGGGGTAAGACATTTGCCAGTTAGGTGTCACCTGGAATGTCACTATTTTGTTTTATCTGAACCAGAAAGATGTCACACCCCACACCCCCCATGATTGGTTTCATATGCCTGCTTTCTCATAATTAATTATTACTTTGACTTTTTTTCTTTCTAGAACACAAGCAGACATTCCCAAACATACTGAAGAAGGGTTATCTGGAGATCAGGAAGAACCATGACAGTTACTGGCAAAGCTGTTATGCAGAGCTCTCACCTTACAACTTAAACTTCTACAGCCTTGACAGCAGCGAGAATCAAAACCTTTATGCCACGTATCAGCTTTCCCACTTCCAGAGCATATCTGTTTTAGGCAATCTTGAGGCCAGGATGGTAGACACTGTTCTCTATGACAATTCTCAGCTGCAGCTAAAGGCAGAGTCCCCATGGGAGGCATTGGACTGGGGGCAGAAGCTCTGGGAAGTCGTGCATGCTGCTGTGCCCAATTACATGGGACGGCAGGACGAGATGGCAAACTGTCCAGGACTTGGTCATCATGTTGACTGTGCACAGAACCACTGTTTCCAGAAGAAATCCAGTGGGCTGTTGGCCTCCCCTGCCTTGGATAGCCCTGAACAGTACCAGAACATCCTCAAATCAGGGACACTCTACAGACTGACTGTCCAAAACTGCTGGAAGGCCTTTACATTTGTGCTGAGCAAGGCCTATCTTACGGCTTTCCACCCTGGCAAGCTAGACGAAGATCCTCTGTTGAGCTACAATGTGGATGTGTGTCTGGCTGTGCAGATAGACAACCTGGATGGTTGTGACTCTTGCTTTCAAGTCATTTTTCCCCAGGATGTCCTCCGACTTCGGGCTGAGACCCGACAGAGGGCTCAGGAATGGATGGAGGCTCTGAAGACAGCAGCCAACGCTGCAAGGAGTTCCGAGCAAAACCTTCAAGTCACACTGAGGAACAAACCCAAGGATCAGCTAGGTGGCCATGAGCTGCGGAAGAACAAACGCCAGTCCGTGACCACCAGCTTCCTGAGCATCCTGACTACGCTGTCTTTGGAGCGAGGACTCACTGCTCAGAGTTTCAAATGTGCAGGTATGGAGTGCACGTCTAGCCTGATGCTCATGCTGGATCTTCCCCAAGCCCTACAATGGCAATTCACCTTTAAACCTTCTCATACAACAGTACAGACGTTTGTGTTAAAATTGTCTGTTTATAAAAAGTATCTCTCCTCTAAGAAGTGTACTTCATTAACAAAATATGCTGGGTTCTAGGTCAGCTAGGGCTATGAAGTGAGACCCTGTCTCAAAAAAAAAGGAAAGAAAGAAAAAGAATCTAAGTAGCACACAGGAGGCTAAGTCAGGTTGAAAGCTAGTGTGGGCTACATTTCAAGTATCAGGTCTGTCAGGGCTACTGTGTTTCAGTGTGAGACCTTATTTCAAAAATAACACAAACTGAACAAAATCTATCCATCCTAATACCCTTTGGTAATGTAAATAAAAGGAGCCATGCTGTACCTCAGTGAATCAAAATGACTTGACCAAAGCCTGACCAGAATGGAATTTAGGCTTCCTGAGTCAGCCATGATTCCATCTCCTCTGCCTTCTTGAATAAAGATCACTGTGACTGTGTATGTCACAGATTGTTTCATGATAGACCTTAGCATCTCAGCTAACTACTGACATTCCTTAGGCAAGGCAAATGATCCTAGCTAGCAGCTGAAGTTGATCATGACCTTGTCAAATCTTGTTACAGTAGAATCTGTAGAAAGTTAGCATTGAGGACAGGGTGGAGATTGCCAAAAGGAGGGTGAACAGCAGGCGACTGCTGAGGTAGGAGGGGAAGCCTAGTGTCCCTGGTGAACAGCAGGCGACTGCTGAGGTAGGAGGGGAGCCTAGTGTCCCTGGAACCTCTGAGCAAGGTTGACACAGAGTGACACAAGCTCAGCTCTGCGACAGTCTAAACTCTTGTTATTCCTCTGTATCCCCATTCTCCTTGCCTCCCACAAACACTAAGATAGGAAGAAAAGGGGGAGAAAAGACCTTCCCCAAACCAGACTTGTCCATCTACTAAGCTAAATTAAAGTTACTCCCTTCCATTAAACCCCCAATTTGTGATAACTTACTACAAAGACAGACTTAAATTGGAACCTGATGAGAAGTTTTAAATTCAAGGGTTTTAGATTTATAAGTATGCTGATTAAAAGTGAACAAGAACAAGGAGCTCACCACCAGCCAAGGGCAGGTTTTATACTGTGTTCATGCCCTGCATTGAAAAAAGCAAATGGTGGTGATTGGAATGAAAACCCACACTTTAAATTCAGTGGAGTCATGATGGCCACCTTTTTATTGGAAAACAATGGACTTTAAGGAGGGTCTCAGGGACTGTGCGTAGGAACTTTGCAGTGGGGTTGGCAAAAGGAAAAACTCTGAGCCAGAAATACCAGCACAAGCAGATGTGGCAGTACCCACCTGTACTTCTAATACTTGGAAGGTTTCGAGGCAGGAGGATTACCAGTTTGAGGCCAATCTGGAATAGATCATGAAAACCTGTCTCAGAAAACAAATAAAAACATGGTGAGAGCCAGCAGAGAAGCCACAGGAGGTGTCTGTATATATGACAGAGCAGACCTTGTGCTGAATCAGTTAGCTACTTCTGGAAGTGGTTTTGATAAGAAAATACTACTTTTAGTAGTTTTTGTTTGTTTAATTTGTCTTTTTTTTTCTTATTTTAGAAATTGTTAGCATTTCAGTGTCTCTTTGGTGCATATATTATTATATTTTGGAATTCAGGCATTCAGCAATACTATACTAATTGCTTACAAGATAGGCATCCTGAATTCATATTTGTGTGACATTAGATTGCTGTAGAGTCCGTAAAATTGGAAAATAGGAGACTAGCCCAGCCTTGTTCTCAAGGCAGTCACTGGAGTATCCGCCTTAAGAGTCTGTACAGTAAGAGAATGAAGAAAGCCTCCGGTGGCTGTGAAGGCTGCCATTCAGTTAGCACTTCTCACCTGTCTCTCAGTTTGCTTCCTGAAGGATATGCATTGCCCATGTGTTGCATTGCATTGAGAAAAGGGAGAGCTGGCGAGCAAGCCCAGTGCATCTCAAGCTTGGAGAGAGAAAAACAGGGAAAGCCAGAGAGGAGACGAGGCACGGAGAAGGAATCGAAGCCGAGGAGGGAAAGTATTACATAATGGGCAGGAGCAGAACTTTCTGGCAGTGCCTGTCACCCGGTTCCCTGTGACAGGATGCCTCCCTTGGCTGTCTAAATTTGGAGCCTGATAAATCTGGATTGTTGGAGGATAGCTAAGTAGGCACAGGGAGACAAGTGTAGTATGGGTTGCTCTGCTCAGCTGTTACTTCATGCTTTGGTTTGGCACTCCAGTGGGTGCAGGTGCGTTTCTAATTTAGGGTGGAGAAACTGCTAACTTACATATGTAATGTACAATGTAGCACATTCCAGTGTAAAACCAATTCTGCTTCATCTTCCCTTTTCCATTAGAGAGGATGGTATTCACACCATGCTTTACAACATGTGTGGTTTGCAGGTCTTTTCATTCCTAGTACTAAACCTGTAAGATTGGTTTCCTGCCTCAGGTTGGGAATTATTCTGTGTGTCCTGTAGGGGGCAGAGTCTCAAAAGAAAAAGAAAAGAAAAAACCTTGTTCTACAAACCTGCATGTTTTTTAAATTAGTCGGAGGCTGTTTGTCATATTAGAAGTTGTTATGCAGATGACCCTTTTAAGGATCCATGTTTCTCACAGCATTGGTAATTTAAATCACTTGCTTTGCTTTTTGTAACTTTGTCCTCCTGATGACACAGACTTCGTGGAAAAGCAGCTGGAGCCTAGCATGTTTGCCTTCCATGCTGTCAATCAATCAGTCCAGCACATTGGACTTCATGCATTCTTTGAGAAGCAAATTCACAGACTTTCATGGCTTTAGTGTATCTCTTTAGACTGTTAAGGTTTAAATGTCTGCTTAGTCCTTCCCCCGTTAAATATTTTGGATGAATAAGTGTTAAGTCAAAGGCTGCACTGAGTAGGCTCTTTATTCTGTTGTCATTTGGTTACTATTCAGAGGAGCCAGAAATACTAGCTTTTACAGATATAAAATAAGAACAGTTGGCCCTATTTCACTAAATTCTTTCTCTACGTGAAGACTTCTTAGGTCTTTTAAGTTTTAAACAGTTCCTACAGAGAAAATGGAGCATGACCATCCAAGGATGCCAGAGGTTATGGTTTTGAAGCTATATGTTGAGCCATAACTGCATATTTCTTGGCTCATGCTTAGACTTAGGATAGTTGTGTGTGGTAGCGCACAGCTTCCTTGCCAGCTCCGTGGCTGCTTAGGAAACTCTTGCTACAGAAACCTAACCATGTTCATGCCTGTCTCCCGGGGACCATGAGCTTGCCAGTCCCACTTCCTGACATCTGAGAACCCATTCCTGTACTTGTTTGATTATTTTCTGCTTGCCCAGTACTTGGGTGTGCCTGAGGACAGAGCTTTAGAAATATGGATGTAGCCCCTTTCCTCATTAGACTGTAGGCAGCCAAATTTGGAAAGCCAAATTACATTTATTAAATAATTACATTGGTAACTGCCAAATAGCAGCCACAACCAGATTCACAGACGTATGTGACAGCCACATTCCAGATTCCAGAGCCTTCAGAGGTAGGTAGTGCCAGGTAGAACTGTAGGAGATTATTTCTAGACTATAAAGAAAGGCACTAGATGCAATTGCACTTCATGTTTGACCATGACATCACAGAAAGCTCTTGAGCAGAGCAGTATATACTGGACAAGGTGCTGCAGAACTGTTATTTGGGGATGCTTTAATATGGCCTCTGTCGAAAGCTTCTGCAATATAAAATGAGGTGTGCTTTAGTGAAACTATGAGCTGGAATTCAGAATGGTGTTTAACAGTGAGGAATCTGTGATGTTAAAAATTAATGCTTAGAAGGTGATTGTACACTTTATTAAAATATTTATGAAGTGCATAGCCATTAGTGGTTCTAAATTTGGTTATTCATAACTGCCATATAAATTAGACTAAAAGATAACATGCTTGTTTTCTTTAGGAATTTGACATGTGCACCTACTCAGCAGATACATGGTTTTCTTGGTGTTAGGGCACACAGTAATTTCCCAGCAACTAAGGAACCTAACAGTTGAGTACAATAGTTTGAAAAGACTGTGACTCTATGATGTGACAGGGATGCAGTGCTCACCTTCAGAATTGTTCCTTGTGTGACTGTTCTGTAATCTAGATGTGATTTGAATGGTCCACTCAGGAGTGGAACTGAAGTTGAGTGTGGGAAGGGACGAAGAGTGGGCTTAGGGATTCCTCCTGCTTCCCTCTGCCGGGTTTTTTTTTTTTTTGTTTTTTTTTATGGTTTTGTTCCCTGGCTGCTGTTTAACCTCTGGGGACTGTTGTTGGTGATTGTGCATCTTTGGCATCAAGAGCTGTTACTTTCCTTTTTCTTCCCCTCCAGCCCTTGGGAGGGGGAAAACTCAAAGGGGGGAAAAGTTTTGCTGTGAATTCTTCAGCCATTTAGTGCAAATTCCTGTAATTACCGGCATTGTGTCTCCTCTGAATGGCACATAATGCAGCAGAAGCCATTCCTAATTGAGACCTTACAGGAGGTACAAATCCCCTCTTTGTTCAGCCTGACAAATTAGTGCCAGAAAGTGGCAGGGTCCGAATGGGAATCAAAGGCAAGAAGCACAAAGATGGGACTTAAGGCTACAGTAATAACCCTCTCTTGTCCTGAAGGAAAAAAGTAATGACCAATGAAAATGAAGGCTTTTTTCCCCCCTTGTGTGTGTGTGTGTGTGTGTGTGTGTGTTGTTGTTATTGTTGTTGTTATAAATTCCCTTGACATGACAGCACCTCAGGGCTGCTCTATTTATTTAGTAAAAGTGATTAAATAGTAATACAACAGTGTAGCCCATTGTTTCTCTGGGTACTCCCATCTCACAGACCCCTGTTGCCTTGGCTAATTGATTGACAATGAACCTCTGAAAAAGAAGTTTGTTGTTAGGACCTGGGATGTGGAGCATCCCTGCACCCTACTGTGTGCATGCTCGGTTCATTTCTGTGTGAACTGTACTCAGCTTTTCCTTTGCTTCACCTCACTGCTTCTTGCTCCCTTTGCTCTCTTTCTGTCTTGCGTTACTTCTCTGCTCCCCCTTTCCTCTCCGACACAGACAAGCAGGTATCGGAGAGTTAGAATTTTAGTACAGGATTTGGAGAGATTTATCTTTGAGGTCAGCTCTCCATCCCTGCTGGGGGTGGGACAGAAAACAGTAGACAGAAAGAGGGAGGAGAGGGATTGTTGGTGCTTTCTGGCTCTTTAATGTGTGGGAATGGTTGTCTGGAAGTAGTGTTTGCTCTAAGATTTTTTTTTTCCTGGTCCCCCTGAAATTCCTTGCTCAATTGCTTGAAGGGGGAAAAAAGTCCTTACTCCAGTAGCATTTACATGTTGGGGGAGGGAGAGTTTGGAGCAGAAACAAACCCTTTTTTCAGTGGCTCTCAGTCCTGAGAAACTAGACTTGAAGATCAGCTAGGGCTGTTTGTTGGTGTAGCTCAGGACCTTAAGGATGCTGGAAGCTGTGGGAAGATGACCAAAGGCCCTTAGGCAGATAATTAATGGCCCCCTGTTATATATGCTCAACTAGCTAAGCTGAAGATAAATCCCTAATTTAACTCTGTTACAGCTGCAAAAACAAATCATGTTAAGCCCCCAGGAAAGCAAAATATGTTAAACAAACAGTATCGACTTCGCTAATGCCACATGGCATTTCGAGTGATAAATGGGGGCATATTTCTGGCAAGTGCCTGTTTTATGACATCTTTTAGACATAAAGGATACCTTCACCCTAGCAATACAAGCATCCCGATAGAAAGTATGGAGAGGTTAATTATTCATTCGGTAGCTACCAGTTTGGAAGTAAGCAACAGCTCTTTCTGCCTTGGGCCTAGTCAGTTACTTATTAGCCTTGAAGTAAATCCTGCAAAGTGGTAATTGTTGAGAAAGAGACATTGAATCTGGCAGCTGATTGTGTGTGTGAGTCTACTTAAAGGAAGATCTCTTGGTTCCCAGGAGCAAAGAGGAGCAGTTATGCAGTTTACATGTTAGTGTAAACATGTTAGGCAAGATTTATTTTCACCCTGTGTGAAAAATTAGGGGTAATTTGGTGTACCAAAGTGGAAGGTCTTCTAAGGAAATGAACCTGGAAACCAAAAAGAAGAGACTTTTGGTTTTGTTTGCTATCCTTTTATTTACTACTGCTTCAGATTTGTCTCCTTTTGGTAGGAATAGGAATAAAGCAGAGATTTATCTGATTAGTGTATGGGAAGGTAGAGAATTAGAGGTAGAAAAACAAGGAAGAAAAACGCAAATATATCCTCCAAGGCATAGAATTGGCTTGAATAAATAAAAAACACTTAATCTGATGTTGAATTGTCATGTCATCCAAATTATCTTGTTAGTGTTTTGTGTTGTGGTTTCTTATACAAAGGAGAGGTCACTAGGGTTTAGTGCGTGTGCATATGCATGTCTGTGTGTGCACTAAATGGCTAAATTTTATTCTCTAACCTTGAATATGAACACAAATGTTGCTTGTAGTAAAAATATCTTCAAGTAGAATTTTAATTTTAATGTTCATGTCAACAAATATTTAGAAGGGAAAAAAATCATATTTATTTATTAATTTATTTATTAAATCTATTAAAAATGTATTTAAAACCTTACATGTTTTACACACACTCTCCCAGGACCCATGGGATATGTAAACAGGAGTGACATACAGGCTGTGCCCTCAAATGGTGTGTACAGGTGTTGGAGGGAATGCTCAAGACAATGAGTGTGGGTGGCCACTGACTTGAGACCCTTGCAGGAGAATGATTTGAAAGCTGAAGAGTTAAAGTGGCCTTTCATTTTAACTTCCATTTTAGACTTTGTTTTTAAGCTTCAGGAAAATGTCGTTGGCTTTTATTACATCTTGTAATAATTGTATGCCTAGATGTAGTAGGTACCATGTGAGGCACAAGAGAAGCTAGAGGTGTGGCCTGGAATGCCCAGGATTTAATTGGTTGTTGTTGAGGATGCACAAAGGGAAATGAGGCTACTAGATATGAGGTCAGATCTGCTGTGCAGTGCCTGATGTTTAGAAAGACATCTGGCATCTAGCCTGATCCCCAACACTGTGAAACTTGGGTTATCAGAGGTCACAGTTATGTTGTTGTTGTGAATGACTGGCAGTTTTACCCAAGCATTGCTGACTGATAGGTCCATGTTGTTCTAAAAGGTTGTCCAGGAAGATTTAGAGTTTATTAAGGACAAACACTGAAGTCCTGCCTGGGTTTCCAGTTCCTTCCTGGATTAATCACTTCATTTCTCTGTACTTTCATTTTTCTCATCTCAAATGTGAGAACATAATTACTTACATCCACCTTATTACACTGAGTGTAGATAATTTGAATTTAAGGACTGAGGACATGACCTGGCACCTAGTAAGGCTAGCTTTTATTAATATCTGCCTACATCTGACAATTGCCCTAATAGTGATCACGTAAATGTACATACCACAGTTACAGCTATTACAAAACCAAGTTGGAACACTAAGATGTAAAATGGCAGAACTGAGCAAGTCAAGCTAGAGAAGTGGCTGAAGACAAATGAGATGAGGCTTAGAGTAATGGGTACCCAGTCTTGTACTCACATTCAGAAAATTGACTGCAGAGATGGAGGGCAAAGGAACCTCGAACAGCAGTAGTCCATGTGGGCGTACAGATGAGCCAACTGGAAGCCAGCACTGGGTCTGCTTTGACTCTGCCAAAAGCATTTACAGGCCCCCAAAGAAATGATACCTAGCTGGTGGGACAGCTTGTAAAGGGACCTGCTGCAGAGCATGTCCACCCCAGTTAAATTAGATCTCATGACCCACAGGTAAAAGGAGGTAACAGACTTCTGACTGTGCACTGCAGCTCCAACACCCCCCACATGAGTGGATACTTACAACATAAACTTTTTTTTGTTTTTTAAAGAGATATCCTTAATGTCTTCTGTCCTGGCCAGACCACATCTAGAATGTTCAGTTATGGATGTTGCTCTTTAAGAGTAAACATCCACATCTGTTGATATAGAAGATGTTGAAGATACTAAAATCAGTGTATTCATGTTACTAGAAGCGGGAGGACAAAATGTTAATGTTTCATATTTGAAAGCTGACCCTTGCAAAATCGGCTCACTCAGTGTAGTTCCATTTGACTAATGCAACAGAACTAGTGCAAGTGGGTTGCACTTCCTGTGGCCAAGGGAGGAAAGGAGCACAGGCATGTCTAGTGGGATTAGAATACCTCGGATTTCAGATGTCAGGGTACTTAGATTGAAGGCTGGAGAGATGGTTCAGAAGATAAGAGCACGGCTGCTTTTCTGGAGGTCCTGGGTTCAATACCTAGCACCCACACGACAGCTCACAATGGTCTATAACTCCAGTTCCAAGGGGTCTAGTACCCTCCTAGGGACGCTGTGGACACCAGGCATACAAGTGGTGCACAGATATATATGCACCAAAACATCATACACATAAAACAAAATTAAAATAAAAACATTGTTTAAAAAGACACTTAGATATGTGAGCTTGTCTCTCTGCAAGACAGATGTATTGAATTCAGATCTTCTGCAAGTGTATATTGAGCTCCTACTAAGTTCTGAGCACCATGCTTGGTATACAGAAAGCAAGCCAGCCTTATTTCATGTAAGTAATTATAACACAATTAAATTGAGATCTTTAGTTCTTTCTACTCCTCTCCCATGTTCTTGTTCTATACAGTCTTTTTTATCTCTCATCCTGTTCTTTTTTTAATGTCTCTTGTTTGGACATAAATGAGATTAATGTCTTCCATTTAAATATCATTCAATAAAACCTTTTTCCTTTGGTAAAGAGAACTTATTCCAGTAGGAATATCAATTGGAAAAGACGGATGATGGGAATCCTTTTCCTGGCTCTGATGTCTGTCATTGTATAAATTACTCTACTTTCTATCTTTTTTAGAGTCTAAATTTCTAGGTCTAGGAAAAAAAATCTTATGGGTAGCAAGAATATGAACACACACTGAAACAGTAGCATGAGTCTATGAAGAACAACGTTGTATAATTTGTATTTTAAACTACTTCACGTCCTGAAATTCAAGGAGTTTGATCACTTTATGTAAGTAGGCCGTTTGGTTTTATAGGATATAAATTTGCCTTTTTGATTTATTCCTAGTATTTTCATCACAGAAGTCACAGGTATCTCTTTGATATGTTTCAGAAGAAAAAGATCATTTTGAATTTCAGAAGACAGGGATCTTTTGATAGACCTTCCTGAACTTCATAGGCATCACTGTGCTTTTTTTTTAAAAGCTGTTCATTTCTCTGAGTCTTTGTTGCTATACTTTGGTCTGGAAAGTTCTTGTCCCTTTTTGTAGCTTCCTTTTTGGCTAACATTGTTCTCATCACGTGTTCGTTTCTGCTTAAACTTCTGAAGAAAGTGTTACTGGACAATTGGACTCCACATTGAGTTAAAAGTTTCTATTTACTGACCTTTCCCTGGGAGAGAAATTGGTCTAGGTGTGGTTTTAGGATAGACTGGGTAGGTTGAGACCCTTCTTAATTCCTACCTAGGATCTTTAAATGTCTAAGCTTCTCATAGACTCCTAAGAGTAGGAATTCTTACTTAAGAGGCTTCCTAAAATCTGTCTAAGGCAGAAGCATAATTATATAAAAATTTGCCTTTTTTTTTTTTTTTTTTTATATTTTGGACTTAGGATCTTTCTATGTAGTTCAGGCTAGCCTTGAACCTGTAATCCTCCTTCCTTGAACCTCCCAGGTACCTAAGGATTACCCCTAAACTTGACATTTTTAATGTGTCTGTAGATAAGGTAATCTAATAGAGCAATACCCATTTATTTCTTGAATTAATTTTTAAAAAACAAATTATCTAATTTTTTGGGAAACATGGTTGATATACAGTTCCAGAAATTGAACTGTGGGAATAACTTAAAAGTTAATTTTATAGTAGGAAATATGACTTTTTGCACACATGTCTTTCTACATTGATCAATGCTAACACTGAAAATGTTGTAATGAAATCAAATCAATGAAAACTCAAAGAGCACCAAGCTCCTTCTCTTGTTTTGGATGGGAATTTGGGCATGCTAACAAAGCAGTGAGCCCTAAGATCAAGGGCGGTGGCTGCTGTGGGAGTCCTTGGTTGTGGCTGTGAATATAATTCTGTATTGTATGTACTCTGTTGAACCTCCTGTGAATCTTAAATGTTCTTTTCCCCAAGTCTTTCTTGACCATCTCTAACTCTGCTCCTTCCTTTTTCTCATGTCCCAGGTAAAATTAAGCATTATTCTCACAAGCCTCCCTTGTCTACCTGTGTGGACCTCTGTTATGGCCTGTGACTTTGTGTCTCACTTTTTAGAGGGAAGACCTTAGTACTCTAAGATACCTATCAGAGATCTGTCTACTCCAAGATCTATCAAAGGATGCCTTAGTGCCCACATTAGAATCGTGTGTGTGATGTGAGAAGGACTATCTGGACCCATCCTAGGACCTATTGAAGTCAGAACCCCTGAGGCTTTATTATGACATTTCCAAATTAACTACATGTACATAGACTTGGAGTAAGTACTAACCTAGCTATAAAATGTTTTGTTGTTGTTGTTCATTTGGTTTTTTGAGACAGGGTTTCTCTGTGAAACAGCCCTAGCTGTCCTGGAACTTGCTCTGTAGACCAGGCTGGCCTCTGACTCCCATGTGCTGGAATCAAGGTGTGCTCCACCTCCCCCTGGTACTAGAATGTTCTTAATAGGTAAATCAAACCATTCTTTAGTTTTTCCTAGGTTGTAGGAATATATTCCTTTAAAGTGTTTCTTCTATATATATTAAGCATTTCAACCGTGAAGGTATTGATTTTTGGTAAAATCTCCAGGCTTACTGTTACCCGTCTACTGTGGAAACATTCATGATATTCCAACGGGGTTTGGTCTAGGCTAAGATCAATTTAAAGAAAGCTCGGGGATAGTTCTAACTCTTTACCTACATTCTGGCTTCATTTTGTCTGGCAAGCGTAATTAGTATATGAATTTTGAGACAGCCTTTTTCTCCCCCTTTAATTATTTACCTCCAACTCCAGCATCTGTCACTCTGATGGCCACACGAGCTCATAACTAGCCTTGCATTCTAACTTTGCCGTGTGATGTGCCAATTGCCAGAGTGTGAGAGTATCAAAGTTCAGATTGACCCTATTTACAGGTGGTCCTATTTACAGCTTTCAGTTGCTTCCCACTTGTTTGACTTGAATTTCATTCAGCATCCCTATTGCATCTTGGCCTGCCCACTGGGTTTCAGACCCTTTGCTTAAGCTCTAACACTGGATTCATTCTTTTCCTCAAAATTGTACCCTCTCCCAAGCTTTCAAATGGCCAGTTGATTCTCTCTGAAGGACTGCTGCTCCTAGTGCTACCCAAACTCATATTTTAGGTCAGTACTTCAATGCCCCTTCCTCAAGAGCACTTTTTGCAACCCCTCAAACTGCTTAGGACTTATTCAATCCCCTCACTATCATGCAAGCTTAGTGCCCCTTGCTCAACTGCTATTCACAATTGACATTGTAAGATTTTTTTGTGTAATTGTTTGAGTAATGTATGTTTCCTGTATATGGCTGCAGATTCTTTCCTGGCAGTTGCTGTATTCATCATGCTCGTTACCATCTGCCTAACTCTGCATCTGGCACAGCATAGATGCACACTGAATGGTTGTGGTGACTTGTCTGGACCTTCCTTCAGCATTCCATATTGGCTTTGCTGCTCCCCCATGTTTTCTTGAGATCTCAGACAGGAGTCATCCACATAACAAATTGACACGTTCACCACTAAATCATCTAATATGTTTAACATTATTAATAGATGACGAGTGTAAAACCTACTCATGTCAAACTTGTGATGATGTTGCATCTTGCAGCTTCTAGGCACTTTTGGGTTTTCAATACGTGACCTCAGAGCTTTGCTGTGCTAGTACAAGGGATAAGCATGCAACATTTCCAAATGTACTTAATCTGTCTCAATGGACTATGGGTGGCCACCTTCTGGGAACTGCATTATCATAGCTTACTTGACACATTGTACATAGACTATTCAACTCAGTTATTTACCACAGTTCAAGTATGACACTCAGTCCTCCATAAGACTGTTCCATTTCACGTGCCAGCTACAGTTGTCTAGGACCACTGGGCCACATTCACTTTGATTGGCCCTAAATGCTCAGGGATTCCTGTGATAATTTGCAAAAACAAGCAACAGAACTCAAAAAGAGCTACACTTACAATTAACCGTTTTATTATAAAGGATATGAATCAGGAGCAACCAAATGGACAGACTGTTCTGGGAGAGTCAGAGTGCATCACCATCTCATTACTTGATCTGTTCAAATCGAGAACCCCCCCCCATGTCATGCCCATGCTGTACAAAATTGCTGTTTGTACAGCAGTTCCATGACAGAAGTAAAGTAGGTTGATTCACCAGCCACTCTTCCTCCCTGGGGGTCAGGCTGACTAGAAGACCCTACTCTCTATTCATGTGGTGGTTCTTTCTGATGACCAGCTCTCTTCCTGAAGTCATTGAGTGGCGTCATTATATAAACTCAGGTGTGATTTAATGGGCTCATGAATAGGATAGCAAAGGCATTTTTATCATTTAGGGAAATTTTCAAGAATTTTAGAAGCTCCCTGCCAGAATCCAGGGATGAAAACCACACGTTATTATACAGCAGCACAGGGTAGTATATAACCATTTCCAAAACCAAAATGGCACCTGGCTGGAAGAGGGATACATGATGTATGTGGTCTCCCCTTAGGAAAACAAGTAGCCCTCAGCATTCACCTGTTCCATTGTTTCAGTCAGCCGGCTTTCAACACTGACTGTAGCCATCTAGGGGAGGAGATTTTGGGGAGTATTTTCCTGGGTGCTCCTGGGGCCAGAATGCTTCAAAGGCAGGCTAGAACCTGCCTGCTTTATTCTGTTGGCCTCCTGCAACCCTCTAGAGCATCAGCTGCTCTAACGCAGACACCACTCTCAAGTTTTACCTTCAAATGGTGTCTTTATTTTATACATACAAAATAACAAGCTAAATTACTTTTCTCTATTACTTTTAACTGAAAAGAAAATCTAATTTGCTCTGTGTATACCATAGGAACTTTAGACACAGACTCAAAGCTATTTCCAATAAGACTAGAAATCACATACACCAAAGCTTATGTCTTCTTCAGTTAATTCATATGGGGCTGAACCAATGGCCTTGCTGAAAGTTACTATCCTTTCAAATCACCAGGCCTGTGCCTCGGACTTATCTTGGCAGTCTTGATCTCTTTCTCCTATTTCATCAATATAGATGTCCTTTTCAAGCCCCAGACTCTTAGAACCACACAGAATAATAGGCACACCTGATGTGTGGCTGGGGGGCAGCCAGATTCAGTGGGTAAATTATTATTAGGAGTACAGAAGCATGACCTCCTACTGGTAGCCTGCCACTAACTTACAACGTCAAGCTAGCCTTTCCAGTCTTGTGAGTCAGCATCATCCACACTTGGTCCTGGGGGAAGATTTAGCTACTTTGTCTGTATTCAGTTCATATCTTACAAAATTCTAGCCAAACCAAAGTCACATATCTTAACTCAGCAATACTGTACATCACTGTATTTTTGTCCAGAAAATATGGGGAGGTTCCTTGGTGATGTCTTAGATAAAGAAGTATGTGGCCTAACAGTGGATGGGCCACCTTTGGGAAAATGATGCTTGTCATCCATTGTTAGGATGAGGGATTTTAGCTTGAATAAAAGGTGCCAAATAATGCCAAAGGCTTCCTGGCATCTCCTGAAACTTCATCTACTAACAATTATACCAACATGCATGAGCCAGTTTCTTTCCTCTTTTCCTTCCTACCTTGAGTGGATGCTCTCTGTCTGAGCCATGAACCTGAAGTTTTACAAGGCTGATAAGCAGTGTCTCTCCCTTTTCCTTTCATAAAGAAGAGATCAAAATTGTCTTGTCTAGAGATCACATTTATAATTCTGTAATGAACCCCTAAGTTAGATTCATACATGCATCTAGTCACATCTGGAATCCCTGAGATAATACCCTCTTACTGCAATAGGCAGAATGCCAGCTCTCTGAGGTCAAGCTGAACATGCCAGGATCCTTCTTTTAAACTCATTTGTTAGGGAGATACCTCAGATGCATGACATTTGCCACACAATCTAGTGAGCTGAATTTGATCCCCAGAACCCATGTACAGGTAGAAGGAGAGAACCAGTTCCCTAAAGCTGTCCTTTGACTTCTAAACTGCACAGTTGTACATGTACCCCATCACACAATAATATATAAATATTTAAAAACTAAACTAATCACCTGGATACCTCATTTCTCCATCTGTGAAGAGTTCTGATTAGGGGCTGAGAGAGAATTAGGGATTATTATGCTAAGAAATTCCTTTCAAATGGCAAACTGAGGACCAGAAAATAGGAATTTTCTACTTATATAGACAGTTTTTAATTTTCCTTACCCTGTCTAAATAAAAGGATTAAATAACCTGCCTTTAATACCAAACATTTAGCTAAAAGATTAGCTTTGGAAATGGCCACAGATGTATTTTAAAAGAAACAGAAAAACCTGGAAGTCGTAAAACAAAGGAATAAAGGAAGGAAGCAAGGCAAGACAGTCTCCAAAACTCATAAGGCATATGGAATTCGGTGTGGGATGAAAATGAGATCCAAGCATGGATTGATAGGAACCTGATGAAAGTCATCTTTTTCCATTTTGAGACTGTCCCTAGTATTCTTTGGGACCACTCTCATGACTTTAATTTTATCAAATTGTTGCCATTACTGAAATAGCTCAAGTAGGCATTACTCTGAGAGATGCTGTCAGGGAGGAAGAAGGAAGATTGTGTTTTAAAGATACTGTAAAGTTCAAAGAGATGAGACCTCATGCAGTATGAGGGAAGAGAAGCAGTGTTAAGAACAGGGAGAGACGTGAGGGGAAGTCAGAGAGGGCGCGGTGCAACACTACATGTGATTAAGCCACAGACTGAATGGGGCTAATGCAAGTAGAGACTTCTAAATCCAAGCTGGAAGAAAAGATAAGGTCCAGAGTCAGAGTAGAAACAGCTTGTTTCTCAGATAAACCAAAAGGAGAATATCAACTTTTAAGCTGCTAAAAGGTTGTTGACCTTTGAGGCCAGTCATAATAGAGATGTAACTAGGAAATCACACAGAGAGAGCTAGTGGTGATTTAACAGAACATTAAATACCAGAGGAAGGCACCGTAGAAAACGTAATTGGAGCATACATTGGAGTGTTGGCAAGATAAAGTGTTTGGAGCAGGGCTGAGACTAAGGAAAGGTGAGCCAGGTTCTTGTTTTAGCATAGGATCTTTTAGAAGACCCAAGTGATTAAGATAAAGAATGCTTTAATATAATATCCTCAACATGAAAATAATGCCAAAGGTCCTGAATTTAGAGACAGGGTCAGCATTACTGTTTCTTCTTTTCTCAGGCTAAGCTCCATTTCAGAGGAACATCCCAGTAAGGCAGCTTATTTAATACACATCTTTCTCTAGCTCTCAGTGTGTACATTCTAAATAGCCTAGCCTATTCTTTGCTTTTTATATACTGAGGCTGACCAGTTCTGGATCGCAGGACTTCAGGCCCAGTGTTGCAATATTGCCAATGGAGGGGCTAAACTATGCTCAGGGAGCAGTAAACCCTTTGGCCAGCGGTCTTCAAATACGAGTCCTTAGTGGACAAGTCAAGAGGATTAATTTGTGAAGAAAAAGCCCCAAAATTACAAGCAGATTGTCTAAAAGACAAGGGCGCAACATGGCAAGACCTCATTACCATGGCATTTCTTTTACCAAGCAGCGTGAGTAATTTTCTTTGGGTAAGAAAGTAAAGCTTGTAGAAGGGCTTTCTCCATTTCCTGGTAGAAGTTATAGTCACTGCTGGCACAGGAATTGATTAAGTTGGCTGAGTATAGAGATCTCTGATTTTACTCTCCTGTTTTCACTGGCGCAGGTTTTAGCAATGATGCAGCTATCATTTTAGCCCAGGTGATGCTTTGTTGTGGCGGCCTGTCCTGTGAAACATCACTTTATCTCCAAACTACCTGTTCCTCTGACTCCAGAGCCCCCTGCCGCAGTCGGGGTCTCAGAACATCATGGTCATTTTGACAAACCCTTGCACATATCTTCACCCTCCTATAACTGTTCCCAAGCCAAGACTCAGTCAAGTTGAAAGTACTATAAGGACCCAGCGGGTTCTCCCTGTCCACTCTTGTCTGTGAATCCTCTAAAGCTCAGACTGCCACCCTGCTCAAGACAGCCCTAGAAGATCCTCTGCCATTAGATCCTTGCCCTGAGCATGGCCTCTTGTGTTTTTAGCTTTACCATTCCAAGCTCTTTGCCAAGCACCTCTTCTTACACTGTCACTCGGATGACTGGAACACGTGGTTTCCATGCATGCTCTAGTTTCTGACTTGGGTCTTTACTGTCATGACTTTTTCTAAAATATTTCCTCCTCAAAATCCAACAACCAGAAGTAATTGGCAAAGTCAAGTCATTGACTTTAAGAGGAAAACAAGAATGGAAGAATTACTACATTTGGACTACACTAGAAGAAGACTTGTAACCTTCCATTATGAAAACCTATCTTACACTAACATATACCCTGCCATTGAAATGTCTCCTAAGAAAAATTAAAAGGCACTTTACCACTGAAATCATGTCTTTTGGAAGTGCAGATCTCTCATGGGTCATGCTATTTACAATTCAAAGCAGGTACTTAGTAGATGCCAAGCAGCCAGACTCCCTACAACCGCATGCATTATTTGCTTACTCGCCTTAGCAAAAATCAAGATTTATTGCCTTTCAAGATAAATTTTGACTAAATATTGACTTTAGGTTCTCAATCATTGTTTGCCTGCAAGACCAATAAATCCTGACACTTCTCACCATGAGTTGGAATTGACTCAGTATTTATTAATTTATTTCACATAGTTTATAATTAAAACCTTTTTTAACTTAAAATGTTTACTTTTATATGGTAGTATTTACCTGCATGGGTGTGTGCACCGCCTGTCCTCAGCGTCTGTTGAGGTTAGCAGAGGACATCAGATGCCCTGGAGCTGGAGTTATGAATGGTTGTGAGCCATCACGTGGGAGCTGGAGTTATGAATGGTTGTGAGCCATCACGTGGGGGCTGGAGTTATGAATGGTTGTGAGCCATCACGTGGGGGCTGGGGATCAAACCTGAGTCTCTGTCAGAGCAAAAAGTGCGCTTAACTGCTGATCCATCTTTCTAGCTCATGATTTATAAATTTAATAACAACATTCCACAAGATTGGACAAATACTGTAGAATTTAATAAGTTTATGTTTTCAGTCAGCAGTAATCAATCACCTGACATGTGATATTCCCTTCATTTCTTAGTTAAATACAGTTCCTATACTACCATCAGTACAGTCAACATACTGCACATCAAAACCGACTCAGCTTTAAAATATTCAATAGAAAAACCTACTGCCCCAACTAGAAAACCCAAACCAAATGAAAGCCTCACCTAACAGCTTACAGTATACTTGAAACTTTTTATCTATTCAGACAAGAAAAAAAAAAAATCCAATGGCTGACTTTTTTGGCTGCCATAATTCTGCAAGTCAATCAATCAGTCAATCAATCCACAATGATAGTTTGTAGATAGCCTGTGTCTTGCTGACTGCTGTCCGCTGGTTCCAGTCTCCTCATCTCTCACTGCCGTGTCTCTAGATATAATGGGCACCAAACTCAGTGCATCACGGCACAGTGCAAGTACTTTACAAGTAACATTTGCCACATTGCTGTGTTGAAAGGAAAATTCCTTGGTTCAGTGCATGCATCCTCCACCCTCCCAGAGGAGTTATTCTGTTATATTCTTAAGGACATAGCTGTGCTAGCAACAGCTGCAGTCCATTCTGCAAGTGCCAGCTCAAGTTAACCTAAGTGTGTCAACCATGGTAGGGACAGTTTCCTTCTAGTCCTAATTTATGCTTTTGAACACATGTCAGCCCTCAGACTGCACAGCAGAACTTTATGAGCCAAGTTCTAGCCAATAAGTAATGACATTTTCCCATATATAATCTCCTAGTGCTGTAAAATTTGTAGATGAACATAAAATGAAACCCACCAGACAAAAATTATTCTGTAATAAACAGAAGTGACTTCAGGATATGTTTGGCAACAATTGGTGAATATGTTTTAGGGTTGTATTTAAGTGTGTGGAGCCTCTCCCAGCTATAAAGGTCATTTTTTAATAAAATATTTTCCATTATTCATTGACAGTTTTCTACATACATGTAAGGTATCTTGGTCATAACCCTCCCACCCCACTCTCCTTCCCCCTTCACTGGACCTCCCAACACGTTCCCCTCCTGTCTTTATCTTCTCTCCCTTCCTTCTCTCTTCCCTCCCTCCCTCCCTCCCTCCCTCCCTTTCTTCCTTTGTGACTCAGTGAGTCTAGTTTATTAGTGCTGCTGGTGCCCGTTGGATACAGGGCCATCCAGTAGAGCCAGCTTTATGAACAAAATGGACTCTTTTCCCCAAGCATCCATCAAACTGCCAAAAACCTGTCATCAATGGTTGGTGCTTTGTGAGCGCCTCCCCCCTCCATACTGGAATGCTGACTGGCTTGATACTGTGCAGGTCTTGTTTATGTAAACCCAGCTGCTGTTAGTTTCTGAGTACAGTGGCCAGGTCATGTCTAGAAGTCAGCGTTGCACATCACCCCTCCCCATCCTCTGGCTCCTGTGTTCTTCCCACCTCTCCTTTCCATGTTTCTTTAGGGAGGTGTGGGGGGTGGGAGTGGGTATTGATACAGATGGTCCGTTTAGGGCTGAACACTAAGCAGTACTTATTCTCATCTTTTTGACCAGTTTATGAGTCTTTATACTAACTGTTTTCCACTGCAAAAAGAAGTTTCTCTAAGGTTGAGAACAGCACTAGTCTGTGGGTATAAACATATTTAGAAGCCAGATTGATAACACGAGTAATTAGCAAAACAATAGTGGTTTCTCCATAGTGTCTGTGACTTCCCCACCCATAGATTTTTTTTGTTTGTTTGTTTTTTGGACCAAGTATTCAGTGCCAGGCATAAATTTCTTCCTGTAGTGCAGGTCCGAAATCCAATCAGAAAGTGGATAATTACCCCTGCCATAGCAGTCAAGCCTCGATTGAGCCAATGGGTACATCTTGCCTTGCAGATTGGTATTGTAGTGTGCAGGACCCAGCACTGGGTCAGACCACTGACAGAACACAAATACCCCCATGCCCCAACATCCTACATAGTACCTGTGAAAGTTAGCCAGAAGGAGGACATTGTCTAGTCAGTTCTATGTCCAGCAGCCAAAGTGTGTGATATCCTTAGCTACAGGATCTTACCATCTAGTTCATTATGTTGAACAACCAAGGGTGTTGGCTGTGTTTTGGAGGCATCTGGGACTTTTGACTGATAAACTGAGAGGGAAGATATCCATGCCTGGCACTGGGCTTTTCATTTAGTGGCACTCCCCCATCCCCCACCCCCGGAGCAACCAGCTATAAAGTTTTCATGTCCTAGGAAGAGAATTCACTATCAAAGTATTTAAAACCTTGGGAAGAATATAATTTTAAGCTTTACAGTCTATAATGGATCCATAGTTTCAACCATCTCTTCATGTTAGTAATTATAGTGGCACAAAATTGATTTTTCCTTTTGTTCCTCAGTTTTTAAAAAAGATTTATTTATTTATTATATATAAGTACACTATAGCTGTTTTCAGACACCCCAGAAGAGGACATGAGATCTCATTACAGATGGTTGTGAGCCACCATGTGGTTGCTAGGATTTGAACTCATGACCTCTGAAAGAGCATTCAGTGCTCTTAACCGCTAAGCCATCTCTCCAGCCCCCTGTTCCTCAGTTTTGAGATGCTTATGGATGCTGTCTGTCTTACAACAAGCCAAATGAACATAATCAGTGTGTTATGTGCCATAGTCTTCATCTAAATGTTCAATGTCTTAATTTGTTTTATGGTTTAATAGATACCTTCTGCTTTATGGGTTACTGACTTGTTCCACAGACCCAGAGGTGATTTGGATATTTGAGACAGGAAAGCGGTTGGGTCAATGCTGTACATAGGAGCTTTCAGATTCCTTTATTATCTGCACCCTTTCCATTCTGCAAGTAGGACTGCAAAGCATCTTTTCTACCATGCTAATTGAGCTGTGGTGGGTAGTCACTCTTACTGTGCTGTCCCTTTCTGCTGTGTAGGATACAAGGCTAGAGCCCATGTTTGTTTTGCCTCAACCTTATTTAATACCAACTTTACATTGAAAAGATTGCTCATGCTTATATTAGACAGTCTTTCACTTAAACACTGCCTATATTTGGGCTAATCCCAGGCTGGATAAACAGAACATCCCATTTATGCCAAATATAGCAAATATAGCAGTTTTTTAGAAAAGTACATATTTAACACTAGCTTCTTGTTGTTATTTGTTTGTTTATTTGTTTGTTTGTGGGATAGAGTCTTACTATGTAGCCCTAGCTGTCCTGGAACTCACTATGTAGACCATGCTGACCTCGAATCACAGAGATCTGCTTCCCAAGTGCTAGGATTAAAGGCATACATCACTACATGCCCAGCTCAACACTGACTCTTATAGTTATGGACAATAAGCTAGGGAAGCCAAGTTGTTTATGGCCTTACTTCCCATTTTTGACATTTCTTTCTTTTTATAGCACCTGATGTAGGGTAAGGGTGTCAAACCCAGACCTTCAGCCATTCTAATCAAGTGCTCAAGCACAGAACCACATCACTGGTCTTTACCATCCCTAATGCTTGTACAATACCAAGTTACTGGACCTCTGCTTCATTTTTGGAAAAATATAGTCTCAAGAGTCCAAACCTATGCAAAGTCCAGGCCTTGAGGCAGCACAGAGCTTTTTACACAGAGCTTGTTTATGGCAGCTCACTGGATCCTGCCAGGACACTGGAGGGAAAGCAGGATGGAGATCCCTGTCCACAGCCTGGCTGTGGCCACTTCATTCTGTCCAAGGCTATGGAAAAGAGGCTGGGAAACTCGTCAATTCTCTTCTGCTTTTTCCTGTCTCTCACTCCCTTTTTAAGAACTGGGTCATCTGTATACTTACCCATGTAATCCTTTTACTTCAGCCACAAGAGTGTTGGGAGTATAGATACCATGATGGCTTAGGTAGCCTTTTTTTTTTTTTTTCTGTTTTTACAGAGAAAATGAAAATTTATTCTCTTTGTCTCATTCCTCCCCTCCTGGTTTTAGAAGATGGGGTCTCTAAATAATAGCTCAGGTTAGCCTTGCCCTCTTTCCTGACCCTCCTGCTTCCACCGCCCAAGTGCTGGGATTACAGAATACACTACCACCATCAGGCTCTTTCTCTTCCCTTTTTACAAAGGGACTTTTTTCTTCTCTTCTTCCATCTTCTAGTTCTATTTCTTATTCTTTAGAGCATCTCTATCTGCCAAATACAAAGCAGAATACTGCCATGACCTCATGGAAGTATATGAAAGCTCACGTTACAGCAGGGAAAGTGGCTTGAAGTAGCTAGCACTTCTTCAATGACATAGACTCACCTAGGTATGGATCCAGCCTCAGCTCTTGTCCTTCCCTGTTGGGCCTCTGGGTGCCCTGGTTTAGGGTAGGCAGCAGAAGTTGACAGCTATTAAGCAAAAAGAAGGCTGTTGGCCCCTGCTCAAGACCTTGGCCTCAATAATGCCATATTGCAGCCGGCCAAGCTAAGTAGGTACATTTGTAAGAAGAAAGATTGTGCTTTGTGGAAAAGTATGCCAGAATACTGTTCCAAGCCATAGACTCTTTTGGATGTCTTAGTAAAGACCGTTTGGGAAATGGACTGCATATGCAGCAAACAGGGTTCTGGGTAAATGGTAACATTTGTTTCAGAAAGAGTATCGGGGAAGCTAAACTCTTAGAGCATGTGTTCATTAAAGATGTGAAGTGGGGTGGGAAACGATAAAAAAAAAGGCCAGTGAGCTCTCTTGTGAAATACGTTTTTGTTCTTATGAATTGAACACTCTGAAAAGTTTCAAAAAGAACCTGGGAGAATGCATTTGCTTTGATCTGACATGTAGAGTGTCCCCTTCCACAAATGCCCTTGAATTTAGAAAGTTATTGAAAATCTGTTTGAAAGTACATAAAAATATATGTAAATAAGCCCTAATTAGTTATTTCAATTAATTATTGTCTGTCTACTTTGCGGCTCTATTTTCCCCCATAATGTTGCTTTTCAGGGTCCACTTTTGGCACTCTTGAAAAAAGTTTCTTAACAGTCATTTTTAAGAAAGCATGCTTTCCCCTGTTGAAAACCTCACACACACAATAATAAATTAAAATCCTAGATTGTGCCTGTTTGTGAAGAATGGCTTCAGATGTTTTCAGTCCATGACCTGCAGTATGACTGTGAAGGAAATTTCACTGTCAATCAACAGAGCAGGGTTTCCTTCTTGAAACAAATGGTGTGTGCTGTCTGGAAGACAGTGACTCTGTATCAGGTCAGTAGCCTCTATCTTCCTCCCGACCACCATGTCTCTTTCCAAGGAAAGTCCATTGGATTCAAGACTAAAGAGTTTAATTCTTTCTCAGCTGAGCAGGCTTCCTGGTAGGAATGAGAGTGCTCTGGGGATAGCTGGTGGTAGAGCTCTTGACAGCATGTGCAGATCTTCAGTTCCATCCACAGTGTCTCTTCTTGACTGGGCTCAGGGTTCTTTTCAATAGCTGATGTTTAGAAATTGACCAAGAACTGAATGAAACTGCTAGTTTTGGAAGACATGACAATATAATTTGCACTGCCATCTAGAGCTCTGAGGGACCTTAGAGGTCTCTGAGAAACCAGGGACCCATCAGAGTCCCTGGAAAGGAATAGAAAGGAGTGCTCATGAGAAATACGGATTTCGGGTTCCTACCCTGTCTATACCCAATCAGAATCATCTTGGGGAGGGCTCTACATTTGCCACAAACTGCTAGAAAACTTGGATGCTCACTAAATTTGACTGTCCACTGACGTATCTTAGCTATCCAGTTTATTTTATTATGAGGAAGCAGGCCTAGAGAGTTGGATGGGTCAGGTTCACAGCATGCACTGGTCAAGAGTGCCCCAGGCTTCCTGGCCTCTGGATTAGCACTTCTCTGTACCACATGTTCAAAGTAGTCTCAAGCATGCAGACAGGTTGGAAACAACTTAAGAACTGAATGGACAGCATGGGTCCACAGAAAGAAGAGAAGGCTCAAGGGCCACAGGTAGCAGTTACACAGTGTTGCCCAAGTCTACACTAAAACCCCAAAGAGCCTTAGCTGCGTTCTCTCTGCCCTCCTCTTCACCTTCTGTGAGCCCAGACCTGAGCAGAGTTCTGAGAAGGTTGAGCTTGTCTCGGTGGAACATGTAGTTGACTGTCCGCTTAGGACCTGTGTGCCCACATGAAAGAATAAACATTTTAGACTATATGTCTCCGTATGCATATTTCTATATGCAAATTTGTATTTTTAAATGTTGCATATATATGTTATAGAACATTCTAATAAGGTCATTAAAATTACAGTCTGGTAAGCCCATTAATACCTCCTATTATCCAGGAGATGCTTGCTAGTATTTATTATACACCAAGCAATCGGAACCCCAAACCTACTGAATTAATGTTTTCAGTGTTCTGTGGTGGAGATTTGCCTATAGTGATGATCCTGACTTGTGTGTCTGAAGATCACAGTCACCTTCTAATCCATTAGGAAAGATTGAATTCTGTTCTGTTCACTGCTCTAAGGCAGTGAGTGGGACCTGGGGAAATGGAGCTGATAAATGAGGCACACTAAAGTCTCATGCAATAGCCAACTTTATTCAGAGCATCAGACAATTTATATTCTGAAGGTTAAGAGGAGTCACCTGAATAAAGCATATAATCAAAAGGGCAAGCCACACATGGCTGGCAAACAACACATGGAAAAACATGGTTTTCCATAGAGGCATATAAATAAATAACAATAACCAGTTGTAATGAGAAGTATTTATAATCTGAAATAAATACACTCTTATCCACTACACCTGGGAGGAGTAAAAAAACACATTCTAAGAACAATTCTGTGTTTTTTAAGAGTCTTAGTTCACAAGCTCGTGTCTTGATTTCTTGGAGTTTTCTCACAAGCACTCAGAATTCTCACCTGACTCCATTCTATTTATTTATTTATTTATTTGATATTTTACTTACATTTCAAATGTTTCCCCCTTTCCAGATCTCCCCTTCGGAACCTCCCTATTCCCTCCCCCCTCCCCCTGCCTCTGTGGGGTCATTCCCCCACCCACCCATCTACTCTCATCTTCCCTCCTTGGCATTCTCCTATACCAGGGCATCTAACACCCTCAGGCCCAAGGGCCTCTCCTTCCCATGATGGCTAACAAGACCCTCCTCTGCCATATATGTGGCCAGCACCATGGGTCCCTCCATGTGTATTCTTTGGTTGGCGATTCAGTCTCCAGGAGCATCGAGGGGTCAGGCCAATTGCCACTGTTGCTCCCTCCATGGGGCTGCAAACTCTCTCAGTTCCTTCAGTCCCTTCTTCAACTCCTCCATCTGGGACCTCACACTCAGCCTTACTGTTGCTGTGAAGTGACTCTTGGGTATTCCGAACTTTTGGGCTAATAACCACTTATCAATGAGTACATACCATGCTCATTCTTTTGTGATTGAGTTACCTCGCTCAGGATATTTTCAAGTTCCATCCATTTGCCTAAGAATTTTATGAAGTCATTGTTTTTAATAGCTGAGTGTAAATGTGTAAATATACCATAATTTCTATATCCATTCCTCTGTTGAGGGACATCTGGCTTGTTTTCAGTTTCTGGCTATTATAAATATGGCTGCTATGAACATAGTGGAGTGTGTGTCTTTATTACATGTTGGAGCATCTTCTGGGTATATGCCCAGGAGTGGAATAGCTGGGTCCTCAGGTAGTATTATGTTCATTTTTCTGAGGGTCCGCCAAACTGATTTCCAGAGAGGTTGTATCAGCTTGCATTCCCACCAGCAATGGAGGAGTGTTCCTCTTTCTCCACATCCTTGCCAACATCTGCTGTCACCTGAGTTTTTGATCTTAGCCATTCTAACTGGTGTGAGGTGGAATCTCAGGGTTGTTTTGATTTGCATTTCCCTGATGACTAAGGATGTTGAACATTTCTTTAGGTGCTTCTCGGCCATTCGAGTTTCCTCAGTTAAGAATTCTCTGTTTAGCTCTCTTCCCCATTTTTTGATAGGGTTATTTAGATCTCTTGAGTTCTTTGTATATATTGGATATTAGCCCTCTATCAGATGTAGGATTGGTAAAGATCTTTTCCCAATCTGTAGGTTGCCGTTTTGTCCTATTTACAGTATCCTTTGCCTTACAGAAGAAGCTTTGTAATTTCATGAGGTCCCATTTGTCGATTGTTGATCTTAGAGCACAAGCCATTGATTGGTATTCTGTTCAGGAACTTTTCCCCTATGCCATGTGTTCGAGACTTTTCCCTGCTTTCTCCTCTATTAGATTCAGTGCGTCTGGTTTTATGTGGAGGTCCTTGATCCACTCAGACTTGAACTTGTACAGGGAGATAGGAATGGATCAATTTACAATCTTCTACATGTAGACTGCCAGTTGAACCAGCACCATTTGTTGAAGACGCTGTCTTTTTTCCACTGGATGGTTTTAGCTCCTTTGTCAAAGATCAAGTGACCATGAGTGTGTGGGTTCATTTCTGAGTCTTCAATTTCATTCCATTGATCTACCTGCCTGTCACTGTACCAATACCACGCAGGTTTTATCACTACTGCTCTGTAAAACAGCTTGAGGTCGCCTAACTCCATTCTTGATGGCGCTCTGCCACTGTCTTTTCAGTGTTTACTCAGTTTGACTGTCCACTAATCAGGAACAGGCTTTAGGATAGGCACTGTATTTTAATAGGAATAGTAATGAAAGTAGGCTGTTTGAAGAGGCAGGCAGCAAGGCTCAAGGGGTTAATTTTGGGATAACTCTAGGAATTACAGTCTCTTGTGTGTATGTGTGTTGCATATGCCACAGAGTTCCTAGTTTATCATGCCTTGACACAAGCATTTATTGGTTGTCCGGTATGTGTTAAACTCTCTGTTAAGTGCTGAGGTTTAAAAAGTGTATCTGAGAAGTTTACAGTCTGCTTTGGTGGAGAGGCCCATAAAAACCGCATCACAGTTCAAGGAGGCATGTCCTAAATGCCAAGTGAGTAACGCAGGCTGTGAGTGCAGCAAACAGCATTCTGGCGTTTACTACCCAGGTTGCTGACATCATCTCCTCTGTCAAACAGAAGCTCCTGTGGTCCTTATTGTCTGCCTGTAGTTTCTCATTCCTCAGCTAGCCTAAAAGCTGGCTCCTCATGATTCTGTTGCTATTCAATAAGTTAAGAAGGATAAGAACTTTAAGAACTATGAAAAGATCACTTATTGGAATATGCCACTAACATATGTGTGTTTTAGTCCCCTCTGTTTGTAGACATGCAGAGGATGTCCTGTGAAATGGACTGGTTATTAATGCCATCTTATTTGTGACAGAAATTCTGTTAGCTTTTGTGGTATTTCCACAGACTTTATGTCTATTTTTGTAGGTAGGCAGTTTGTATTAAATAAATGGGATATTTTTTTTGTAATGGAAATGGGTTTTAACACTGATTGCCACCTGTTGGTCATCATAATCATCATCATCATCACTGGAAGAGTTACTCAGTTTCATACTTAGATCATGAACTTGTATCACATCTCTTTATGTATTTCTGACACCCAACCATGAGGAATGCCTCCAGGAAGGAATTCCTCAGCGAGAGCTATAACGACATGTCAGAATAGTGATGCTATTTGCACAGTACTCATCAGCCTTGCTGGGGCTTCAAAGGGTGGGATGTTTGTGCCAGGATTTCTGTGTGAGTAACAGGAAACTAAGGAAACATGGTCTCTTTGGGAGCAGGGCCCTGGTCATGCAGGTCCCCGACAGCCCCTGGGTAGTGCTTATAGAATCATGAAACTCCCAACATAGGAAAAGGGCATGAACAGTCACCTACCAGCAGCCACTGGTCTTGATAGCGGGCCAGACTTGTTGAGGCAGCAAGCACTGAAGGCATTGGGTAGGAACTGACATGTCTGCTGTGTTGAGGGTGCAGTGAGCACACTGTGTTTACCTGGGGATGCTGTGGAAAGTTTTTGGGCTGGAATAAATAGGTTATATATCCAAAGGAGAGGCATAGGAAGGAAAGCTGCAAAGGTTAGATGGGGCCAGTTAAATCCACACTCTTTACATTGACGTTTGTCGGGCAAAGAAATGCTGTGTGTCAATTTGAGGTCATGTCGTCACTATACCACCTGACACCAGATCCAAGCTCTATCTTTGATTTGCTGAGTAATCTCACACAACACATTTGACATTGAAAAATCCTTTCTTTCTTCCCCTCTCTGTCCCTATCTGCCTTCCTTTTATTCTTGTTATTTTATTTTATTGTCTTGGTTTAGTTTTGATTTTCTTTTTGTGGTCAAAGTGTCATGTCACATATGACATTAACGTCTGATCTTTTTCCCTCTGTCTTTGAAATGCCTCTAGATGCAAGTGCCACCATATCACAGTTTTATGCAGTGCTGGGGGTTGAACTTAGGGCTTCTTTTTTGCTCAGCAAGTACTCCACCAACTGAGCTACATCCCCAGCCCCTGGTGTTGTTTCTTTGAGGCAGGGGCTAGCTAAGTTGCCCAGGCTGCTTGGGACTCTGGAACTTTCCATGTAACCTATACTATATATAAAGGTGTTGGCCTTGAACCCAACACCCTTGCCCTAGGTTCTCAGACTTCAGGGGTAGACCACTATGCCTGGCTTGTTTGTTTTGTTTTTTTTCACCAGTAAAAAGAGGTCTCTTTTCTCAGAGATGTGTGTAAGCCAAACAAACCTGTATTAGAAGCTCCCCGCTAATTGTGTAGTATCAGTTCATTTTTGAAGAGGAAGGTGAGAAAATGAAGGTGAAGTTGTGGAGAACTGCTCTCTGGTAGCCATGTGCAGGAGAAACTGAGTCAGAGAAGACTAAGGACAAGGGTCTAGTCAGGTGACGCAGTGTCTGTCCCTCAGGCTAGGAAGGAGGGGACACATGGGTCCATGTGTTGTCTGCAGCCTTTTCTGCTACAGACGTCATTGAACTTAAGGGCCATATAGACTTGTTCTGTGGTATTCAAAGCCCAGCTGTAATCATGGTCTGTCTTTTGTCTTGAACAGGGTGCCAGCGATCTATTGGTCTCTCTAATGGCAAGGCCAAGGTGTGCAATTATAGTGGGTGGTACTACTGCAGCAGCTGCCATGTGGACGACAGCTTTCTCATCCCAGCACGCATAGTTCACAACTGGGACACCTCAAAATACAAGGTAGGTGCCAACCTTGGATACACTTGATGGTGGCAATTCAGGTGTTTGTGTTGTCAGGTGGATTTTGAAAATAACTATAAACTGAGGCAAATTTGATTAGATAGTTTTATAAAAACAAAACAAAAAATAAAAAACAGGATCTCACTTTGTAGTTCAGACTGCCCCAAAATCACAGTCCCTCTGTCTCTAGCTGACAATATTGGGCTGACAGACACATCCCATCATGCCCAATTATGCCACCAGACTTTATCTAAAGCTTCTTACCCATCTCACTGTTTAAAGATTTTTTTATTATGATTCTTATTAATTTCTTAATTTTAAAATATATGTTTATCTTTCAATCTATCTGTCTATAAGTTTTTGCCTCTAGGCCTTGATAGTTAACTATAGGTGCTAAGAGAATTCTATACAGTAGGAGGCCTCTCTTGGACTTTCATTAGAAAATGGAGACTGTTCATGAGCATTCCTCTGATCTCTGGAGAAGGCATATGTGACCCAAAGTGTTTCTTGTGATCAAATAGCACTGATTCAGGTGAAGGCCAGTCAGACTTCAAGCACGTTCAGCTCTTGGAACTGGAATCCTAGGAGAAGCCACGAGGACTTCTGGGTAGCAGCCCACTGAAGGAAGACTACAGTTAGTGAGCCTCAAGCACTTATCAGAACTCCTGTTTATTAAAGACTGGGAGCTCATGAGAAACGTTGGGGTATGCTAAGAGCTTTGCACAGTGATGACTAGCAGGCAAGAGAGACACCCAGGCAGTATGAATAACACATTTGTCAGCTGTAAAAATGCAAGTCAACAGGGGAGGGGGAATGTTCAAGACATGTCGGGTCATCCTAATGTAAGAGGGTAGAGAGTTAAGGGTGGCAGCAGACCAGGGGCGAGTGAGCAGTGAGGTAGAAGGAGCCCCGGGGGCCTGACAAGCCATGTGAAGAAAGTGCTTCCAGATGAACTGTGACAGACGCTGATAGGTCACATAAGATGAGCCCTGAGGACTGACCACTGGCTTCAGTCATGTGGAGGTAATTAGAGACCCTAATGAGAGCAGTCTGAATAGCAAGGCAGGAGCCGAGGTCTGACTGGAGCAGGCTCAACATAGAATAGGAAGAAAGAAAGAAAAGACAAGAATAGGAGAAGTTTTCCTCAGAAGGGAAGAAGATGGGTGGGAAGGACTCAAAGGGGAGCTGGGTCACGTTAGGAAAAAAATAACAGCATGTTTTTTATGCTGATGTGAATTCTCAGGAGAGAGGAGAAAGGCTAGAATAATGAAGGGGAGAGAGAGAGAGAGAGAGAGAGAGAGAGAGAGAGAGAGAGAATGAGAATGAATGAATATGAATGAATGAATGGCATCCTGTAGATAGCAAGGGAGTTGGCCAGTGGCTGGACCACCAGTGGTTTGGTCAGATTTCTTGGTTTCGAAATGTGTGATCTTAAGAGATTGAGTTTCTATCTGGGCTACTCTAGAAACCCTGTCCTGTTAATAGGGAAAAATGGATGGCTAGGAGACTGCTCCATCAGGTTACCTGCAGGCTCCCTGAGACACACAAGGAGACACACTCCTCTACAGAAGGTTTCTTCTGCTCCTGTGTCAGCCTGGGCCCCTCTTCTCCCTGTCACGGTTTTACTAACTCTGGTGGATTGCTGTTATTAGACATCTGTCCAGAGCGTTCCTCAGCCCCATCGTGAGTGTTTGTTTAGTGGGAGACAAATTTCTTGAACTCTCCCGAGCTTCAGTTTGCTAATATATAAAATGAGCCCAACCTGTCTAGGTGGAAGTCTTGGCTTGGTGGCTTACTGGTGTGTGACCTGGGTAGTTATTTAGACTCTCAGTGTTTTAGTGTTCTTGTGTACAAGATGAGGATAATATTACCTTAAATATTACCACTGGTTGAATGGCTGACATGTGTGAAGATAATCGAATGATACCCAGCACACACTGCGGGCCAGATAAGCATGCTCTTTTGTAATGCACACATTTATACTCGAGAGTTGTGTGGGGTAAGTTATTAAAAGAAAAACACAAAAAGCTTGGTGGTTTGAGCTCTCTTAGGGACCCATCCTCTTATTTGAGGGCTAGATGGATGGCTCAGTGGTTAGAGACTTACATCATTCCTGCAGAGGACCTAAGTTAAGTTCCCAGCACCCAACCCAGACAGTTTAAAGCTGCCTGTAACTCTAGCTCCAGAGGATATGACACCTTTATCCGGACTCCTTGGGCACCTACACTCACTCACACATGTACATTCTTACATACACAGACAATTACGTTTTTTCTTTTCTTTTTTTAAGTTTAGTTTAAAAAGAAAACTACTACACATGGGCTGGAGAGATGGCTTACCTTTAAAGGCTAGATGCACAATCAAAACTGTAAGAAGTGGTGTGATCAGAACTTACGGAATGGAGGCTAGTATTCTCATCACCACCTTGGTGATATAATTAATTGCCCGCTATTCGTTTTCTCTGTGAAGGTGGGCTGAGGAGGGAGGTGTGGCCTAGCATGGTTGGTGGCACACAGTTTAGGTAAGCAGGAGTGACTGAGAGTGAAGCCTCTCCCATGGGCACCTCAGACTCAACACACTCTACATTCTGCATGGCCTTCATCACACTCACCAAATGCACACTGCTTGCAATTACAGATGGAGATATTCATAGTCATATGAATGACCCCACATTTCCACTGCCAAGCATAGGAGACGTCCTTGATTATTCCCTCTACCAGTGTGGGAATCGTACATGTGTCCTGGCAATACAAGAACCAAGACTTAAGTTTAACTTGGGGTCATGCTCTCAGCCCCACTACGCATGCTCTGAGGATTACACTCATGTCCTCAGCAGCAGCCGCACAACAGAAGTCGGCAGCCTTCTGATGGCTTCTTGCTTTCACTTCTGGTCTTAATGGTCTTTACCCCAGGTGCATTTCCTGCTCAGCGTCTGTCTTATTTTTTCATCTTACAATAGAGGTTATAATAATATGTATGCCATAAGGCTGCTCTTTTCTTGGATGTGTCACAGAAGGGCCTAGCACAGTGTCCAGTACATTATAAGTGCTCAGTTAGGGCCAAACCTCCCCATAATTGTCTTCAGAATTAGTGCAGTTCCCTCTGTGATCTCTAGTCCCTTTCTGGCTCCTTTGTCCACATCCATTCCCACTGTCTCTTCCTCCCTTAAAATCTCGTCTGTCCTTTCTAATCCCTATTCTGCCAGCCTGGTTCATACCTCTTGGCTTTCTTTTGTTCTCACCTAGCCCAGCAAATCCTAAAACCTGACTTGAACCTTATTTCCTCCCCTAATTCCTTCCTTCCTCTTTAGACAGTTATCATGGCCTCCTTCTGCATCTTGTACTTGACACTCCCAATATGACTATAAATATATTAAAATATAATATATAAATAAATATATATATAAAATATAAAATATTTATATTATAATATAAAATATAAATATATTATATAAATATATAATATAAATAGAACTTTAATAGCTAACACCGAGCAAGCAAGAGAGGTAGTCCTGGCCCTGTGGTCTACTGCGAGCTGGAACTGGTAACACCTGCCAGCAGAATGCCTAGCAGTTGGTGCTGAAGCCTAGGATCTTTCTGTAAGATGGGCCATGTTGTGGTGGTCTTTAAATAACTAGACTTGATTTGAGGGAATAGGTAGCTAATTTAAGATATTTATTAGGTACACTTACTTTATTCACGCTTCACATGAGGAGTCAGATCTCTGCTTCCCACATTCTCAGTGGACCAGGGACAATTTTACTGCAGGAACACAGCCAGCTGATTTTATCTGGATCATCTGTCACTGGCATTGAGGAACTATATTCCATTTAGTCCAGCATCTGTCTGTCTTTGCTCAGATACCAGGAATTAGCTTAATGTTACTAATTGTGAGGATCAATTTAGACCTATCAGTTTCTAAATCCAGACATTGTTCTGTTAGATCTGCCTACTGTCCTTAATAGCAAGTACGTGACTGCTTGACTACCCGTTGAAAAAATGGTTTTGCAGAGCAGAATGAAATTGTCATTGTAAGCATTTCCTGGCTGCCCACTGGAGTATTAGTAATTGTAATTACTTTCAAAAGCAGGACCACATCCATTTCTGGTGTCTGTGCTATGGACTGAACTGGGCTTCATGGTTGGAGAAGGAGTTAAACATTATCCTTAAATTCTGTAGCCATTTTTTTAATGAAATTCTCTTTGAAGGTAACTTTCTCTGCTCCCCATTCAGACCAATCAGACACAATTCAAAACACTCAACTTTCCTGACATTTCCCCATAGTTGTGCTTTTAAAAAATGTTGTGTGTCCTAGCCTGAATATTCACATTCCATTTAGTTAGGGGTTTTCCATGTTACACAAGCCTATCTCTCCATCTTGAGAGGCATTCAAGACAAGCTCTGTTGCCTCTAGCTGCCTTTCCTCTTTCTTCATTATTGACTCTGTGTTATAACTTTAGAAATAAAACCAAACCGTTAAAATTGTGTCTGAAGTAAGAGTGTGTGGCTCAAAGGGAATGTGGTTCCTGCCCTCATGAATGCTTTTACTTCAGTGGAGGGGGCAAGATATTAAACAACTGCATAAATACAAAACTGACTTTAGACATGAAATACTTTTACATGTTCGTCATTGTTTTAGAGTGAAGCTCAATTGTGAGCCTACATGCCAGCACTGTCTAATTGCATCATAGTTTGTCTCTGTTTGCAGCCTACCTGCCTTCTGACAGGAAAGAAGGATGGAGGAGAGCACTTCTTTTTATAGAACAGTGAGCAGATAAGTTATGGCAGAGTAATTAAAAACTGAAGGCACTGTGACTGCAAACTGTGGAGCACAGAGCAGGGTGTCCAGAGTTCTGAGTCCTGGCTCCACTCTGCCATGACATGACCATAAATAAGTCATCTGGGATCTCTGGACTTGATTAAATACAGACAATGAATTAATCACTGTTTTTCAAAGTGGATTCTGTGGAATACCCACAAGTTTGGCCCTTGTGAGTAGGCTCTGTTGGAAGGCCACCATCTTGGTGAGGATTGGAAAGAGCCAATAAGTTTACAGCTTGGTCAGAAGAAACAGTGAAGTTGGAGAAGGTTGTTCTGCTTCCAGTTGATGAGTGGAGCACAGACTCATCTTTCTCCCATTCTTCCACCCACAACAGGGCTAGAACCGCACAAACCTGTCCTGTCTATACTGAAGTAGACTGGAGAAGTAGATGGGTTAGGCAGGTAATCCTTAAACTGTCCTGCCTATACTGAAGTAGACTTGAGGAGCGGATGTGTTAAGCGGTAATCCTTTCCCCCTCTCCTTGTCTCCCCCCTCTCTTCCTATTCCTCCTCTCCCCATTCTTCTTCCCCTCCTTGTCATTACTGCTGAGTTACATTCGTAACCCAACCCAAGCAGGTTTCTTCACTGCCAAGCGTCTCAGAGTTTGGGTATGAGAACATGTTTTATTTGAATCACCAGGAAAGTGCTATGCAGCCTGTTTATTTTCCTAACATGAAGACAGCTTTTCTGTGGGACTAGTAATCCTGGGAATATAGGTTGAGAAAACTTGACTAGATTACTTTTTCCTTTCATTGTCATGCTAAGATCATGTCCTCCTGTGTTTTCTTTGGCCTTTTCCTCCTTTAATAAAAATGGGGTCCCTACCACCACTGCATCGTTTTCAAATTGCATCTGTGGTTGACTCTTTCCTTTGCCCATTACTTTACCCAGGGCTGTTTTGTGGGTGAACATGCCAGGACAGTATTCCAGAATCCTCTCTCAGGATTATGCAAACCTGAGCAACATCCAGTAATTCTGCAGTTAAGAGGTAGTTGTTACCATTGTGATAAAATGCATGCTGTGTTCAAATCTGCAACGATTACACTTCATGCTCAGATTACATGTGTTCATTTGTCAGTGCATGCGTGCAGTCCCAGATTTGGTCATCATTAGTTTGTAACTAATTTCAGTGTGATTGTGCTGTCCTCTCTAATTCTCCTTATTGTGACGAGGAGAGGACATGTTTCTACTTAGGCTTCTTTCCTCATAAGTCATGTAGACTGCAGAGCTGTGAAGACAGAGTCAGTCTACACACCTCAAGAGCTCAAGGAATCAGAAACAGAAGCACAGCAGTGATGTTGAGTCCCTGTGACATACACCGTTCTGTTTATGCACTACAAGAGCGATGAGATCAGGCATAGTGGTGCATATCTCTAACCCAGTGTTCTAGGCCAATCTAAGCTAGCCCATAGTTAATCTGCAGAACCAACAGTGAAAGGAGAAAAGTCAGACCTGAAAGTTGTACTCTGACCTTCACTGGTAAAACATGGCCTGAAAATGTCCCACCCCACCAATCATCCACAGCCACACATTCACACAATAATGATAAATAAAAATTTAAAAATAGCACGATGGCACTTTTTGGTTTTCATGTTTTAGTTTGCAAGAAGGACAGTAGCTCAGCTGTTTATTGGGACACACCTGTTGTTAAACTGTGACTCATGCCATGTTTCAATTAGCAGAAAAAGAAACTCCCACCCAAGAGTCCCATTGACTTCTTCCCTTAGGTAAAAAAGAGTACGGCTTCTTCCTTAGACCAATGCTCATTTAAAAGTGGTTTGGTTCTTTTGGAAAGAGCTTTTTTATGATAGAAGATTTGAGTGTCAAATCGTCTTGCCAATAAAGGGAGGAAAACTTCGAGGGCTCAAGGAATCAGAAGGGGGTTAATTATAAAGCTCTGTTTTGCAAAACTAACATTAATTTCATGCCAGATTGCAAGTTTTCCTTAAACCTACCTCACTAGTCTTTGTGAATGGAGTGAAAAATCAAAGGAATCTGGGCTCTGAAGACTTCGGCCATGAGCTCAGCCTTGTTGCCAAAAATGGCTGCAGCAGCCAGGGATTGTTCACACAGCCAGGCAACCAGTGATGCACTCTGTGGGGGGAGAGCTCGCTAATAACTTGGGAAGGCAGTGCCTTGCCATTACTGAAGCCAGCTCTGTTGCTCTTTTCTCGTTTTAGTTTATGAACGTTGCTATCAGTAGCCACTGTCCTATTAGTCCTCTGGCTTTTACTGTCTCTGTAAAGGTTTTTTTCCCCTTTTGCTTTTGGGCTTAAGTAGCACCTGAAGAGAGAAGCCTTTTAAGGCCTGGGAGACTGGCCAGTGCCCTTTGTCCTTGTGTTCACCTACTAAAAGGTAGCATTGTTAACCTAATTCAGCAGGGCTCTGACTCAGTATAAACATGGTTCTGTACAGCCAGGAAGACTAATTGAATTGTACAATACATCATTTTTAGCAACAGTTTCAAGTAGATTGTGCTTCACTTCCCTGAACACCATCAGGTTTGTTTTCCTCATTGAAGTATGTAAGTGCAGCTGGTATTTAAACACAGTACATACAACAGGTAACTCAATCTTGTCTTTCTGCATGGAGCTGGAGCCCGGAGGTGCCTGAAGACAGGGCCGCAGCTGCTTTGCTGTTCACCAAAGGCCTGGCCTGCTACGTTGTCTGGCATGTACTCAGGTCTTTGCTTCACAGATGAGAGTGGAGACTACTGCACTCTGGTACCTTGTTGTTTCTGATCTGGTAAAGCAGCTAAAGATTTTGACTAATTCTGGGGCTGCTCATAGCCTGGATTTTCAGTCTATTAAGCACCTTTAACTTTGTCACTCTCCACATGACATCATAGGGCCAGACAGCCCAACAGATATCTCAGAAATAGTTGCTTATAAGCGCGTGCGCGCGCGTGCGCGCGCGCACACACACACACACTCACACATTTTAAGAAATGATGTGCTTCCATAGCCCTATAGGAAATGCAGACATGAGCTTTCCACTTTGAGAAGATGGTGACGCTGAACATCATGATTGTGTATAAGTAGTATGCTTTTTTTTTTTTTAATTTTATTTTTTGGTTTTTTCGAGACAGGGTTTCTCTGTATAGCCCTGGCTGTCCTGGAACTCACTCTGTAGACCAGGCTGGCCTCGAACTCAAAAATCCGCCTGTCTCTGCCTCTGAAGTGCTGGGATTTAGGTGTGTGCCACCACTGCCCAGCAAGTAGTATGCTTTTAATAAGTGCATAATAGCCTCACATCTAATAGTCACACTTCCATATTGTATGTTGAGGGACTTAGTGATTTTGTCAGCCTGTTGTTCCCTCCTCACACTTCCCTAGCCATTCTGTCCATCAAATGAGTTTCCACTTATAATTTCAGACCTACATCCAGTGTTGCCTGCTTCATCAGGCCTTCCTGGCTCCTTGCCCCTTCCCCAGGAAAGGTGATTCCCCTCACTGAGCTACCTATGAGCCCTCGGTGATAGCAGGCTGCATGTGGTTTTGTTTTGAGTCTTTATCTTTCCTACTAAATAGCCGCATGAGGGTAGGGCTTGTGTTCTCATTAGTGTGTTGCTGCTCTGGGGTGGAAAGCATAGTGGATTTGCAGATTTCTTTTCAATGAACAAAGTTGTTTACATTACTGCTGGGTCCCAGCCTTGCTTCTGGAGCCGGTTAGTAGGAACTTGTGGAGAGGCTTATCTTCCATAAACAGAGGCTGAGCCAGCTCTTTATGTCACTGGGCAGTTTCCATCTGAGTATCAGCAAACCAGCGTGGAGAGTCCAGTCACCCACATGACAGTGTGATGTGGAACTGAAGTTTCTCTGCTGTGGGTTGCCCTGGAGCTGTCATCTCTCTTTCTCTGGCACACTGTATTTCCAGTGCACTGTTTACCTCGTGCTAGAGCAATGGCACTTAAAAAGAACTCATAAAGGTTAGCGGTGAATGGATGTATGGACCACTGTCAGCCCACACTCACAGGCCTTCCACCAGGGCAGCTCATCTCCTTTTTCAGCTGTTTCTATTTAGTCAATTTACTTTCCACAAAATTTTTCTCCCTCCTTCCCTCTTCTTCCTTTTCTTGAGCACACCCATGTATTCATTTTAATGTTTTTATTAATATTTCTCAATACATGTAGTTTTTTGTTTTAAAAAATATGTTTTTAAAGTATTGTAGAAAATATATCCATGCTTGCATGTTTATAAAAAGATTATGAGGGTTTTTTGTTTGTTTGTTTGATTGTTTGTTTTGTGGGCTTTTTTGGTTTTGGGTTTTTTGTTTTTTTGGTGGGTTTTTTTTGGCACATTGCTTGAAATAATTACAGAGCTATAGCAAATCAAACAGACGGGAAGCCTTTGAGTACCTTTCACCAAGTACCTTTTCTTCTTGATCACGTCTTAGTTCATCACAGTAAGATATATAAAGCCAAACAATTCAGAAACATGGCATTGGTATGGCATATCTGTGGAGTCTGTGCCATCACAGGTGTAGGCTTATATAATTACTAACACAGTTGAGCTGTAGAGTTAATGAATTCCTTCCACATTTGTCAGTGGTCTTCTAGAAGGTGAAGAGAGAAGCTACACGGTGTTCAGCTCCTCTGTGGACCTCTTCCCTTAACAGTGACCGGCAACACCACCTACTTTGTCACAAGGTGTGGTTCCTAAGCTGAGCAGACAGGTGTGGAAGGCTGGGTGACTCGCCAGTGCTCACAGCCAAGGCTTGTTTTGTAGGTGTCCAAGCAGGCCAAGGAGTTTCTGGAGTATGTATATGAAGAGCCCTTGATTGACATCCAGCAGGAGAACCCCATGCTGTACCTACATGCTGAGCCGCTGGCCACCGTTGTACGGCTGCGACAGCGGTTGAAATCACTCCGAGCCTATTTGTTCAGCTGCCGGGCGGCAGTGGCAGAGGATCTGCGCCGCAGGTAAGTCATTGAATGCCTCCTGAGCCCCTTTCCAAGGCAGCCCTTCTCCAGGTTGTTATGTCTCCTTCCAACACTAGACCACCTCTGCCCCTGGCTCATTTCACTTTCTCCTTTGTCCTCAGTCTGCTGAACCAAGCAAAAGTGAGCATCACTGCTCAGCCTTTCCTACTAGTGTGTTAATCTAAAGTCATAACCCTGTGGGGTTTTCACAGGTCATGTAGGTAGGTGTTAGTACTATGCTAGGTTTTACTTGTTGCTTATCATATGTAAGCATGAGCAGGCCTGAACTATTTCACAACTAAAAAGTACTTTAATGGGGAAAATGCAAATGATTATTCAAATCTTTTTTTTTTTTAACTGCTGCAGGCAGGAAAGCATGGCATTAAAACACACTCCCCTAGGCTTCTGCCATCCACCTTGCACTTGGTACAGGCTGCACTCTTTTTCTGTAACTGAGTCAACTCATAGTTCATAGAACACACAAGGCCGAGCCAAACTCAGATCCTTAAAATGAAGTTAAAATGTGCCCGCTCTTAATAAAATTCCTTCTTTTACAGTTGTATTTAATGAGCATTTAAATTCTCACCCTTGGCATATATGAACCAGTTTATACTTGAAATAATTGTTGATGGCATGCATAAGTCCCTAAATTGCCTTTTGATTTTTTTCATTTTAATAAACATGACAAGCAGCATATATTAGTCATAGTAAATGTTTCTGGAAGCCCACCTGGATAAGAGCCTTTGGAAAGAATCAAAATGATAGAGTTTACAATTTAAAATTCAATTAGATCCAAAGAAACTGACATGACCCCAGGCATCTGAAGAAGACATTTTAGAAGGAACTAACTGTAGATAGTGAAAGGTACATGCTTTGCAGATGAGCTCTTATGAAATAATGAAAAAGCAGATCATGGAGCAGAGTGCTTCCCACTCAGTCACCTAGATGTTTTTCCAGAAAACAGTAGAGACTTACTTTCATAGAAGCTAGGCAGATCTTAATTTTAAAAGCTCAGAGCTTTCTTGGGAGGCTGGAAAGGTGGCTCAGCAGTCAAAAGCACTTACTCGTATTCCAGAGGGTTTGACTCCAAGCACCCAACATGGCAGCTAACAACTCTCTGTAACCCCACTTCCAGGGCATCCTATGCCCTCTTCTGATGGGCAGTTCATGCTTATGGTGCACATACATGCGTGCATGCAAAACATTCATACTCATGGATATAAATACATCTAAAACAAATTCTCAGGACTGTCCTTGAAAGACAGTTGTATTCTGTGGCTCCCATTCATTTAGCAACTGAATTAGATAGAAATAACATTTCTTTGAGCCCTCAAAATATTCTCATTTGCTACTTCAGTACTTTTTGGATTTGTTCAGAGCTTGTTTGTGGATGAAATGAAAAGCTAAACATGGGAATCCTATTAGATACCTTTCCACTATAATATTTAGCTTTAGTTAAAATATCCCAAATATGGCATGCATTTTGAAATTAAATAGAAGACCCCTCCTCCTACAGATGACTGACAATCTCTACTCCAGCAGTCTCGTGCGTCATGCACTATGCTTTATAGCCAGACCAGCAAGAGAGAGGTGGAAGTTTAGGGCAAAGGCCTTGAGAGGCTATTCCCAAAGCCTCGGAAATGAAGACAGCAGTCCTCTTCCCTTTATTCATTTCTGTCTTCTGGGCTTGCTCCTGGCCATTACTTAAAGCAATGCATATAGTATTGAGTGGCTGGAAGGACAGAGTCAGGAAAGATGGGTATAAATGTCAGTTGAGACCACAGAACAGTAAGTGAAACCAGTCACCTACTAAGACTGAGGAAGACGGTTTCCAGTTAGTTTCTCCTTGCTTCCCTGTTTGTCTCTTACCACGATGTCTTACCCACCTATCCAGATCTACAAAGAGTTTGAATGGATAAATTAAGAAATAACTGATCAAATGAGTCAAAATATTCAGTCAGTCATGTCTCTTGGGAAGGCCAGGCTACCGTAAGGCATATAGTACTGTTATTTACTTAAGTCTTTTACCTTCCTGCTTGCATCTATTGTGAAGCCTTTTCTTGATAAACTCTAATTTTACTACATTTAAAATGTGTACTGCAGTTTCTAAGAAAACTGTTAAATCTTTCCTCTCCCAGCATGGTTTTAGTGCCTTTGTAACTAGTCTAGCTAATGTCACTCCCCCCTCTCCCGTCAACCCTTTATATTAGATGGGTTGTTAAAGTTCATGTAAGGGCTTCAGAGTTTGCCCACATGCAGCCAAGTGTGTTGTTCTCCGTTCTCTCCTATCCTGTACTTCAAACAAAGACCATTGTTTAACTCAGGACAGTCACAGTAGTGGGAATGACACACGTCTGCATAACTGAAGCATTCACAACAGTGCTGGTCCATAGTAGGCACTCAGTATATAGTACTATTGTTATTAATAGTGCTTTCATATCAGATTGTTCTTACATCTGACTTCAAAGACCTTTGATAAAATGTTCTACTTAAAAGCCACCCCTGATGGCTCTCTGTCAGAACTAATGCAGATGGGCTGCTGTCTGAGGAGAGAAGCACACAGGGAAGTGTTGTAGGAAGCTGCCTGGTGTCCAGGCGTGCCAGACGCATCTGAATGCAAGCAATGAGATGCTGTTTCCTAGTCGACCTTACAAGAAGCCCATTCTTCTTTGGTTAGTTTTTAATTTCTTAGATTCTCTACACTTAGGTATGTTAAGACGGTGTTAGGGTTAATACGTGCCTGAATCCCAGGACTCAAGTAGGTGGAGGTAAGAAGATCAGGAGTTCAAGGTTATCTTTGGCTATATCATATATTCAAGGCCAGTCTGGGCTACTAGAGATTCTGTCACAGTAAAATAAAGTACACTAAAAATAAATAAAATAATATTTGGTGACTGGGTGATGAGGCCCACACTTACAATCCTACATTTATGAGGCTAAGGCAGTGAGGATGCAGATTCAAAGCCATTCTGTTCGACATAGAGAGAGTGAGGTCAGCCAGGGCTATTTTGCAAGACTCTGTCTAAACAAACAAGCAAACAGAAAAAGAAGAGTGGCCAAATGGGTAAAGGCACCTGCTTCTGAGTCTGATAACTTGAGTTTGATCCCCAGAACCCACGTGGTAAAGGAGGGAGGCAGCACCTCCAGACCGGTCCTTTCAGTTCCACGTGCCCCGCGTGTGATGCCCGCCACGTGTGTGCACCCACGTGTGATGCCCGCCACGTGGGTGCACCCACGTGTGATGCCCGCCACGTGTGTGCACAGACGCACACATACATGAAGTGAAATTGAAAAACAAAGAGAAAATGAAGAGTACACTGAGGATAAATCGTACACCTACAGCTTTCCTTTTACAAGGGAGAGTGTGTGGACAGGGTGGGTCCTTTTATGTTATTTCAAATCTTTGTGACCTTGCTGAACTATGACTGTTTAATGCAGTAATCTCTCAGACTTTCTGAGGTGACAATACTTCCTACAGTAACCTGTACATAATTCCAACTCTGCTGTTTCCTGTGTATGTAAACACAGCTCTAAACATGATTATTACCTACTCCAAATACTAACATTTCCATTTCAAGAGCCACTTTGTACCTATTCTTTCATTTTTATAGAAATGAGATTTTTATAACAAAATAAACCAACAATATCTTTCAAGATGCCAAGCTTGTTCACAGTGTGCATTTAGGTTCCCTTTTTGAGCAGAGAGCAGATCATCTGAGGGCAGGGAAAGGGAGCTGAACCAGTCGGAGGAGAATGAATACCCTCAGCCAGAGGGAGGTGCCAGTGGACAACAGGGAGACAACAACAAGAACAGCAGGGAATGCGGGTCCTAACTGCCTGGTTTTACTTCAGAGTGTGAGCGGTCATTAGTCACCAGCAAGTAGGCCCAACATGCTGAAGACCTGTCAGCACCATATAAACAGAGTAAAGCAAACTGTTAATATTGCTGTCGCGAGAAAACTGGAAAGAGACTGATTAATCGTATTGGCGCTTGACCGCCAGGGAGCCAACTTGGGTGTCTGCCTTATTAGGGAAGTCACAGTTTGCTTTTAGGCCCTTGTTATTGTGACTGTACGGTTTTCAACCTCACTGGGCTTGTTATTGTTGTTAAATGGATGTCTCGTTCTTGAATCTCTGCTGCAAATCTTGACTGGCAGCACTGATTAGTTTAGAAAGAGTCAGTGTCTTCCATGAAGCCTAAAATGTTTACAGTGCTGACAGTTCTCTGTTTCTGATGACTCCCAGATGGTGACCCTGCCGAATTAGCTCACGGCCTTGTTAACTTTTTGTTAGAAGAGTTATCTATCGTGTCCACACATGAAGGTGTGTGAAGAACTCTGGGAAATCTCGGCAGTATCAGGAAGCATGGGATCAGTAGACATTAAGGGACATGTTTTGGAGGGACATAAGGAAGAATTGCCTACACACTCAACTAAACTCAGGTCTAAGGATGGGTATAGATCAGGAGTACCAAGTGAGGTACCTCAAGCAAGGTTAAACTTGGCCAACAGGCCTGTTCTGTTTGGCCTTTCAGGGATGGCTGTGCTAAGCTCTGAAATGACATTTTAAAAGAAGGAGTTGCTCATCTAATACACACACGTGCACACATACACAGACAGATACACACAGGTTGGGCATAGTGTTGTGCTTCTATAATCCAGAAGCTCCTAGGGAAGACGACAGGTGGCAGAACCATGAGAATCCTTGGAAGCTCACAGGCCAGCCATCCTGGCATATGGCAGAGGAGAACATCAGAAAGGAGGCCTGTCATCCCCCTTCCCCAAAGAAAAAGGGAGAAGACCTTTTTACCCCAGGTTCCCTATGGCCTCTACACATGCTCCATGGTACTCATACACCCATGATCACATACATACATGCACACGTATCATACACAGTCACGCCATATACACAAAATAAAGAAGAATTTTTATGCATACACATATCCAGCTTCCTGCTTGTCTTTGAAATTCAGAAGCTCTCATTGCATAGGGCTTCCCTCATTTTTATGTAGCAGCAATCTGCTTTAGATGTAGGACTCTGCTTTACTGTAGTTTCTGCTACTCCTGTTGTCCCTTCAAGCCCAGCATCTCCTGGAAGATAGGATAAACCCTGTCCTGTTTCTCAATTCCAGCCCATCTCATTCATTCATAGTGGTTCCTGGGTCTGTAAGCATTTGCAGTTTTTAACCCTGGATTTATATGTGTCCTGGATACTAGAGCCTTAGCTCTCATTTCAGGTTGGGGTACCAAAGATTGGCAGCAGTCTTAGATTCTGTTCTATAAAAGACAAACATGAAGGTACTTATAGAACTAGCAGAAACAGCACTAGGTCAACATGGACGTTTCTCACAGGATGGGTTAGGGATTCCCAGTGCTTGTGCTAGACTGGAACAGCATGCTCTCCAGACATTTGCTATCTGTTTCCTTGGAGCAGTGATTCCAGGTCACCAGAAAGCCAAATATTGCAGCTGGGCCACCAAGAGCGAAGGGGGAAACAAAATAATAAAGTAAGAGCACCTGTGCAGGTGGCTTTGTGGGCCCTGACGTTAGACATTCCTGCCCCTGTGCTCACCTCTGTAACAGCTTTCAAGCTGGTTGGTTGTCTCACCTATAAACAAGAAACTTTAAAGATAAGGGAAAGTGCCATGGGACAGGGTACGTGCTCAGTAATGTTAGCTCCCATTTTAAAGTAAGCCCTGGAATTCAGGAGGAGACATGAGATAATAAGGATGCTGAGCCTAGAGGCCTTAAAGAACAAGGGTCTTCCTGTGGAAAGAATGCATTATCTGGAAGAGTCCCCAGGTGTGGAGTGTGGCCCTGCAGAGGCACAGAAGAATCCCCCAGAGAACATGCCCCCGTTCCTTTAGCGCAATTAATTAATACCTTACCCCTTAGTTTTCTTCACCTGGATGGTCAAACACAAAAGCAGAATAGCCTTTCTCCCACCACTGCACAAGCTGTATCTTCTGATATTTCTTTGACTACTAAAACTTGTAGAAAACCTCTGCTTTCTCTTTGCCCAGTAACTTACTTGACCCCCTGACTGGGAATTGCATTCTTTGAAGACATTGTGATTTCTGCAGGCTTCTGCTTCCGTGACCTTCTGGCCATCATGGCTACACTTTCTCCTGGGTCCCTTGTCTCATAACCTTCTTCATCTTCTGGCTGTTTGAGTTTCCCCTTCTCTGCAACCTTGCTGCCGCCATACCTCCCTCTAGTTTCTGAACAGAGGAATGAGAGGCCACATCTCTGCTGCCTTTCTTCATGTTCCTAGTCCCTTACTTGAGTCTGTCTGGCAACTCCTTGCATGTTGGAAGGTATTCTTTCCTTAGGATCCTTGATTGTCAGCTGCAGGGAGAGAGTTGTGATCCATCCACAAATCTGCAATGACTGGAAGAGATCAGCAGCTTGTCTCTCTAGCTGCTGACTAGTTATTTCCACTAATATGTTTGTTCACAGACGTCGTTGGAGCCTGAAAACCTGTCCACTGTAGCCCATTCCATTTCGTTTGCTTTCACAACATCCTTGCTGTCTGTACTTAGCACTTTGTCTGGAAGCTTTGCTTTAAGATTCACTAAGAGCTGGTCAAGGCCTTCCTTTACTTTTTGTTCCTGTCGCATGCTGGGTCTGACCTCTCATTACCTGCTTCTCTAGTTTGCTAACTAGGAATCCTGTCTGTGATCCTAGCTGGATCCCCTGACTAGTCCAGGTAACAGCTATTCAGCCATAGGGCAGACTGACTAGCTGACTATCGTTCAGCTACCTGCCGAATATCACAGCATGCCTGGTTGGCCATCTGATCCCTGTGACCTGGCTGTGACCTACATGTATGGCTTCATGTTTCACATGGCCCTTGGTGGGTTATAGGCACCCCCAGTCAAAGTCAAATGCTCATTTCCTTGGCATACCATCCACCTCTCCCACTACAGGCCACTCTAACCCTGGGCGAGCTCAAATGCTGCCTCTTCTTGACTTTGTTCAATGATATCCTCCAACAGTGATCATCTGGACCACTCAGTTGATGCTTAGGTGCCCGGGTGACTTACATCTCTTCAGGCTCATTTCCTATCTTGTTGCCTCATGGAAGGCTCTTAGAGGACAAGATTGTTCTGCTCTGTCTTAGAGCCTAAGATAGACGCTTGTATCAGTAAGCTATGAAGTAAGAGTTTATGAATCATTAAACTTATGTCATCTCATGTTTTTCAGAATTACTTACAATTATTGGGATTTTTATTAATAAGAGGGACTTTCCCAGAAATCTATAATTTTCTTTATAGCAGTCCTTTGAGGCACACACAACAAAGGGTACTTAGAAAAGAAGAGGACAAAGCCCGAGAGGCTCTCTGACTTGCCCATAGTGAAAGGCTGGTGAGCAGCAGAGTCCATCTGGAGCCATGTTTTCTCATGCTTAGATCACTGCTTCTTGCCCAGTAAATGATGGTGATGTCTGGAGGTCTCAATACTCTGTTAGCATGTGTTTTTAGACAAGGTCTTTCTATGTGGCTGGTTCTCACTGTGTAGAATAGACTGACCTTGAACTGGTAGTGATCCACCTGCCACTGCCTTCCAGGTATTTATGGCTACCCCTGGCTCATGCTCCTGAGAGGACTCTTTCATTCCCCCTGAAGACTTGATTGAGGTCCTTCAGAAGAGTGTGAGGAAAGATGGGGAGGTAGACACAGAGATGGGGAATGGGGAGGTAAGATGGCTGACTGGTCTGAGCTCAGTCATTCCTGAGAGCCAGCCAGGACAGCTGGCTTAGTGCCAGCAAGTGCTTTTTCTATAGGTCACAGTTTGCCAGACTTTTCTATTTCCCACACCAAGAAACTTAAAACAAAAGGAGAGCAGTAGCTCAGGGTTGCTTCATTTATGTTCCTAGCAAAATACATACTAAAAACAAATTATTATTTCTCGCTACCATTTCATATAAGAATATAGTAATACTAAAAAAATCAAAGGCAAACATCCTCAGAAATCAAACATCTTTGCGAAGAAAACTGATTTTAAAAGCTTTCTAGTGTATTCCCCCCACCCCACCCCATTTTACCTTAGACCACTGAAACATCACCAGCTGTTGGACAAGCTTTTCTTAAATCCCACGTTTCTCTTGTGAACACACAAATCTTCAGGTTGTAGGAAATTTACATGTCTGCTTGAGAATTTCCCATTCTCCATCATTGAAAGTGTGAGTTGGCTCTTGATATTCCTAGTAAATCTGAAGTGCCTATTGTGAAGTAAACCTAAACTGTTTTCTTTCCCATGCTGCTTGGGGGCAATCTCTACTCTCAAGCCTGTGTTTACGGCTTGTGTGACTCTGAACTGAGCTGGGTCGAGTGTCAGGGAAGCAAGTTGGGCCTCTTGTTTGTCCAGGCCCCTCTTTGACTGTTCTGCAGCAGCACACTGACTTACCTTTGTCCAGGCCCCTCTTTGACTGTTCTGCAGCAGCACACTGACTTACCTTTGTCTTCCTCATAACCCTCCCTCCTTTTCCCCTTTCGCATTTTATTTGAATGGTGAGTATATCTTGTGTGGGTTCCTACTGAATGTTAGTTCTGCTAAGCAATGGGCTCTTTCTGTCCTGAAGATTGCCATTTTTATTAACAATATTCCATCAGTTTTGTCCCCTTCTGTTTTACCCAGAGTTACGTTGCTTTTCTAGTGAGTTCACTGAAGTGTGAGGCTAAGTCCAGATGGTGAAGTGGTCCTTTCACTTTTAATATTATGTCAAGTTTACCTATGTCCAAACCAAGCTCATAAAATCCCTGTCCTACCTGCTACTGAAGACCACTCCCTTCCTGTATCACTATATTCCTAAAGAGCACCTCCGTTCCAAGCCATACACCTTCCTCTTGGCAGACTGACAGCTTCAGCTTCAAACAGTGTCGCCTCTTCCCCACTGCCAGTGCTGCCACTGGGGTCCAAGACACCATCATGTTCTCCTGGACTATTGCAGTCACTGGTCCCCTGTGGCAGTCTGTTCTTAGGATTCTGGCTGCAGCCAGTGTACAGATTGGATGATGTCAGTTCTGGCCCAACTGATGTAATAACTTTACCTTTCACTCTGAGTCAAAGCCAAAGCTGTGCACAGTCTTGTCCCCATTAGTCTCTGTCTCACCTCCCACCACTTCCTGCCTCAGTTCCAGCCACACTGGCCTTTCTGCTGGTCCGTGAGCATACTAAGAGGGCTCCTGCCTGAGTTTCTATACCACCTGCTTGTTCTTCTAGGTCTTTATGCGACCGTCACTTTAAAGAACCATGCCAGACTGTATTTTAAATTACAACCAGTGTGCAACTTAATATCTCCGCCCCCTCCCCCTCCCTCCTGTCTTCTTTCATTGCCTATTCACAGATGGCATGGTATGGTGTTTTGTCTGTCTCCCTGTCTTAAAGTACAAAGTTGTCCTTTGTTCCACATATGCTTCTGCTCTTTCCCCAAAAGGTAAACTACACTGGGTCATGGCTTTTTATCTGCATTGCTCACTGCTGTATCCCCAGAGCCCAGAACAGCACCTGATACAAAGTGGAGGCTAATAAATACTTGTTGAATAAGTTCATTAAGCAGATACACTCTTGTTACCAAGATTCTGGCAACTTCATTTGGTCAAACTGGGTTGTGCTCTAATGCAATATATATGATTCATCGTAGAAAAATAAAATAAGAAAGCACCTACTAATCTACTTCAGAGCTTGTTTTCTAGATTTTTCTCTCTGTAAATGCTTCTTTCTCATTAAATGGTTGCAGGTGTGCTGTTTGTCATGTAATCTTGTCACTTAGTTACTTAGTTGTACACCTAGTGGACACAGGGTCTCAGTCTACACTCAGGTTGGCCCTACATGACAGTCTTCCTGTTTCAGCCTCTAAGACCTGGGATTAAAGGTCTGAGATACTATGCCTAAGTGAATATCTTTAATGTAAATAAATTTTAAAAAAAAATCTTGAATTACTGAGCAAAATTGCTATTTTGTTGTGTTTGTAGATGTAAAAAAATATTATTATTAAGCAGTACACTCAATGAGAGTCATAGCAAATAATGAGATGGTAAAATATCTTCATACAGAGGCTGGGAAGATGGCTTAGTACATAGAGTGCTTGCTGTACACCATGGGAGACTAAGCTGGCATGACAGTATATCTGTGTAAGCCCAGTGCTGGGGTGAATTCCTCTCTGAGGCTCACTGGCCAGCCAGCCTAGCAATGGTGAGCTGTAGGTTCAGGAGAGACCCTGTCTCAGACTAAGGTAGAAATAGTGTCAGCCTATTTGTGCCCAGTCGCACGAATGAACACACACACAGACATACAGACACACATGCACATACACACACACACACACACACATGCACAAATACGTACACACAAACCCATGCACACAGTTAAATATAGTAGGTGGAAGGATTATTTGATATAAAATACTGTGATTCCAATATACTTAATTTAGGATTGGGGAGAGGGTTCATTGACTAAAGCACTTGTGACTCAAGCATGAGGACCAGATTTTGGGTCCCCAGAAAGTTGTATAAGTGCTGGCTGGGTGGGCATGGTGGTCCAGGTATAATTCTAGCCTCAAAAGACATAGACCAGGTGGCTCACCAGATTAACCAAGTCAGTAAGTTCTGGGTTGGATTGAGAGACCTCGCTTCAATGAATAAGATGCAAGAACAATTGAGCATGGTTCCACACATCAGCTTTCCACGTCTACAAACACACACACACACACACACACACACACACACTCAGATGTATACTCACACACAGTGAGTTGAAGAAAAAAATATGCTTAATTTAAGAGGCTTATTTATTATGAAGTTCTTAAAAACCCACACAGATTACTTGCTGTGTCTCTAATCTTAAGAGTGTTATACTATAAAAATATGAGATTGGAGTGTGTGAAATATGGTTAATATTGAATTTTAGAAGAATAAACCCATTTAGCAGTAGTATTATCATGAAGTTTGTGTGTGTGTATGTGTGTGTGTCTGTCTGTCTGTTGCCTGTTGGTCTGTCTGTCTGTCTGTGTGTGTGTACACATTCACATGCTGCAGTGCCTGTGTGGAGATCAGGTTTTCTCCTGCCTTGTGGGATTTGGGAACCATGGGTCAAGCTCCAGTCATCAGGCCTGTACACAAGCCCCTCTACCAGCTAAGTCCTCTCACAGGCCCAATATTCTCCCTAAAATAGTATCATTAAAAACTAGCAATTTATTAATAATTAAAGTGTATTAGCATTTTATGCTCAGTAAATGAATATGACTTTTTTTTATTCTCTGTAATATTTATTAACCAGGCTTTTGTGGCTACTTTCAACTTTGTTAGTTTAAACTGTCACTAGCTAAAGTTGGGCTACAGTCTTAATAGACCAGCTCCACAAATCCACCAGGGCTCAGAAACTGTAAAATTTAGATGGTATTTTGATAATGTTTGAAAGCAACTGTCCTTAGTTTACATCATAAATGATTTTTCTTTTGGACCAACTCTAGAAATGTTGTTTGTAAATTGTCTGTCTGCTTGCTCTCCTGTTGTGCCTCCCGCCCTTCACTTTCTCTAGAGGTTTCAGTCAGCCAGAAATATATTGGGTAGATATCTTATATATAAATACGATCCAATATCATGAATCTAAAATGGAGCTAGAGACTGCCTGCAAGACCATGCCATACCATAGTACACAGATGAGTAAGCCTTGAGGAAGGAGCGCTGGGAAGGTGTGTATTAATTGTACTAAACTGTACATATACATAGCTCTTTACTGAAAAATTCTTCAAAATGTTAGGAAGTAATTTTGTCTCATTCTAAAATGAAATATATCATTACCTAAAATCATTTTTTGGAACATTGTAGGAAAAGTACAGCATTCTTGTTCTTATTTAAACTACCTTAGGAATTTGAGCTGGGATTTATAAAAGGGATGTGATCTGTCACTGTTGTGTCAGGCCCCAGAATAATCACAGCCCAAATTACTTCCCAGGCATTGCTACTCCAGTCTCTAGATTGTTGCTAAGTAGCTTACACACACTTGCTGAATGACCTGGTAAAGGAAACCCTTATTTCTTGTGACTATCTACTCAGATAGAATTCCTTGTGCAAGCTTGCCACTTTTTCAACCAATGAGATTAGCAAAATGAAGCATCTAGAGAAATGATTGAAGCTCATTTCTTCAGTGTGGGTTCTCATCGAAATATCTGCCTTTGATTTCAAATTGTTTTTCCATTAGCTCGGAGCATGGCTGGATGCACGAGTCCTCTCCATATCCAGCCTAATGTAACTATTTCATGAGAGTTTGCAGCTCATATCACTAACACCAAATTGCTCTTCCTGGGATGCCTCACAGTGCTTTTTACAGATTTCGATGTGGGTGCAAAGTCACAATGGCTCTTGCAACTCAGTACAAATTACCTACCCTGGATCACATATGCCTGAAAAACGCAGTAGTAATATGTGAATAAATGGTTTTCATTGTAAATTATCCTTTACTCACCTCTACTTATTTTTCTTTGAGACTCTTATTATTCAGAATCAAATTCCAGAGGTCTGCGTTTGGCATTATCTTTTTTATTATGTATATGAATATGTATGTTGTAATTTTTTCTTTTAAGCCTATTTAAATTGAAATAATTCATAATAATTCAATGCACACACGCGCTCGTTATGTGCACATGCACACATGCATATACAAGCCAGAGGCCAGCCTAGGGTATTATTCCTTGGAAGCCATGTACCTTGTTTTCTGAGAGACAGTCTCTCACTGGCCTGGGCGTCCCTGATTTGGCTAGGCTAGCTGCACTAATCTATGAATATAAACATGAGTATTTAGAAGACAGTTTGATCACATGTTGTTTAGCAAACAACAGTAATGAGTTTCCCCTAGGGTCTGTGGTCTTCCCAGCTATCAGTTCCTGACTGGGTTTACAGTACCAAGCATATATTGTATTCCATACATACAATACATCCTGTGGGGCAGGCTTTGGTTACCCCGTAACATTTAGTGCCTGGCATTTTATGTATGTTCTGGAGACTAAACGCAAGTCCTTGTGAGTATACAGGAAGAACCATACGAACTAAGCCTCAGTCTTTGTATCTCTGAGAACTCAGTTTCCTGGAAGTAAGTGTGTGTGTGTGTGTGTGTGTGTGTGTGTGTGTGTGTGTGAACAATTCTATCAAAATCTTGTGAAGAGACTACTTCTCTCAGAGCCCAACTCAGTCCCTTACTGTCATGAGTACCAGGGTTTGGTGGGAGTTGAAGTCCTCACCAATTAGTCAGGTTAAATAGATCGTGATTTGTTTAACTTAATGCCATAGAACAAAATGAAATGAGGTTCCACTTGGTGTTTTGTTTGTTTGTTAAGACTATACTGTCTAAGATTTCATAGAAAATTATCTCTGAATGTTTAACCCCCAAGTGTCAGCTAATATAAGGGCTCTGAATCATATATGATCTTTTTCCTTTTCAGTTTTCATCTTTTCTTGCCTTTCTCGTTAGAACAAGGTATATAAATGAGTCCTAAGTTATCTTCCCAGTGTGTCAGGCAGTCCCGAAGATGATAAATAGAAGCGCTGTTACTATATCCAGGTGTGCTAGCTGACGGCTGTGGACCTGTATGTAGCAGGCTTTTTCAGTATTCCGTGGTACCAGAGAACCTGTCAGTGCTGTGGTTTCCTTTGATGGATGAGACAAGTGTGGAGCTGACTCTTACCGCCTTTGTCCTTTGACTTGAGTGTGAGGCCCAGCTAGATGAGTTTGCATTGCCATGAGCAGGGCCATGCATGTGGCTGGCCTGCTGCAGAAATGCTGCTGGGCCTGGTGATTAATAGTGTTATAGTGCAGGGAGGTCACTTTATGCATAGGAAGCCCCAAACATAGCAGAGCAGCCTCATCTGAAAACCAAAGAGGTCTTCCGCAGCAAGGATCCTGCTTACCATAGGACTGCCAAGTCAGATAACCTTTGCTTAGTTTGCAGCTTTGAGTTCCTAATACGGTGAAATTTGGAAGTTACATAGGAGAAATTAATAAATAATACCTGTTAGATAACACTTTAGTAAAAACTGAAAGCATTTTAATTAAAGTGTGTGTGTGTGTGTGTGTGTCGGTGTGTCGTTTACATACAAGTTCCTGTGTATATGTATAAAAGAGTTTCCAGTTGGCCCCCCATTGCCTTTCCTGTGGTCTTTCCTGGGTCAGACCCTGTTACTTACCCCTACGTTTGAGTTCCTGCATCTATATTAGCTTTTTTATTTTAGCATACAAATCTGCTCAAGTCTCTCCCATTCTTTAAAAAAAAGAACCTTTCTCCACCCTGTACCCTTCTTTAGCAGTGGCCCACTTTCTCTCCTTTCTTTTAAAGCTAAGTTCTGAAAAGTCATGTACCACCCTCGCCCCTCTGCAGTCTGGCTGTCTTCCTCCTGCCCAAACCATGAATTCCTGTTTGCTAGAGGGCTCCTGAGAGTTTTCCTTGTGCCCCCCTAGCTCTTATGCTGTGATTCTTTCTTGCCCCTTAGTAAGCTCCCTTCCTTGGCCTCCCGATGCAGTTCTTCTGCTGTCAAAGTGTTCCTTCCCAGGCTTCTCCCTGGAAGAATCCTTTCCGGCACTGTTTCTCAAGGGCCAGGTCTTTTCTGTTCCCGGGTGTGTTGTCCTGGCCTTCCTAATAATCTTAGCCCTACCTGAAACCCTCAGGCCGACAGGATTTCCTGAACTGACTCTGGAGACTCCATTTGTTCCCATCTTCTTCAACAGCCCAGACCCTCTCCCAGTGAAAGGGCTCCTCTTCCTTCCTCTTCAGCAAACACAGCTTCCACTTACATTCTTGACTTAGTGGGGAAACTGAGGCTTCTTTGTGGCTCACCATGACCTGAAGATTGAGGTGCCAGTCTTTCTGGTGGAAGGTCCCTCTTTGTAAGTCTTTAATCCTCCGTAGAGCTCTTTATTTCTCGTCCAGTCTTTCCTGCCTTCATCCCTTTCTTTCCCTGTCAGCTCTCACCAAGTCCTTGTCTTACTTAGGCCACTTCTGTGGCATTTCTTTTTCTTTTTAAGTAGATTCAGTGTGACAGTCAACATACACACACATGTACTGGCTGGACACATACTAACTTACATACTAACTCTAAGCTTACACTTCGTGGTATACCCTTGCCTAGGAGAGGCTTACTAAGTAAGCACTGGGCATGTTGCAACCTTTGAGTCCCGGCTACTGTTGCACTTTCTACCAGGAATACCATCCATTCTTCTACCTCTACTTTCTCCCAGTAACTCCTGACTTCCCATTCGTGGAGGCCTTTCCTGACCAGGGATCTCCAGCTTCCCTCACCCTGCATATATATCTGTATGTTTAAAAACTGTACTCTTCTAAGTCTTTAGGGGCAGGCACACTGACTGCTGCATACTATGAGCCCAGCATCTGCTTAAGTCAATAAAGTATGTGCCCATTTTGGATTTTGATTTTAGGTTCTTAACCATAGTGACAGGTTGCAGAAGTATTTGTTAAACTCATGGTTGATAAAGTGATCCGTATTTTCTGACCAATGAATACAGGTAATTACCCATGCTTTATTGAATGTATTAAGTAAAATTAATGCTGGCAAAAGTATCTTTAGGGGACATCACATTTTGCTTCTCAGACATAAATAGCTCTACCAGCATATTCCCTGAAATGACTGCCTCCTCTGAGGTGCCTTCCCCCTGGGCAGATCTATCTGCCTGATCACTGAGCAGGCTCTGCCTGTCTAGGTCCTCTGTAACCCATGTCCTATTCAACTTGAAGGAGAAAAGACCCTAGGCGTCCCTGCTAGTTCAGTCCGTTTTCTTAAGGGCCTGTATCTGATGGGCAGCTTATATGACCCCAACTACAGTAGAGCAGCAGCTCTTGGGGTCATGTAGATGACACCGTGGTCTGCCAACCTGATCCTGGTGTTTGTGTCTCACTCTGGCTTCCCTCTGTAGTTAGTCTGCCTGAAGGAAACGTTTAGAGAATGTGTTTTTAATTCAGTTTGCTTCCAAGGAGAGGTGAGCAAGGGGCAGCAAGCCTTATCTGCCCTGTTGCCCTGCTGTGGAAATCCATGTGCCTCCTGTAGGCACAAGAGCACAGCCCTGTCTCTACAGGAGATGCTTTTTACTAGGTCTCTCTGGTCCCTCTGGGGAGATTTATTCTCCCATTTGGCGTCAGTGTTTTTATGTCACAACTTCCTTCCTCTTGGGGAGAAGGGCTGATTGACGTTATCTCTCTTAAAAGTCTGTATTTTAATGGCTACCACTAAATCTTTTGGACACATATCTTCTCCAGACTCAGTAGGCTCAGTTCCTTTATCTTTTCTGCATATATTGAATTTTCCAATTTTTATGTCTATCATGACTGACCTCATGTAAATTATGGTGTTCAACACTGGAGCCTGATACAGGGAGACAGTAGATGACAAGCTTCTGGAGGAACATAAGAGTCTCCTTTAAAGGGAGAGGGAAAATAAATTCATGCAAAATACATTTACACAGTTTGCAACATTAAATAAAGGCAGAATTACCTTCAGCTGTACAGATAATGCTGAAGGAATGAATAGTAGAGATGACAGAAGCCAGAATTGCTTCTGTGAAAAGAATAATGAACAGGGCTTGGAAGGAAGAAGAACCCTGAAAGGAGAAACTGGAAATTCTCTTCTTTACTCATCAGTTGTGGTCATTAAAGCAGCAAACTCAGCACTTGCTCTAAGTAAGGCCTGCCTCATTGCAGGTAAAACACAAGTGTTTGCTTGCTTGGATAACTAAGGACTCTAACTGTCAAGGGCATGCCAGGATGATTTGGTTTACGCATTATTCCTTCATCCCATCTACTTCTAATCATAGAAATGTTAGGATTTTAGACCAGAGAGAGTTTTAAGTATCAAACATAACGGACCTGCTCCCTAGTTTTTGTCCTTGCTATAGGTTATGTCAGAACCTTCCTTCAGTCCTTCCACACTGAAGGGTGGGTCTCTGTCCCAATGGAAGAGGTCAGGTGGGATGGTGAGATGACTGTCTAGACTACACATTTGGTCAGTGTGTCTGTTTCTCAGCACTGCTACCTCTTCGCTTTTACTTAAGAAACTTTATTTATTTACTTTTCAAGATGATTCCTTCCTTCTGTTCACTCCCAGCAGCCTCTATCTTACATATGATATTTCTTGTTGCTACCCCTGGAATCCCACTAAAAGACCATGTCCTAGATTTTCTTTATTCTATGTGTTTGAGTCTCAAGAGACCTGAAAATACTTAAGTACATCTAACAACAAGACTATAATCCATAAGTACAGTATTGTATTCTGGAAAGGATCCTGGAACAAAGGAACATTAGTGAAATAATTGGTGGAACTGAAATAAAGTCTACAATTTGCATAGTCATTGATTGCTTTGTTTTTACCACTGTCCTATGGATATGTAAGCTGCAAGCAGTAGGGGAAGCTGGATCAATGCTACAAGGATAAGAACATTTTACAAAGAAAGAGGAAAACATAGATACTAACTTATGTGTGAATGTTCTTTTCAAAACATTTTTCCAGGATGAGAAAAATTGCAGACCATCCAAGTATACATTTTGGTAGTTCCAGACAGTGGAACATAAAGAGTTAACCTTTATCTATGCTCATCTCCCTTCCCCTTCAGTTTCTGATCTATCTGTTCCATCAGTCTGTGCTGATGTTTGAGTGTCTGGCTCTTATGGATAGTTAGCACATAGAGGCATAACTTGGTCAACCTCCGTCCTTGATAATCTGATCACATCTTGGCCAGGGGTATCACCATCTACTCACCCACATCTTTGACCTATTCTTCATCTTTTACCCATTCTAATTGTTGACAGTCCTGAGAAAAAAATCCCTTATAAGTGTGCACCTGCTGTTTCCAGTATCCCTTTGTCATTACCCCAGAAAGAGCTTCTGATATCTTGTCAGGAATACCTGCCAGATTCTCTCTATCTTTTCTACTACCCTTAGAGAGAGTAGCCAGTATACAGGAGCCAGTATAGTGAGTTATACCTGTATTGGTTGAATGTTGGATACTGAGGAAGGATGATGACCACAAGTGGAGACCAGCTTAACGTAGAGAAACCAGTCTCTCAAAAAAGAAACAAAACAAAACCAGACTGGGAGATGCCCTGCTTTGGTACAGCACTGCTGTGTATGCATGAAGACTTGAGATTGGGGCCCTAGAACCCATGTAAAAAGTTGATAGCAGTCATGCATGCCTGTGATCCTAGCACTGGGGTGTCAGAGACTGGAGAATCTCTGAGGCTTACTGGCCAGCCAGCTCAACCATGTAGGTAAACCCAAAGCCAATGAGAGACCCTGTGTCAAAAACATTGGTGGAAAGCAGTCAACCTCTGGCCTCCACATGCATGTTCACACATGTGCTTGTACTCCTGCACACATGGGGCCACGCGCGCGTGCATGTGCTCGCTCGCGCCCGCGCGCGCGCGCACACACACACACACCACAAGTCAGTGATTATTTTGCTGTTGCCCAAAAGAAATATATCGAAGAGCTCAAATACTATAGCTAAATTAGATGTTCAGTTCAAATCTACCTCTCCTTGCTGTCCCCAACTTCAAGAAACTGGAAAGAGCATAGTCCTTTGTGCTCAGAAAGTCTTGACCTTGAATCCCAGTTTCATGATCCTGGGCACATTAGTCTTTACCTCTGAGCTCTTTTTTTTTTTAAATGGAGTCCATATATAATGCTCAGAACAGCTGGAAGGTGGGATAACATTATATATGCTGAGTTAAAAGTTTTACTGTTTATTATTGCTGCTTAACACTGGGTGCTTAAAATGAGTAATGGTCTCTTGATCATCTCTCTCCTATGTGTTAATGATGTGGAGATTGGTTGTATCTCTTGGTTCCTTAAACTATGGTCCACTTTCCACAGCAGGAGCCCTTCTCTGCAAAAGCTACTGCATCATGCAGAGCTGAGCACTTTTTCTATATCCTGCCAGCTGCCTAGGGGTTATGTCCTGCTTCCTGCCATAGGTCAGCCCTAGCCCATTAGAGATGAAGGAGCCTGGCCCTAGGACCCAAGTTCTGTTTCCTAGAATGCAATGCCCTTGTCACTTGGGCTATGGATGGAACTGTGTTCTGAAACAGAACTCTTCCATTCCTACAGTTTCTACCTAGAATGGCTGTTTGGTCCTCCACTAGCCAAGGCTTTGTCCAGTGATCCATTACCCTTTCCTTCAGTAGTGTGGTACAGTGCCTGGCATGTAATATGCACTTAATCAGCATTAGATGGCTAGAGAACTGAACGTGTTCGTCTATAGAGTTTGGTAACTAATCTGTCCTTAATTAACAGACTGAGTAATGAATTCCCCAGCAAGTTCATATTAGGCCAGGGCTTCTACTCCTTGGTTGTGCTAGTAAAAGGAGGATTTTTGCCTTCACTATTTCCTGCTCTCTACCCATGTGTGTGTTTGTGTGTGTATACATGTGCATGTATATGTGTTGTTTCTAACTGTCTCTACCTTGCTCTCTTTCTTGGGAGCTGTTTGCCCACAATTGTTTTTCTCTACTCACTTACAGCCATCTGTCTAGGTCCTAGAAATTAACAACAGCTAGTGAAATTTGTTGAAGTGTCTCAATTTACAGTTTTATGTTATTGTTACCACCTGTGCCCAAAATCTAAAAGTTAATTTCAGTGTGCCCTTAAGAGAATATGTCATGAATGTGACATTCAGTAGGACTGTCCCCTGCCCACAGGTGATTCTAGAGAAACACATAGGTTGCCATTCTAATATTCCTTAACTCTAAAATTAGTTAGTTTAGATATACAGTTGTATTAGTTACTTTTCTATTGCTTTAACAATCAGGCAACTTACAGAAGAAAGTATTTAATTGGGCCTATGGTTTCTGGTGGTTAAAGTCCACGATGACAGAGCAAAGTCATGTCAGCAGGAATAGCTGCAAGCTTACATCTTGATCCACAAGCCAACATTAGGCGAGAGGCACACTGGGAATAACATGTTTCTTTTAAAACCTCAAAGCTCATCTCTCATGACAACAGGCCCTTCAACAAGGCCACACCCCCTAAACCTTCCCAAACAATTCTACCAAATGGAAACCAATATCCAAATATGAGCCTACTGGGAAAAATTGGGGACATTTTTATTCACACCAGCACATTACTGTTATACCTACACTGATGTTAGCGCCAGCAAGTTCAGGTGTACTTGTCACACAGTATGGCAGTTGAGCCAGCATAGAAGCTGTTTGAGATGTGTGTAAGATAACACAAATTGTCAGAGATGTAACTAGAATGAGAACCAGAAGCAGGACAGGCATAGTGCTACACTCCTGTAATCCTGGCATCTGTCAAGGCTGAAGCAGGAGGATTTCCAGTTCAAGGCCGTAGTGGGCTACATACCAAAAACATCTCCAAAAACCAAGAGAACAAAAACAAAACAAAACAAAAATCAGACGTGGCCTATAGTATTATACCATTTCAGATAGCATTAGAAATGAAAAATCATATTTACTTATAATATATACCTTACCAAAAACATATCAGAGGAAAGGGTAGTTTTCTCTGAGGGTTGGGTTCTCAGAAGATTGGGAACATAAGTAGAGGTAAAAGGGGTTCTGAAAGAGACTTAACAGGAAACACGTGTCTTATGGCTCCACTGGTCACTGCATATCTACCTTTGTTTCCAGAATTTTCCCCAGAGAATACCTCCTTCAACAGATCCACCTGTACTCTCTTGCTGACCTGCAGCAGGTACGTGCTCAGAGAGCTTTTCATTTTTGTTTTCTGTCAGAAATCACTTTGTAGATTGTGGTTTGAGCACTGAATTAATCGGTTACTGGAGTAATTTCTTCACAGTTAACTAATCTTTATTCAGAATGGCGGAGATCTAGTATAAAAAAGGCACTATGAGACCATGACAAATACTGGCAAGAATGTGGAGTCCCTGGAGCACTCATACTTTGGTCCTGGGGAAGTTAAGTGGAATAGCCACTTTGGAAAGCAGTTTAGCAGCTCTATATAACCCAGAGATTCTGCTTCCAATTATATGCCCAAGAGTTTATGAAAGCTTATCTGTGATTGGGTAGAGGGTTATGTCCCTGCGGTTCCAGCTACCTAGGAGATTGAGGCATCCTGGGCTTCATAGGTAGCATAGCAAGACCGATCCCCAAAGCAAATAAAACCAAACCTTCGTGAGAATGCCAAGTGCAGCATGAGTCACAATAGAAAAAAGTGGGGGACAGCCAGATGTTTATAAACTGATGGTTGAACAAGATGTCGTTTGTCATTATTATATAGCATTATCTAGCCATAAAAAGAAGTGAAATAGTGATACACACTACAACATGGATTCGCCTTTGAAACATCATCCTAAGTTAAGAATGCAGATCGGAAAAAATATCTATCATTAGAACTATTTAAATAGCATATCCACAATGAGCAAATTAATAATGACAGAAAAGAGATTAGTGGTTCCCAGGCTCTGGAAAGAATGGAGGTAAACAGAGACTGCCAATGGATGTCGGATCTCTTCCTGGTCTAACTAGATAGTGATGATGCCTTGGGAATACAGTGAAGATAAATTGACCGTTTTCTTTAAAATAATGAATTTTATGTAATGTGAATATTTCAACTAAAAATTATGTGAAAGAAAAAAAAGACATGGGAAAGGCAGTGAGTGGATGTACGAAGCCTTCAGATGCCAAAATCTAACAGTTGGGTATAGTTTAATAAAACATAGCAGAGCACAGAAGAGAGGCAAAGGCAGCCTTTAGGGTTTTGTTAGTACATATACTTTTAATGATTGACAGGTTAGCAGCCAGGAAGAAACCAAGGTCTTGTGTGCTTAGCGATGAGATCTGAGTCTGCTTTGCTTTGGTTAATCATTTAAACCAGTCTTACTGCCTAAGAATCTGTCAGACACTGAATGAAAGCACTAACTTTACTTTCTAAATAAATACCGATTCTTTTAAGAATCAAAAAAATAATTGTGACAACTTTAGAAATCTCAAACTGCTGGGAGTCTGTCTTTGTTTCCTCACTGGTTATTTTGCCCAAAAGAAGCAAGGTCAGCTTAAAAACTCACCCATGTCCTGTGCTCAGTTCTCAGACTGTGAATTACTTTTCAAGGTTTCTGGTATATGTCTTTTTTTTAATTTAAAAATTTAAGATTTTTATGTTGTCATTTGGAGGTAAGACAGTTGTTTTAAATGGAAGAAATAGTGTAGCATTTAGTTGGAGATGCCTGAAAGAAGGCTAGCTCCTTTTCAAATTTAGACCTACTTGCTCCTTCAGACCTGCCTGCCTTTCCTGCACAGGCAAGCCCTCATGGAAGCTTCTGGCCAGGGTGCAGAGAGATGTCTCCAATTACAGTCACCTGGTGATATTCTAGGGGAGAATTGATGGAATTTTCTGATACACTTTTATTTATGTATCTTTTTAGCAGTCTGTCTGGGCCATAGTAGCTGAGGGCCCAGACACTATCACTGGGCTGTGTGTTTAAAGGCAAACATTCTTATAAAGGTGGTTTAAAATAGAGCAGCTCCTCTTTAAGAAGGCCCTTCAAAAATGAGTTTTGTGTCAGATGAAGCGAGAATTAGAGGAATTCCATAGTCATTTCAGGGTGTCAAAGTAGTCCATCCATTTAGAATAACAGAGCCTGCCTTTTAAAGCTTCCCTGTCCCCTGCTGTCTCCCCACATGTTCCTTTCTTTTTCCTTCTTGTAATAATCAAACCGTAAATGCCATGCAGCTTACTTAAGTCAGCTACAGTGGTGTTCTTGGTGGGCCAGGCCATTAGTCCCCCAGACTGCATAAGTAGCTTAATCAATTTTCAGCTGGGCAGTGGGGTGATAGAAGGCATCAGCAGCTTATCGAACTCCCTGTGGGCAGGGCTAGAGCTCAGTGCATCCATTTGTGTAGCAGCTCGCTCTAACCTGCTTCGTTGTGCCTGGCTTTAAGAGCCCAAACTTATCATATTTAGAGGAAGCTTAATTCAATTACTGTTTCAGCCTGAGGTAGACTAAATTGGATTTAGCTTTTGATCTGTCTGTATCTTGGCTATCAGCCCTGAAGAGCACCCCTGCCCATCTCCCTTTGGTTTCTGGACAAATAACAAGTATGTTTTCTAGGTCTGAAGTGTTCTCAGATATAGGGAAGGGAAGGGACCTGGAGCAGAAAAACAATACTATTATTTTTTTCTGAAAGAGTGCATCAGGAAAGCAGGAACCCTTCCTGGCTGCCCATGAGCTGAGTCATCTCAGTCTCTCCCTTCCAATCTTTGTCAGCCTCAGGAGTGTTACAGTCAGTGATTTTCTCTCCCATTTCTTACTCTTATTTATTTATTTATTTATTTATTCACTTTATATCCTAGTATCTGGACCCCCTCTCCTCCCAGTTCTTCCTTCCCCCCATTTCTCTTAAGGGCTTCTGTAAAAGCAAACTTTTCCATTTTATACAGTAACTATAGAAAAGGGAATTTTTAGGTGTATGTTTTATAGTGGGAAAAAAGAGAAATTCATAAATTATTGAGAAGTCATAGCTCCTGAACAGTAACATATTCCTTTTTACAAATTTCTCTTATATTTGATTGTTTTAAGAAAATTTCAAAGAAAGTTATGATCTAATAGGCACATTAGCTGGTGAGATGGCTCTGAAGATAAAGTGCTTGCTGCCCAGCCTAGTGAGCTGTGTTTGATCCCTGGGACCTCCCATGGCGGAAGGAGAGAACCGAATGAAACTTACCAGCTATTGTCTGACCTTGCACATGCAGATGAGCGCACACACACACACACACACAAATAAATAATAGACATAGTAAAGAGGAAGTTGATATTTAGGCATAATTTTAAAATAGTGTATATAGTACCCAAAGCATTAATGTTATTTAAAGCTACTGAAAACATTCTGGTACCAAAAAATCGTACCCCCTCATAAGTTTTATTTTTATAACAGTACTCAAATTTTTATCAAATATGCTCAATCAACAGTAGCTGAAGACTTTTAGATACCTAGTACACCTTTATTACAGTCAAGAAATTACTGTTTTAATTCTCTGACACCTTTGGGTATATTCACTCTTATTATGGTATACTTGGGTATGTGGGAATAAATTGCAAGTGCCGGCAGTTATTTAGGAGAAAACAAATCGCCTGCTAGCTATCTGCTAGCTACAGAGAGTGCCAGTGCCAAGTCCTCATGGCCTGTGTGTTTCACCGGTGATTAGACTGCTCGCTGGGTATTACATGCATGGAAAGGTAGCAGTTGTTCAGCACATTATGTGACTAGTCAGTTGGCAGCATTTCCTGGAGCATATTAAGATAGAGCCAAGGATCATTCCGACCTAACATCAGGGCCAAGGGAGTGGCTATCAGGGCAGGCAAAGGTTCTCTGGTTCCTAGGAGATCTAGGGCTCACCAGTTCAACTCACTCATTTCTTAAAACTTGATTCCAAATGAATTTCTGTCAACCAAAAGGCTCTTAGAGAATGGTATTCAGGCTGAGGTGGTGGCACACGCCTTTCATCCCAGCATTCAAGACAAGAGGCATGGGGATCTCTCTGTTCAAGTCCACTTTTGTCTGTAGAGCAAATTCCAGGACGGTCAGGATTACATAGTGAGACCCTGGATCAAAGAAAAAACAGATATTAGGGGTTTTTTTTAAGACTTTTTTTTTTAAATGTCTGTATATCTCTGTGTGTATATATGTGTGTCAATACACACAGAAGCCAGAAAAGAATGACAGATCCCCTGAGGCAATGGTCACAGGTGGTTGCAAGCCATGTAACATCAGTGCTGGGAACCAAACTCAGGTCCTCTACATGAGCAGCAAGTGTTTTCAGCCGCTGAGCATCTTTCCAGCCCCTGCTATTGAAGTTCTTTGTGGGATACTTTGTTTTGTTTGGGGTGCTTTTTGTTGTTTTCTCACATATATGGGGGGGGGGGTGTCTTTCTGTTAGGAAGTACAAATACACAGTATTTTTCAAATTCTCAAAAGGCTAAAAGGTGAACATGTGGGAATTTTAATAGGGACATTTCTTTCAAGAGTTGTTCCTTGCTTTGATACTTGAAAGGAGGGAATAGAATAGAATTTGTTTTGTTGTTTTATTTTATATGTAAAGGTGTTTCCCCTGCGTATACATCTGTGCACCATATGATGCCTGGTGCACCACATTGGCCAAAAGAGGGCGTCAGATACCCTGGAATTGGAATTACAAGACGGTTGTGAGCTACTAAGTGCATGCTGGAAATTAAACCTAGGTCCTCTGAAAGAGCAGCAAGTGCATTTAACTACTGTGCCATCTCTCCAGCCCTCGTTTTGTTGTTTTCAATGTATCCAGCACTATCAGATGTCCATGGGAAGACTTTGAGACAGAAATACAATAGAAAGATGTGTCCCAACAAGATCACAGATATAGTGCCACATTCCCATTGACTTGGGTTTCCCCTGTTTTCAGTGAGTAGTAGACAAGCCAGCCCTTTACTTCTACCCCTTTGATTCTTTTAAGAGTGATTTAAAGGTTCCACTTTTACCAGCAAAGTATATGAAGGTTTCTGTAAAGCAGTAGCTGTTTGGATCCAGTTAGAATCCTGGTTGAATATGTCATTCCCTATAGTGTAAATAAGAGAATTCTTCTAACGTTCCTTCTGGAAGGCTAGGTCAGAGTAAACTTTTACCTGTGCTATGAAACAAAACCTAAAATATATACAAATCACTGTTTCCTCTGGTCTTACTCACCTTCAGGACACTTGTAAGTTAAGCATTCAGTGATTCTAGTCATGTGTGATTCAAGAGAAAGGATCCTGGATGATCCCAGGGGTGAGCAGTAGGCTAGTAGCCATTCCTCTCCCTTTCCCCCAGTGCCCACCATCTCACCCCTCACAAACCTTTCTCATGGGACAGTTTAAGGGACCTCTTCCTTAATTATTTTCTACTTTCCCTGGATTCTAAATTTTCCAAAATGGATCTTACTTTTAGGTTATAATGAGGAAAATTAATAATTCTGCTACCACACATTCATTTATGGTACTAATACATTGAAAACAGTATACTCTTTCAGGAAGAAACATTTCAGACATTTCAATAGATTTTTTATTTTTTTAGTGTTTTGAGACAGGGTTTCTCTCTCTGTAACCATGTTGTTCTGAAACTCACTCTGGTTGGCTGGCCTATAACTCAGAGATTCCCCAGCCTTTGCCTCTTGAATGCTGAGATTAAAAGCGTATGCCACCACCACCTGGCTCAATAGATTGCTTTTAATGAAGAAAAGAGGTGGAAAAGTTGAGAATTTTAAGTAGAGTTGTGAGTGGGAAGGATGCTAAAGAAGAGGGAGAGCCTGAAGACTGGAGAGTCCAAATGCAAAGTCCCTCTCAGAGTGTCCTAGACCAGTTGCCACTTCACACTGAGGCAATTAGCATTTGAGCTGAACAACTGACATCTCACACATGTGCATATTCAGTGAATCTGTGGCTGGATAGACAGGAAGCAAGGGATGCATCTCTCTCTCTCTCTCTCTCTCTCTCTCTCTCTCTCTCTCTCTCTGTCTCTGTGTATATTTTGAACTCATTAACTCGCCCCTAAATAAAAGTAAAGTAAAGTAAATTATAATTTGAAACAAAACAAAGGTAGAAAGGCCCATCTGTGAAACGAATGATCTCTGATCTTTGTGTGTGTCTATGTGCCCACACACTTATGTACATGCATACATATTCCAGAAGATTGTGTCAGGTGTCTGCCTCTATCCATTTCCACCAGCTTCTCTCACTAACCCTGCACCTTGCCATTGCAGCTAGGCTGGCTCATCAGCCATTGCAGCTAGGCTGGCTCACCCTGAGCTTTTCAGAGCCAAGACATGCTTTTACATGGGCTCTTGGGATCTAAACCCAGGTCCTCCTGCCTTCACAGCAAGTGCTCTTACTCACTGAGCCATCTCTCCAGGCCCCTGATCTCTGCTTTTGACTATCAAGATAATTGTGAGTTGTTTAATGTTGCCCACTTTTTGTTTGTATTTTAGACAGGTCTTCCTTTGGCACCCAAGCTGACTTCCACTCGATCTTCCTGCTTTAGCCTCCAGGGTGCTGGGATTGCAAGCATGCATTACCAAGCCTAGCTAATTTTTGCAGTCTTTCTGAATACTACTAAACATCCCTGGATGGCAAACTTCTCAGCTGAAATTTTGCAGAGTTGCCCTATTCATCACTGTGACATAAATGTCTGTCAGAAGTGTTGTACAGGAACAATGTATCTGGTGGTCCACTTCAGAGGCTCCCTAGAGCTGCAGCTAGTAAGTTCACAAAAAGGCCATGTCCAAGGCAGTTCAAGGCCAGTCTTTGAAGATATGTTTTGCTGAATTCTTCAAGGATGTTTGGTGAATCACTTTGTATGCCCTGCCCCCCACCAAGCAAACAGACTCACAGTGTTGTTCTCTGCAGGCACTCTTCACAGAGGCAGTAGACAAAGGGAAGGCCTAAGTGGGCACTCAGGGCAGCTGCCCTTCTGCCAAAGCACTAACAGGTGACGACCTTTATTCACATGTGGGTTGATGTCACTGAGTCCACAGCCAGCAGGAACACAGTGCTTCAGTGCCCACAACCAAGTCACAGTCCCCAAGCCTCAGGAGGCTGAGGAACTTGTATTCATAGCCTCGGCAGCCCTGATCCCTGCACCATTGTCCACCCAGGCATTATGGGGCAGAATAACTAATTAGGAGCATTCGGATTTAACAAGCAGAAACACAAAGCGTGACAGCTCGTCTCTGTCGCTCCCTAGCCAGTGCTTGAGTCTGCTGTAGCTACTGTGCCTTCAGAAACCCCTGGACACACTTTGGGATGCAGCAGGAGTGAGCTGTCGTTAAGATGTCAGTAAATCTGTTAACTGCTCTACAGGGCAGTTCTATACAATTAATGAACTGGGGGGGGGGGGGAGTAAGGTGTTTGGGAAAATGCTTTTTAAGCAAATGAATATTTAGAAAATAAATGTGCCCACTTTCCTCAAAGGTTTTTTTTTTCTGAGGTGGTAGGAAGGGGTTGAGTGTTACTCTTTGAAGGCACTGTTGCATGGCAGTCTCAAGGGAGCAGGTGTTTCTTGAGTAGGTGCTGGGCAAATCATGTCTCCTGCGTAGGCTCCAGGCTGTTCCTGCTCTTGTGTGGAAGCAGAAGGGACAGAGTGATAAGTACCATGTAAAAGTATCCTAGATCCAGAACAGAAGCCTTCAGTCTGCTTCCCACTGACCATAATGACTGCATTTCTTTTTTCTTTTTTCTTTTTTTTTTTTGATTTAGGTTTGGTTAGTATAGTTCAGTTCAGTTTAGTTCTTGATTTTGTGTGTGTGTGTGTGTGTGTGATTTGTTTATAGGAACTGTTAGCTGAAGGGGATAAAGCAAGGTAGCAGCAGAGATTGTGCTTTATGCTAGCTGGTTAGTCTTAGCACCATGCCCAACTATAGTGTGGTTCACAGATGCATTAAAGGAGGGGAGAGATGAACAGGATTGTAGCAGAAAAATGTTAATGAATTTGGATAGAAAGCCCCTTTACCCAGGTGAAGAGAGCTCTGTTGATGGTCCAGAAGCTACCCGTAAGCCCCTTCGGCACAAGCACCATCTAATGCCTGAGGATGCAGCCACAGAATTGGAAGGCTGCCAGTCAGTATTGAAGTCATCTTCCTGGGATCCTTGGCTCCTCATTTGTGTATTGGTGGCAGTTTTTTGTGTTGTTTCCCATTGATATAAAATCCATCATAATATGGACTCATTAAGGACTGTTTCCAAGGAACACTTGCTGTCAGTAGTATTATTGAAGTATCCATAGCCTGACTGCCCAGCCTGACACCTCACACAGAAGGTGTCACCAGTAATGTGAGCAGAGAGGCCGCAGAGCCCGTCATGTTATATTCAGTTAATAGGACATATTTCTGTGTATTCATTATCTATCGCTATACAACAGATTACCTCCAAACATATAATTTAACACAAGAGTGAACAGTAATTGTCTCTCATGGTTGTTATGGGCCAGAAATTCCTGAGAAGTTCAGTTGAGCTGAGGTTGCAAGGAGTACACTGGGTGGGGCCTGTGGTCACCGCTGGAGCAGTGTCAGCTACTCCCACAGCTGGCAGATGAGGACCGACTGTTAGTGGGAGGCCTCTTGTCTTAGCCCACACGGGCCACACTACAGGATGCCCAAGGAGTCCTCATGATGTGATAGCTGGCATGAGAACCCTTTGAGAGAGTAGGAGGTAGATGGTGTTATTCTTTCTGTGTGGCCTGGCCTTGGAAGCTCAGGTGCTGTCATTGCTGCCATGTTCTGATGGTTAAAAACGAATTGCTAAAGCATGTTCCAGTTGTGCAGGCTATTAGAAAGTAGTGCCCAAAGAGAAGAATCAGACTCCATTTTTCTCTTTCATTTGTATATGTTCATGTGTTTTCATGCAGAGAACAACCTCCACTATCATTTTTCAGGTGTCACTCCACTTTTAGTGGTTTGTTTGTTTTCTTGTTGATTTTACTGTTATTGTTCTTGATGTTGTTTTTTAATATTTTATTCATTTACTTATTTTTAATATTTTATTCACAGTATATAGGCACACTGTAGCTGTCTTTGACACACCAGAAGAGGGCATCAGATCCCATTACGGATGGTTGTGAGCCACCATGTGTTTGCTAGGAATTGAACTTAGGACCTCTGGAAGAGCAGTCAGTGCTTTTAACTGCTGAGCCCTCTTTCTTTCCAGCCCTCTTTCTCTTTTTTTTGATAGGGTGGCTCACTAGTGCCCTAGGGTTCACCGTGTAGGCTAGACTGGCTAGTCAGCAAGCCCCTAGGGACCTGTGTGTGTCTGGAGCTTGTGTTACAAGTCATGCTACCACATCCAACCTTTTTATGTGGGCTCTAGGGATGGAACCCAAGTGTCGTGTGTGTGTGTGTGTGTGTGTATGTGTGTGTGTGTGTGTGTGTGTGCGCGCGCGCGCGCGTGCGAAGTAAGCACTTTGCCCACCACCTCCCCGGCCCTCACTTTTCACCTTGTAAAGTATATATAAGCATATTATAAACTACCCTGCTCTGTAATAATTCCACCTTACATCTGCACATCACTTATATTTAATCCCCTAAACAACTCTGTGAGATAGATATGGCTACCTTTAATTTTTAATATTCTTAATTACTTATGTAGCACATATGTCACAGTGTGTGTGGAGGTCAGGTGGCAACTTATGGAGGTTGGCCCTCTCCTTGTACTGTGTGGGCTCCAGTACCAAAGTCAGATCATCAGGCTTCAGGAAAGCCCCCTTACCCACTGAGCTGTCTTGCCAGCTCTGACCCTTATTTTTACTGTTTAAAATCTGTGTGTGTGTTGGAGTGTGTGCCACATGTGTAGGCGCCCATGGACGCCAGAAGAGTCAGGTGTGCTTTCCCCCTTTTGTGTCAGTGTATCTGAGTACAGAATGACTGGGAAACACACCCAACCTGGTGTAGCAGATTGTGGCAGATTGTAAAGGGGGATGAACACTACCTCCCATCCTGTGGGGCTTTCTTACCTGTCACTTACCTACTCCTGTTGAGAGGTGGGGCTTTTATCCCCTTTCCCTGGATCTGGCTGGGTGGCTGTGACATTGAAAGTTTTTCTATGTGATTTTTTTCAAGGCCACATATTAAAAAGGTAATATAGCTTCAAGACCTGGCATGAACCATCATGTTATAAGGTACCCTATGGAGGGACCACATGTAGTCATCATGGCTGACATCCCAGCTGAGCCCGAATTAGCAACCAACATCTACCCCTGGGTATATGAAGGAAAACTCCAGCCTTGACCTTCATGTGCTGTCAGCTGAGGGTATAAATGAATGAGCAAGTAGTTTCGAACAAAGTAAGCCACCTCTGCTATGTTCTGATGATCTGTAGACTGTGGGCATAATAACATGACTGTTTTATGCCACTAGATTGAAGATAATTTGCTATGCAGCAGTAGTAATTGGAACCTCCCCATAATTTGGCTTTCAGGGAAAGCCTCCTAGGGGCAGATTATAAGTTAGATTCAGGGCCTATAGATGTGATCCAGACACACAGGAATAGGAAGAGGACACTTTGGTTTGGTAACCTCATGACATGAATTGTAATATTTCCATCACTAAAGGCAGAAAGAAAAAAAAATATCACTAACTATGACATTCCTGAAGAATATTTTATTTAGGGCATAAGGATTATTTGAGTAATTGTCTCAGTAAAACATTCATGGAATGAATTCAATGATGACATTCCTCTTAGGAGTAAAAGATTCCAGTGTGCCCAGAGCTGCAGAGTGGGGTTTGTAATCTTCACTTTCTACTTGTGCACCAGAAGCATGAGCCCAGTTTTCTGTTATCAAACCCCAGGCTGTGTATTTTCTCTGTATGCATTCATTCCTTTCCAGAATATGTATTAAGCACGAATAGACCATGTACTGGCTAATTTTGTGTGTCAACTTGACACAAGCTGGAGTTATCACAGAGAAAGGAGCTTCAGTTGAGAAAATGCCTCCATGAGGTCCAGTGGTAAGACATTTTCTCAATTAGTGATCAAGGGGGGAGGGCCCCTTGTGGGTGGTACCATCTGTGGGCTGGTAATCTTGGGCTCTATAAGAAAGCCAGCTGAGCAAGCCAGGAGAAGCAAGCAAGCCAGTAAGCAGCATCCCTCCATGGCCTCTGCATCAGCTCCTGCTTCCTGACCTGCCTGAGTTCCATTCCTGACTTCCTTTGGTGATGAACAGCAGCATGGAAGTGTAAGCTCAATAAACCCTTTCCTCCCCAACTTGCATCTTGGTTATGACGTTTGCGCAGGAATAGACACCCCGACTCAGACAGACCAGAAACGGTATGTATGGGTTTTGAACAACTGAGGGGCTCGCTTCTCAGGAAAGGACTAGTGGCTCTTCCTGTCACAGTCACCCTGGTGGTATCTGTAGGATTTTACCCCTTGGTACCAAATGCCAATCCTAGCACATTTTTACCTGGTTTTCAAGGACACCAGAAGAATACAGAAGGCACTCTCCAGTCGGGAACTGAAGGCCTTAGGAAGTTTGGCCCTTTCCAGAGTTTATTCACTTGCAGTGACCTGAAGAACCAGGAAGTACAGCACCCTATATAAGCCGCTTAGCATACTGTCCTAGCTGACTCCATTGTCTCCCTGTGATCCTGGTTTATAATTCTGTCTGTACTCACTGCTTGCTGCTTTCGACACTAGCACATCTGTCTTCTGAGGGAAAAGGAGAACGCTGACAAGGGCAGCTTTTTCCATTGCTGTTTGGTTTTTAACTTCTCATTAAGTCTCAGTAAAGCATGAATGCATTTGCTTCTGGGATCTTAAGATTAGGGATCAGTTGTGACAGCGGGGGTGGTCTTTGTAGTAGAAGGTATAGGTGACAGCAGTGGTACTATACAAGCTGCTGAAACATTCCTAAGCCCAACATCAGCTGCTGAATGGGTTTCTTGTCAGAGAATTCTGTATTCCTGAGAGTTAGTCATTCATGTATTCACCTACACAGAAGAAAGTGGCAAGTGACTGGTATGCACCAAGCACTCATGACAAATGCCAGGAGCTGGATAGACAGCCCCCTTTAGCACCACCGATGCCCCAGGATACCAAGTGCGTGCTAATATGACCACCATTCAGAATGGCAGTCTCACAAGTCTGTTCAGCATTGTAAAGGAGAGAAATACAGATGTAGAACAGAGTACGATTCCTGCAGAGACTCTGGAAGTGGAGTCTGGCTAAAGTGGCCAGAAGTGAGACTTCAGGTTGGGACAGTGAACCTGAGAGCATCTCTAAGGAAACAGCTATTATTCAGTAGCCCCCAGAGTCACCAGCTCTGTCCATTTTCCGAGAGAAGCCGGAAATCCTTATTTTATGTGAAATTTCTCAATATTTAAACACTCTGCAGGCCAAACAAAACACAGCCACTGGTTTTGACCTCTGCTTTATAATAGAGAATGCTTGCCTTTGTTCCTGCAAACTAATGAATGCTCAATTAAGAGAAGGAATGTGGAGGTTAGTGTAAGATTGTGCTCTTCAATGGGCTGTGGACCCCATCCCAAACCCTTGAGATACTAATTGACAGGCTTGCCCAGGCTGACAGCCTGGCTCTGAATTGGACACACACAAGGAAATAGGAAAGCTATTCCAGGTCACTCTGCAAGGTCAGGGCAGCAATGCAAACATTAGGAAGGCTGAAAACACAGGTCAGGTGGCAGTAAGAAAGCCCCACAGTCCAGATAGCTGTAGTTAATAAATCATATTGGAAAGGTATCAGCAGCCTCTCTCTCCCTGGTATTGCGCTGTGAGGTAGAAAATTAAATAGAAATCAAACTGCAGTTGGCTGTCAGGAGCTTTTAGGAGACCAGCACTCCAGTATGAGGTCAACATGGGATGAAGTTTCTGCCTAGAGCAAAGGTCTCCAAAAGGGTAATGATATACACTATTGGGCATCAGAGCGGGGTGGGTACCAGAAGGGTTTCCTTCTTTGTGTTTTTGAGTTCACCTGCCCATTTCAAATGCCCGTTCACCCAGGTACACCTTGGTCAAAGGGCCTCGGTCAAGGAACTTCCTTTGTGCCAAAGGAACTTTATCTCTGAAATGGGAATGATATTACTTACCCTAAAAGGGAGTTGCAAAGCTCAGTGTTAGTAAACTAGAGTCTGCCTAACACATAAGGCTTTGGAAGATGTGCTCTTTACTCATGGTGTACATAACAGCCCTATGTGCAGGGAATGCCCAGCCTCCTCAGTGGCTCTCTGGAACTGAAGAAATTCATTGTCACTGAAACACCCATCTGTAGTCACTCAATTGCAACCATCACTGCAGAAGCAGTGCTGCTGTGTCTCAGTTCTGCCCATCAAACTCAAGGGGATGTTGACCACAGGAGCCCAGGGTAATCTCAGCTGCCTCCCTATCAGCATATGGAGTGACTGACACATTGGTAGGAAACCTCTGGTACGCTCTACACCCTGCTTTCAGCATGGTCCTAGATCAGACTTCCCTGTGGGCTCACAAGGAAACGAGCACGGAGAGCTCCCATCCTTCCAGGTGGTACACTTCCTTTGCACTTCACCAGAGTGATTTTGGTACTGTGTCCCTGCTGTCAGCTTGCCTTCTCTTTACTGTGACAAAAAGGTCTTCAGAGCCTGTGCCAAAGGTGAGTTTGTGTTTGCTAAGAAAGGTGAGCATCCTCCACACCCATTTCTCTGAAGGATGCATACCCCTTTGGTAGGTTATGCACAGATATCTTTTCATCATCACAAAAGGCAGCCTTTTATAGAATTATAGAAGACACCTTTTTGTATGTACTCAAGGAAAACCACCAAGACCATACTGTTTCTGCTGCTCTCAGAAGCTCAGCAGCCTGAGATGTTGGCAGAAACAAAAGGCAACCTTGTTTCTTCCCACCTGCAATTAGACTTTTACTAGCTTGTAAAGGCATATAGAATTTGTGGTACATTCTTGTCTTGCAGTAGGGGAGTGGCCCTGCTGTGAATGTAATTGGCTTTCTGGCTTCCTTTAACACTGAGGTGGAGAGGGAGCTGGCCTGAAGGGCCTTTACACTTAGAGTTTCTCCATGCTCAATTGTGTTTAAATTCCATACATCTCCCTGAATTCATGGTTCTATTAAGTCTTAGTTGGAAGAGGAAAAAAGACTTATCTCTGGATCTAACCCCTTCCCTGCCATTTCTTGTCCTTTGTAAAAGCTGCATCTCCCTCTCTCTCCCTTTCCTTCTCTCCCCGACCTATCTCTTTAACTTAACTTATTGGTAGGGATTATTTTGAACCCTGTTAACCCCTGTTAAAGTTATATGATATCTGAGTGTGACAACTTTATTCAGTACATCTCATTTGGATCATGTCCTCCCTTTTCCAGCCTCAGTTTTACACAGAATCTCTTCCCAAGCCAAGGATCACTAAACATATCTTAGACAGAAACGTTCTTATTCTTACTGTCGTTCCTGCATGTCCTAGTGAAAGGTTGAGCTACACAATCTTTAGAGCTCCCAGGGGCATGGTTTTAAGCTTCTTGAGAAGTTACTGAAATGAGGAAGCCACCCCACATGCCTCTGTCTTCCAGGGCTTCCCACAGAACAGCCAGCTACCAGCTACCGCAAGGAGCCAAACGACCCAGACCCCTGAATGCCAGGGAAACACTGTTGACTCTAAGGAACAAATGGCAAGACTTCCATGTGCCAGAAGTCAGCTGTTTTAGCTTTTTGTCAATAAGTAGCAATTTTAAGTATTGTTACAAATACAGTCTGAAGGACAGCTTGTGAGAACACATTCAGTAGATAATCTTGCATCCTGAAGCTATCCAACAGGCTCTGAGAAATGCATTGTTAAGCAGTCCATTGTTGTAAACATCCTGTTTGGTACAGGTCAGCCAGCATGTGGCCTCATAGCACCACCAAAAGGTCCTGAGACCGGCAGGACACAACACACTCTTATAGGAGACCCTTTTCCCTCAAAAGTAAAAGACTGTATTCTAACAATTAAAACTGATAGAGTAATGTACAAATCAGTAACACTTGTTTATTATCAACATCAACTACAATAGACTGTCTTTAGTGTGTATGCTATACTGTCCTATAGTGCATAAATTGGAGATATCTGTGTAGCTGTGGTACGTTCTGAGAAGTGTACCATTTTCCTCATGCAAATGCTGAGTCCTTGTACAAACTAAGATGGCTAGCTCACTGGGAGCTAGAATCTTACAGCGCTGCCATTGTACATTTCATGCGTTGGAAACTGAAATGTTTAAATGACACAGTACTGTGGCAGCTTTATATACTCCTTGAAAATAAGTCCTATTTATACCCCTAATCCAATGGCAGTTAAACTAATGTCCAACACTCACATATAGGCCATCAAAATAATGACATTGGTGCAGTTAGCTAGTGAAGGCGGAGTGGGTGTTTGCCTTGGGGTTAAAAGCAGAGAGCCAGAGGCCATTTGCAGCTCTGGTGTGTAAGAGATGGGCTACTTAGGAACTTGTGATACAAGGGACATTAAAGCAATGGGGTAAGATACTAAGGCTGGGGAACACAGGAGAGAAGGCCGTGACAGGACTCCTGAGTGGAGCAGAGGTCGCGGGGACAGGGAGAAAGTAGGCAAGGCAGTCGGAGGTAATAAAACGACTGCTCGCAGTTTCACCTTCCCTGCCTGCTGCCTTCAGGGACAGGTCAATGCTCATGCAGCAAGAGGCAGGAGCCAGAGAAGCCAGGATTCTCAGTCTTCTCATACCATCCCTGAGTTGCTAAGATACAGTCCCACCAAAGGCAAGGGACCTGTTCATTTAATTTTCTTTTCATAGTTGGTCACAAGAGAATAGAAAAAGACAGTCCCCCAAACCCATGACCCACAAGGACAGTAACAGTTTATCCTTTACCAAGTCATGTCATATCTCTGGTGCTTAAAATCTTTGTGTGTAAAATGAGAAGGCTGTACTAAATAATTAGATTAATAACAGCTCCTCTTTATTATGAACTCAACAAATGCCATTTACTTTTATGTCGGAGGACTGACTTTAGGCCAGTCCCTGTTCTAAATCTCCATGGTTTATCTCATTTGATCCTCAGAAGAGCCCTTGAGGTAGGTCCTATTACTATCCATGTTTTTACCCATGAGATGAACCTACTCAAGGCCATCCTGCTGGCATGGAGGAGCTGGGATTCAAGCTTATGCTCTCCCTTCTGGAAAACACTTTACATTATTTTCAGTTTTGTGTGAAATGTTTCAAACATTTCAAAACATAAAGAATGGCTACTGTCAGCTTCATAATTAACCCCAGCAGTTGAAAGAGTCCCTTTTGAGTTGTAGAAATGAGAGCCACCACATTGGACTGTTTCCTTCTAACACCAAACCTTTTCCTTTGTAATAGCAAACTGCTACCAAGATCCTCTTGCTAGAGGGGCAAAGGCCTCCTCTGCCAGGCTGGAGCTCCCTTGGCCTTTTCCTGGGCAAAGACAGGAGCAATGGGTCAAAGGGAGATAGAACTAGGCATACACACCCCTCACTAGCTAGAGAGTGCCAGCCCCTACCCAGTGTTCAAGGAAACTCTGGGAACATTGTGATCCTATTGATCAGGACCACTTTCCTGCCCCAGTTCCCCTAAATAGGCCTTAAGTCCCATCATTATTTACAGGTCAGTTGTAAATAGTGCTGTTGTGGTCAGATATTCTCATTCTGTCCATACCAATAAAAACCAGCAATTCTAGAACAAAGCACCTGAGTCACTTACTGAATATATTGTGGTTTACAAGGAAAACAGACTAATTCTATGTATTTAAGAAGCTTCAAGTTCTTATTTTTCAAAAGTTTGGGGTTGTCACATTCTGTATTTACAACTTGTGTCAGGGTTTCCACCCCTTACTCTGTATATACATTTTTAACTGACTGCTCTTTAATTCCCTCCCCTTCAGTTGGTGGGAGTCATTGGCATATGTCTGGAGTTCAGCTAGCGCCCCGCCCACAGAATGTGGTTAGAAAACTCTTCTAGAATTGCCATCAGCCTAAAGGTTCCTTCTGGGGGGACCAAAAGCAAAATCTCTGATGCAGCTGACATTTTAGGTGTGTGTATAATTTACCAAATTGTTGGCCACTTGGCTCTGAGTTGGTGGTCACAAAAGGAATTAGCAGCCCTCCCCTTCTGTCCCCAAAATATGAAAAGGGAAGGGTGTTACTTGGCATTGTCCCAGAGTCCTGCTGGCATGCAGAGTCAAACAGCAGCACAATGGTACATTTGGCCACAAAAGGCTTTGGGATGGCAAGAGAGGCCAAAATAGTTGTGGCATAAGTTGGCTAGAGTCTTAAGCAAATCTGAGTTTAATTTAATATGGAGATAACACTCCCCACCCCCATCTAAAACTGGCTGTTGCTTCCTCTGACTCCATGGGATGAGAGATGCAGCCAGGACTTAGTTCACAGGGGCACACATGTGCTTTCAAGTAAGACACACAGTGGTCTTTACATAGGCTTTCACGTCTGCCTGGGCAAGATGGAATAAAAAGACAGGGGTAGCTGGGGTAGCTGAAAATGGATCTTGAGGTTTGAATTCCTCCTGTGAGTTTGCTTAAGCCACACTGCCTGAGCTTAGACTGGAGAGGCAGGCAGTCTGTCTCCTTGGGATAAGGAAGGATTTGGAACGCAGTGAATGTGAGGTCTTGGCCCCACTGTGTTTTCTGGTTTGTTTTGTTAGCAGAAGCAAGTTATTCTAGTTTCTTGCTCCTGGCTTTCCCCTCAGCACACTTTAGGCAATGAGGCTCCACCCTGTTGATGGCAAAGGGGTGGATGGAACGGGATAATGAAAGGGTGGACAGAGACATTGATTCAGCTTCCTAGGCTGAAGGAGGCAGGGAGATTTCAGACCTGAGAGCTGGCTTCTCAGTCCATCAAGTGTAGTGAGGGAAGGGGGACCACGGGACTGAAGTCATCTCAGACCAGGACAGAAGCTGAAGTCTCAAAGAAACAACCATGGTCAGCGGTTGTTAGCTGGAAAAACCAGCTTTTGTCACTTGGAAATAGCAGGAGAGAAGCTATATAGAAAGAAAACAGGTGTAATCACCAACCAAAACTAACTAGGACGCATCATAAAATGATTGAAATGGTATGTTTTATGTTATATATATTTACCATTCAGTAAGGAAAAGAACGGTTTAAAAAACCAAGCAGCGGCAAGCACCTCAGTAAAGGACCAGCACTCCTTGACTGTGGACTCTAGTTTACAACCTTGAATATTTACTAAGTGCTTGTCACCATGATGAAGCAAGTTCAAAACAAGACACACGTTCTAGGTGAGCAAGCACTGAAAGAGTCTGCCGAGTCACAAGAAGGCATGCTGTAGGAAGGCATACCAGTCCCTCACACCCAACCCAGCAGGGTCTGTGGTTCACAGGGCAAAAGTAGAGGTACAACTTGGTGGTTCTTTTTGTGTGTATGGGCAAAGGCAGGTTCTCACTGTGTAGCCTTGGATGTCCTGGAACTTACTATGTAGACCAGGTTGGCCTGGAACTCACAGAAATCCACTGGCTCTGCCTCTCAAGTGCCAAGACTAATGGCATGTACTACCATGCCAACCTTAACTTGGTGGTTCTTGGCAAAGCTCCTGTTAGGGATTTGCAGAAGAAAATGTCATCTAAGTTACTCAGTTCTTTTAAAACAGTCTCTAAGTGAAAGGGTCAGCCTAGAATTCAAGTCTTTCTCTTGTCATTCCTGGTTATGCTTCTGTGAATGATGCTTGGACAGAAGGAAATGCCCAAAAAACAGAGTAGAATGAGTCACCTCCAGGAAGACAGCAGAGGTGGAAATGAACTCAGACGGGGCCATTTGTTCCTTCCAGCTATGCTGTTGTGTATTTGTAAGTGGAACACTGTCATTAATCTCTGTTTTCTCTTTAACACTACTTGGTCCTGAGTTCAAGTAAATAGTTGGCTTTCAAGTGAAATAACCCTGGTGCGTGAGCTTGCTTCAGCATGACCGCTGAGGGGCACTTCAGCAAGGTTGCTGAGGCCATGTCGTCTGAAGTTGGGCAGCCTGAGAATGTCAGCTGTGCCCCTCAGCCAACCTGTAAGCCTAAGTATGTTGCTTAAACTTGCTACAGCTGAGTCTCCTGCCCATAAATCCTACCTCACTAGGGTGTGAGTTTAAGTGAGGTGCTCATGTGTGTGGTGCTGAGTGGAATGTTTAGCAATACAGAGAATGCCCTTAGTGCTGTTAGTGGAAGTCCCCTCTGGGATGTGAAAAACGACCCCTTGGCCAGTAGCACTGTAAGGCTCCTTTATCATGGCTGGCCCATCTGACCACAGTTTCTTTCGTTGCTTATGTTTCTTGTTCTGGCCACCAGTTAAACTATCTGTGAACAACAAGAACATACTAATGAACACTAGAAATTGTGTGAAACATTACACTGGAAATATCTAGGTACATGGTTTCCTATTTACTCTCTACCCCCTTTCCAGCACAACTGCACTCTTTTTCTAGGTTATCCCCTCCCCCCCATCTCTGTCTCTGACATGGATAATTATTTACTCCACATGACTGATAAGGAAACTAAATAAGTATTACATTTTTCTTGCTATATGTTAGTAAATAGTTAAATGTCATAAAAATGCTTTCAGATGGCCCAACAGAAACCATTGGTACTACCACAGGGAAGCTTAGTGGAAGCAACAGTTGGTCTCCTGTGGTCCACTTTCCCTCTAGAAACACTAGTATGAAGCAGAAGGTGACGGCCCAATAGAAAATAAGCAAAAAGCAAAGCAGAACTAAAAACCCAACAGTGTGAGCTAGACATGATAACACACACCTGCAATCTCAGGACTCAGGTAGCTTAGGCACGAAGATCAGGCATTTGGAGAGATCCTGGGAGACGAAAAAGTTCTAGAACAGCTTGGATTATAAATCAAGACCTCACCACAAGAAACCAAGGGCCAGGGGGCACATAACTCAGTGGTCAAGTACCTGTCTATGTCTGCCAAGCATGCTTGATCCTGGGTTTGATCCCTAGCATCAGAAAAAGAAAAAAAGATATTCAGTGAGGTGGCACTGCTAACAGCATTGTGCCCTTAAATGAGAGCTTTTTCTGTTGTCAGAACTCAGTGTGTTCTTAGTGATAAGTTATTCTATATGTTGGTATATATAAATATTGATATGCAAATTATAGTTTACATCATCGTGTAGTTAAATAAATTATCTCCTTTCCAAACTTTGGAAATTCTTGGTAAGTCCATTTTGTTTTATTTACTTCAGATACATTCCTACTTGATTGTATCTACCTATTTTAGAGGATGCCCTGTGATGTATTCTCCTAAAACCGCTTTAGATAAGAATTGTGAGCACTATACCAAACTGCAGTTCTTGTTTGTTTGAGGCAAGATTGCTGTCCAACTCACTGGTGTGAGTTGCCCTGCAAAGAAGAAAAAGTAATGGCCTAGGGATGGGTAAAGGTGGGGGTGGCGGGAGGAAGGCAAGAGGGCAGCTTGGCCCCAAATGGCTTTGAAACCCAAGAGAAGGGAGAACTGACTGCCCCAGACATGTTATTTTTCCTGTGGCTTCCACCCCCACCTCTTCCAGTCTGAGCTATGAGTACAGTTGAATTTTTCACCACAGAACTTGGCTATGCTTCCTAAGGGACTCCCCCCCCCCATCTTTCCATAAATTATAGGTTTGTACATGAGAGCAGAACAGATGATTCTCATTATCTTTTGGGTTGGGTTCATGTGTGCATGTGTGTGTTTGAGAAACCTCCTGCTGTCCACTCTTTAATGTATATTGAAACTCAAAGCTGAACAGCTTTTGTTAACAGGAGAGCCTGATGACCAATGAATTAGGCCTTCATTCTCAATAGGATGATTTTAACTTGACTTAGATCAACTGCAGGGAACAGGAGGCCAGGCTCTATTTCCTCACAGCCCTGATGTCAGATACAGTACCTGACAGACACCCTGTGTTGAAGCCTCTTTATGAGTGTATCTGCTGATTTGTCATTTGACATTTCAAAAATACATTTTACTTCCATAAATAACCAATTCGGATCACTGAAATAACGGTACAAATCTGAAGAGGTAACTAACCGCAGGATATAGAAACCACGTCTGAGTAGTTATATAGCTTGTTAAAGGCTAGAGCCACTGTGCAGTAGGTACTTTTTTTGCTGCCATGATAAAATACCATGACCAAAAGTCATTTATCCTCTTACAGAAAAGAGTTTATTTTAGCCTACAGATCCATAGAGGGTTCATAATAGTGAAGCATGGCAAGTAAGCACAGGGACCTGAGAGATCACATCTTTATTCACATATAGGAAGCAGAGAGACAGTGAACTAGAAGTGAAGCCAGGCTGTAAACTCTCAAGCCCTCCCCAAGTCAGATGCTTCTTCCAAAAAGGTTTCACCTCCTTAAGGATCCATACAGATACCAAGCATCCAGAGTCGAAAGCCTATAAAGGTATTTCTCATTCAAACAGCCACACATGGCTAATGGTTAAGTGTAGAGAACTCTTATACCGGGCACTCCTTTTGCTTAGGTACCTGGTCTAGGTACAACACAATAACAGGTTGGGGAAAAGAATGAACTATATTACATCGGAATGTATTCTTCCCTTTTGGAATCCTAAAATATTTAGCCTCTCGAAGAAAAAGGTCCTCAAGGAATGGCACAAAGAAAATGAGAAAATGTGGCCTACACAGGAACAGAATATAATTTACTTCAGGATCTGATCATTTTGTCATTCACAGGCATAATGGGATTAGAATGAGGGAATTACTTGAAAAAGTACCTGTGACAGGATGAGAAGAAGAAGAAAAGCAGGAAATGATAGGCAACATATTTAAGGAAGCAGAGTTAATGTTGGGTATTCATTTCAATAGAAAAGTTGAGGGACTTACAGAAAGAGCAAGCAAGGATGGTCACATTATCTACTCCCAGAAGAAAGGTAACAGTCTGGACTGCAGAAGTGAATGAGATGCTGGAAGAAGAGTTAGCCATGAGCACAAAAAGGAAGATACTGCCAAGACACATGCTAGAGAGATGGAGAAATTAGCTGAGGAAGACAGTTTTATGATCCAGGACCTTCTGAACGAGACCACCATCAAGGGAGCCCCCAAAATGGCCTAGAAAGTGCTATAAATTCCCAGTACAACCTTGTCTTGGAGTTTAATGAGCCAAATATGTATTTGCTTGCTGTCTCCTGCCCTAACCTTGACCAAGTCCTACTGAATTAATACCCTCTCTTTCTACTGGACTGCCTTGGCAACTCTTTTGTTCTTGCTGTACTAAAAATAGTTCCAGGGACAAAAGGGATGAGATACATGAAAGGCAACAGCTTAGGATATGTTAATATAAGTCTTTCTTGTTCAGGACCAACTAATCCATCTTAGGAGCCCCTAGAACTCATGCTTTTTGATGTTGGTATTTTATTCAATGATTTATTGATGGCTGACCCTTTTACTGTATTTTATAATACGAATTCAGATTTAACACATGTAGTCACTTTGAGGATTAAATCCTATGTTAATTCTGTTGTTTACTCTAAATAGACAAGATATCGATTGCATAATTAAAAAGTTAATATACTTAGCCGTGTTTACCGAAGTAACGACTTAAAGCTAAGATTCTGATCTGTGGTATGACATCTTTTTGTGTGTCAAATGTGCCATGTGTTATGCCTTATTTAAAGACAAAACTATATAATTTAGGCATGTTTGTCAGGTACATGAGGCATGGCAGAAACTTAAAAGCAAAGTACACAGTAAGTTACTTTAAATGTGTATGTAACATGTTATTCTGTTTTAATTTGAGCAAAATATTTGTTGTCATTCTAGAGTGAAATGATCTTTCTAAGAATGTTCTCTACAACTGTATGCCTGACAGAGTCTAGCATAGGCCTAGACCAGACCTTGACATAGTGTTTCCAAAACGTGGGATAAGAAGACTAGTTGGTCTATGCCAATGACTGTTATAAGAGTCACATATATCCATTGGATTTGCATTGGACTCTATTGTTATTCTTGTTCTAGAGGTGAGAACCTTAGCAGGCAGGCTTGCTCTAGATCACCAGTTAGTACATTCAAAGTTCAGAATTTTGCTTCAGGAAAGCTGTTTTCAACAGCACTCTTAGTCTCTAAGTAAGTAGGGGGTGTCTCTGGGTCCAAAGACTGTTGACCACAATGTATGAGTTTTTACAATCATTTTAGGTATGGATTAAAATATTTTATGGAAAGAAAGGTGTTTCATTTCTCTCCATTCTTCTGGAAAATCAGGTTTCATTCTGGTGCTGGTAGGATTTGAATCTTTGATATTTGATGGTCTCCTTTTCAACAGAGTTGATGTCAACAGTGGGGCCAGCAAGTAGGAAGGGGCTCAGGTGCTTGCAGGGTCAGCTTGATTTCATGACTTTTGACTTATGGTACTCATAGAAGACTTTTATTTTAAATAAATGTATTTAAAGTACTCAAATTGTTTGATTTAAACAAAGTGTTGAATAAATCACATATATGGACAGCTGTGACATGGTGACCATTTATTTTGATATGATTGAAGTTTTAGAAACACTGTCGTTATCTGGCATTTTGAAACTCACTCTAATATAATGACTTTAGCTTTCAGTGGCTTTTAACCTGTAAGTTACTTTCTTTCTTTTTCCCTGTTGGAACTCCCATGTGCTTCTATCAAAGAAGTTCCCCCAGGCTGGAGAGATAGCTCAGTTGATAAAGTGTGTTGCAAACCTGGGAAGCTAGATTCAAACCTTGAACCCATGCAAAAAACAAAAACAAAAAAACAAAAAAAACAAACAAACAGGCATGATGGTACAAATGTATAATCCCTGGCCTAGGGAACAGAAACAGAAGGATTTGGTGTGTCCTGGCCAGCCAATGTAGCTGAATCAGTAAGCCTTGGGTACTGGTATGAAATCTTATCTCAGAAAGAAAGATTGGTGGCTCCTGAGGAGTGACACCCAGGATTGTCCTCAGATCACACACAAGTGCAAACACATTTATGCTCACGTACACATGTTCTTCTGCACATACACACACACACACACACACACACACACGCATACAAAGATTCCCAGTGTCCCTCTGTGGATTTGGTGTTTTCACCAGATCTTAATGATGTCACACCCATAAAGAGATCAGTTTTAAATACTACTTTTTCCTGAAATAATCCCATTTCTACATTCTTCACGGTTTTAAAATCTTTTGTAATGTGATAGTGATAGTAGATAATAGATTTTGGTGCATTTTTAGTATCTTTTATGTGGCAAAATAAAAACTTGGGAATTATTTTTTAAGTGAAGCTGATCTAGAAACCACAGACTATGAGGGCCTTTCCTGTCACTCTGTCCTTACAGTAGAGCCTTCTCGGCTGCCTAGCAGTCTTAAGTATCTCAGGAACAGTGATATGGATTTATGCCAAGTTTTATTTCTAAAGCACATTCAAGCATTTTCTTCAGGGACGTTAGTAAAAAAGGCCTCTACTTGTGACACTCTAGTGTCTGTTCCCTGTGTTTATAGGTTTGCTTTCCAAAATAGCTCTTCTGACCTTTGGTATCCGACTATTTCAGATGGGTATCAGCTACCTCGTTCTAGAGCTGTTCCCTTGGCTTATAGTTTGTTCAGTACTTATCTTACACATGCCTACCACCAAAACTCTCAGTCCTTACTGTATAAAGAAATAGCTAGAAAGTTTTACTATTACGTACTTATTCTCAAACAGATTAGTTCTTATCCACCCCTACTAGGAGATGGCTATAGAAGCCTGAACTCACTGGCTTCTTATCTCCAGATTCTTTGGTGATAAATTAGTTTTCCAGTTCATGTTCTCTTGCTAGACCACCATCCAATCCAGCTCTTATGGCTGGGTCCTGAGATCAAAAATCTACCATTAGCCTCTGATGTTGCAATGTTCTGCCTTCCATAGTCAGAATAGACTTAAGGTCACAGGCAAAAGCTCTCTGGAGTTCTTTCCATTTTGGCTTGTGCCAGCCATGGCTTTGGAAAACAGTTACAAAACAAGACTTGGACTCCACGTTCCTGTCTCAGTCACTTTCCTAGGAGAAGAAGAAGACATAACCTTCTGCCTGGCACAAGGTGGGTACCAAAGCCTGTAATGATGAAGTCACAGATGTGGGCCCTCTCAAGTTTAGAATGTGTACATCATTATGACTTAAGTGTGCCAAGCAGGTGCAACAGATACCAAGACATGGATCTGACTTTTAGTCTTAATAAAACCTAGCAGTGGAAAATAATTTTTGTTATTTGATTAGAGCTGTATAGTTAGCCAACTCCTAGCGTGATAGCCCAGGCCTTCTATAATATTTTAGAGAAATAAGAAAAGAAAGGAAAGGAAAAGAAAAGAAAAAAGAAGAGAAAAGAAAACAAGAATGCATTTCTAACCATGTTTGAGAGCCAGGCTTCTGTCACTAAGCAATGAAGTAGCTCAAGTAGCCTTGCATAAGTGGGAATTTGCGGTTTCTAAAGCTGCCCATTCCCCCAAACGACTAAAATATGTTATTGGCATTTGACTGTTTCCTATGTTTTGTTCTCCTTAAGTTTCTTTTTAAAGGGGTTTGAGTTTAAAGGCACAACCACTGAAAAATGCAATTTAATCACAGAACTGTGAAAGGCTAAGCCCAGAGTTAACCCCAGGATGCTCTGGGCTGTTTTGTTAAACCAAAGCTTGGAATGAGCCTTAATCCCAGGGCATGCTAGCAAGCAAGAAGGAAGTGGAGAGTTGGACCAGGAACACGGGATGGGCCAGTCTGACTGTGAGGGCCACTTACTTAAGCCCTTTCCATTGGGAGGCCAAGCAGCTGATTTACACTGGGAACAAGAGAAAGGAAAGGGTAATCAGTAACAGGAGCAAGAGCCACAGAGCTATCGATAGAAGGGTTCCTGGGTGGAGTACTGTCACCCACACTGCAGTGCATCACAGAGTATTTCCCCAAAGGCCTCCTTAGTCCCAATTCACTATCAACAACTGTGGGCTTACCTGACCAGAAAGGCATGTGATGGCAGGGAATTTGAAATTGTGATCGGTTGCTAAAGAGAAAGTCCTCTTTTAGGCAGCTGAGTAGGGAGGTTCACAGCCCAGCCATTTCTAGACCTGAAATGGAATGCTGATATGATAATGATTGTGAGGACATAGGGGATCATTGGCCTGGCAGGAGTCAGCTACCCTATACTTCAGTCTTACTGGCTCAGCACCATAGTCAACAAATTCACACCAACTGCTTCTGTTCTGTACATGTAGCGGCCAGAGCTCATTCTCAAAAGTGTATCAGTGTTTACCCTGATGTTTTAAATTTAATTAAATAATCGTCAGAAATGTGGTTACTTGGAATGCTATATAAGATTCCATTGCTATAGTTGGCTTAATTTTTCTCTCTCCCTTTTTGTACTGGCCATTAAAGATTTCCAGTTCTTTCTTATTATAAAGAGTATACTGATATTCATATTTGTGCAAGAACATTTATTTTTTAATAATAAGAGATGTGAACTTTTCAAAGTGCCTGGAATATAGTTATAAACCTTCATGTCACTAGAGCATTAACTATTGTCATTTTTAAAAACATAAATCTGGTCATTTCATGGAAAGAATGGCTTCTCATTGTTTGGCTTTGCACACTTTTTTTCTGTTACACAGAAAGCTAATTTTATATGTTTATTACTACATTTATTTTAAATATATTTTTTTCCTGGTAGCTTGTGCCTGTTGGGAGCAGGCTATTTATTTTCAGTTAGCTTATACATTAACGTGACTACATATATGATATTTTTCCTGTTTTTGTTGTTTGTCATTAGATCCTACCTCCCCATTAGGTTTTTGAGACGGGGATTTCTCTGTGTAGCCCTGGCTGTCCTAAAATTCACTCTGTAGACCAAGCTGGCCTCGAACTCATAGAGAACCACCTGCCTCTGACTCTTGAGTGCTGGGATTAAAGACAGTAGCCACCACCACCCAACTGTCCTTAGAGTCTTTAATGTTATAGTTTTAGATAAACAAGCATTTCACCCTTTATATGCAGATCTGTATATTTTTCTTCTTTGATAATTTCTTCTATGGCCTTAAAACCTGTAGAATCCTTCCCCTTTCTCAGAGAAATATCCATCTCCATTTTCTTGCTCTTAGGTAGTTCATCAGGGCCAGGCCTGAGCACAGGGCTGAGTGCTGGCTGGTGTGTGCAGGGCTCAGCTCTGCCCTCTAAACTGCAGTTTCTAAGAATTTGCTTTGTATGTTAGTAATTTAGTACATATTTGGAAACCATTTTATTTTTTGGTATGAAATGAGACTATATCTTCCTTTTTTTCCCCCCTCGAATGGGTAAATTACATCAGCCTTGTTTTTAATAATCCATCTTTCCTGTGGTGACTCTTGATGAATGCACCATGTTCCTCGTAAGCTCCTTTGAGTATTTGAACAATCACTTGTGTTCCTTAATAACAATTTCAATGCCAGCCTCAATTACTTAGACCTTATATTTTGCACACCTGTAGCGCATGTATATTCTCATATTCCTGTCTTCAGGTTTCTTGTACTCATGCCTCTATTTTCACTCTTTGAGAAAACTCTGGTGATCATTGCATCAACCCAATTTTAAATTATTTTAAGGATTGTGCTTTCTTTCTTTCTTTCTTTTCTTTTCTTTTCTTTTCTTTTTTTTTTTTTTTCCCAAGACAGGGTTTCTCTGTGTAGCCCTGGCTGTCCTGGAACTCACTCTGTAGACCAGGCTGGCCTCTAACTCAGAAATCCACCTCTGCCTCCCGAGTGCTGGGATTAAAGGCGTGCGCCACCACTGCCCTGCTGGATTGTGCTTTATGTTGACTTTTTTAACATCTTAAGCAGTTAAAATTGTTTATGTGGGACTTGAGAAAGCACATGTATAGTTTAAAGTTTAGATGACTATTAAGTTAAAGAATTAATTTTGTAGTCTTAAGACTGAGTGATAACAACCAAATGCCTCAAAACATTCCAGGCAGCACTTATAGAGTGGGAAGCAGTCTGTAGAGCCAAGATACTCATGTATCCAACTTCGTTTCTACAGAGGAACTGAACATGCCCCACATAGTAAATGTTTGTGTACTTTTTACACTACATAATCAATAAGAATGCCAACTATTCCAGTGTTAAAATGTTTTTCCAGATCAATTCAGAAGTTGCCCGTGTTGGCCTTTCTGGCTACCCACAAAGTTTACCCTATTTGGTCTTGCTGTGCAGAGAGCGGAGGAGCACTGAGGAGCACACCTCCCAGGAGATGTGAAGCACACATCCCCTGGAAGTCCTCTTGAGCTGTTTGTGGTGCTCCCCTGGCAGCAACTCCCCCATATGCCTCTACTCATACCCTTAAGCCAGAATGCCCTCTGGTTAGAGACTTGCCATTGGCTTGGATAGGGCTGTAGTTTAAATGTTTGGATTTGAGTGAGGCCTGCCCTAGGAATGTTTCTGTGATATTCAGTTTTAGGTCTTGATGCAAAGGCTGAATGCGCTTAAGAGAAGTCTAAAATTGAAGTAACACAGAAGCCATTTCTCCCCCACTGCAGGTCATCTGTTTTAGAACTGTGGAAGGCTCCAGAGCAAGAGGAGATAGACTGGAGACCAAAGTCAAGTATGCTCTAGATACAAGGTGACACTTGAGCCTGTGTCTTAAGGGAATAGTGGTAGAAATGGAAAAATCAAAGCAAAAACAAAAACAAAACCCAAGCATTGAAGTCAGGTGAGCTTGAGCAGAACTGCAGCTTGACGCATGCATCACTCCGTCAGTTCACTTGTCTGTAAAACACAATAATTCTGATTTGGAAAAGTTGCAGTAAGAACAGAAATAAATATAGAAAGCATCCAGAAGTTACATTCAATAATAGTGAATGGCAGTTATAATGATCAAACATGTCCAGGGAATAAGAAGCAGGCCAGGAGAGAGCAGAAAATGGGCATTGTGGGAGAACACTGTAAACAAGTGTGGGCAAATAGCTGTGCTTAACTTGAACAGCAAGCTAAAGATGTTAAACCTCATCCTGCAGGGACTGAAGAAACTTCAAGGAGTTTTGTTAAACAGATGCCAGCTCTAGAAAGACACAATGGTTAGGGCTTGGGCTCTGGGATTCAAGCTTTCTACACTTCCAAGCTGGGTGAGCTATTTATGGTCCCCGTTAGCCTGCCAGTGTTCTGGGTGTCTCATGCATTATCTGAAGAGGGAAATGAGTTCAAATGAAGGCAGTGACTAGCCGAAGTAGCAGTTGGTTACTGCTGCGAGGATGGTGAGTGTTGCTAATGCCGTCCTTAATTTATCATCTATTCCAGTCTGCTAGAGTGACTGGAGCGAAGGCCGAGGAAGCAAGTAGGAAAGTTGCACCTGAGAGGTTTGAGTCACTTAGATTTGTACATTTGCACTGGAAGGAAGCTTGCCCAGTGTTCACAAGACCCCAGGACCCTTCCCAGCACTGTAATATGTCACGTATATTACACACACACACGCACGCACGCACGCACGCACGCACACACACACACACACACACACACACACGCACACGCGCGCACGTACTCTATGATTTTAAAAGGAGAGAACTCTGAACTCCTTCCCCTAGTTTATCCCAACTGGGGTGCAACTGCTTGAAATTTCACTTGAGGTCTCATCACTATGGAAATGGACTGGAAAACTCTTCACTCACGCACACTGATGGAGGGCAAGTCATCCTGGATTCTCCTGGTGCATATTTCCTTCTCATTAGAACTGTTAGCCCTTCTAGCCTGAGGTGACAAGGTGCTTAAGAGGTATGATCTAGAGGACATTAGGTGTTACCCTGGATGGCACAGTCTACCCTCCACCTGCTAGGAAATTGCCTGGGTCCTGATTTCCTTTTCTAGGACTCTTTCCCCTTAGATTTTACTGAACCTCTGGACATAGCTCCCTTGGCATGGTATTCAAAATGCCTTTCTCTTTGAACCTAATCTTATCTTTAATTGTCCTCCTGTTGTAAAACCGTAGTTTCCATTTCTTTCTTGAGGCCAAGGCTAGGGCGGGTCTCTTGATATGCTGACTTTTTCTTGGATTGACATTGAACTAGGAGTGAAATAGTTCAGATGGAAAAAATACTTCCTCTGTGCAATAGCCCCGGGAATATGAAGTGGAGACCTCAGAATAGATGGGACTTAATTTAAAATCTAACAGTACTGTTTCTCTGCCTTTTAATGCTATTCATTATTATAAACAAACAGCAAAACCAATAAAACCACCATGCAAAACTACTATGGTTTACCTAGCCAACCATGTTATCGAAGCTGATAAAAGTACAGGCAGAGGATAAAGCCAGGGAGAGCCAGTAGAGGAGGTATGCCTCAACAGGGCTGCAAGGGAAACCCTCAGCCACCACAGGCTAGATCACAGCTGGAAGAGAGTACCAAAAAAAAAAGTTCCAGTGAACTCTTAGAAAACACAGTATTCATCCTAACTGATCACCTACCAACTCCCAGTCTAGCATTGAAAGAGATAAGATTAAATGTGCAGAATTAAGTGATAATTATGTAAACAAAACCAACCTTGAATTACCTGGTGTTAGATATGGCTGTTGACTCTGCGCCTATCTTATAAATCATCCTAATTGAGCGGGCGGTGTTACCTTCCAAACCTGAGAAGCTCCTAAGGAGGGAACGCTCTGAGGACACTGCCAGGTCTCCCTGGATACAAAGTCTGCTGTGGGCAAGGCAGGTTCACTGATAGGAACTTGTATGAAAGTAAATGTTTTTAGGAGCAAATCGAAACATAGGCTATACAGAACCAAAACTGAGGCAAGTTTTCTATATTTTAATAATTAGAAATATACAGATCCAAATTGTATATATTACTGAACTAGACTCTGAGCCACAATTATATTTTGAAATCTAGCTTTTCTTATAGCCCACCTCCCAAAGGAACTTTTGTGTGAGTTAGTAAATGTGTCTTTCTGGGAAATTCTATACTTTTTACAAAGGCCAGTTTTTAAAAGTGGAATCACAAAAAGTGTGCTGTCTGAGGCTTCCACTTAGCAGCCTTGCTGTGAGCGTCTGTGGGCGTTTGGATACATATGCACATTCAGTACTAATAAAGGTGTGTCTCCTCCTAATTGGCTGCATGCTAGGTCAGATCAGTTAGGTAACTTAACCTGAGTCCACTTATGTCACTGCTGTAAGGATACTGGCTGGTATGAGCACCCCACATTTCCTAGAACACTATGATAACTTCACAGTTTCATTTTTCCATTGTGAGGTGGAGCATCTTTTTATATTGTTGCTGTTACCTGTTAAACTTATAGTTAATTAAATTATTGGTCTTTTTCTTGTTCATTTAGAAGAGAACTTTGTATATTGTGGAAATTGGCTTGTTTCATGTAAATAAATATTTTCCTGGGTTTTGTTATTTTATTTTGTAAATGATATATTAGTTTTTTTATTTTATATATTAAGATTCACCACTTTTGTAGCTTTTCAAAGTAAAAAGTATTTATTTTACATGAATTTTTTTGAATATGCTTTTAAATGTTTACAATACTTTTATGGCTTTCTTTTGTATTTAAATCTCCAGTTTATCGGGAATTAGGATTTTTATAAGTTTAGTTATTCAGCTTTATTTTTGCTGTTGATCACTACCCAGCTGCCGAAACATCATGTATTGGTTAATTTACCTGTCTCCACTTTATTGTGCACTGCATTTCCGTATATCCGAATCCCCTATCCTGGGTCTTCAGAGGCCTGGGTACAGACACCGTCAGCAAGCCAGACACTCCTGGAAAAACAGGAAGCGTGGGAATCCTCACTTTAGTGAGTAGTGTTTACTGCCTGTTGACACCTTGAGGCAGAGACTTAAAAGTCACCGATGGCCTCAGACAATGGCATGAACACTCAGAGCATCAGTTCAGTTTATGTGTGGGGCTTGTCTTTCTTCATTGGTGACCTAGAGATTTCTTAGATCACAGCCTTCTAGCCAGGAACGCACTTTAATTTCTCATTTAATCTCAGGCATTGCTGGTCCCATAGAAGCAGCTAAGTAATAATAATGTTAAGTGCTTACATTGTACTTTTCATCCCCAAAGTGCTATGTAAACATTGACTAATTAAATGCCTTGATGAAAGGATCTGCAGAGGAGACCCTGGATCTAGTTGCACACCTGTGAGGGACCGGCCCTGAAAGGCCCTGCTTCTCTCTTTCAATGGCACTCAGCAAGCAGGAGAATAAAAAAGCTGCTGACATTATTTCACTTCTGTTGAAAATTTCCTAGGGTATCTTCTAATTAGCCTGGTTAAACTCACCTTTTATCTGTCTCCCCAGATATTCCCTTTCTACATTCCTGGGGCTATTCAACTGGCCTCTTTGATGTTTCCCCCCATGGTTAATCACAGAATCATAGACTCTTCAAATAAAGGGGGATCCTTGTTGATCATTTAGTTTTGAATGACTTAGCACAAGAGGAAACTGAGGCATGGAAAAGTACATGCCCTAAGAAAAGTCTTTCAGCTCTGTAGGGACATCCCTGGGAACAGAAGCCAAGATCGCTAAGTCTCATTCTGAGTCCATGCACCTTTTCTTCTTTCTCTCTGTGTCTGTGTTACTTTTCTGTTTTCTTGACATTTCCGCTCAGTCTTTGCTCTCCCTCTCTCTGCCCACTCTGTCATGTCTTTCCACTTCTCTGTCTCTCCTGACTCTTACAGTCCTTCCTTATGTGATCCTTCTTTTGTGTTTTCTCCTCTTCTCTCTCCCTTTCAGTGGAATCTCTTACAGCCTCATGATGTCCTCTACTCAAAGTCTGCTCTGGAAACTCATGAGTCTCTGAATTGCTTTTTTTTTTTTTTCCTCTCTCCAGTTGTATTTACCTCTCCTGGAGTTCAACCAATAGTATGTGAGACTATCTCTATATTAAAAATCCTCCCAAAGATGTGACCATTTAAGAGAATTTTTGTGCTGTTGTTCCCTTAGCCAAAGGTAGATCTAGTACAGATTAAAACTATTAGTGCAGCCCAGCAGGCATGGTGGTACACATGTAATCCCAGCAGAGGCAGGAGGATTTCCTTGAGCTCAAGGCCAGCCTAGTTTATATAGTGAGTTCCAGGCCAATGGACTAGATAAAATAACAACAACAACAATAATAATAATTTAAAAATGCAAGCCTGGGCCTCCTGGATTACATTTCCTACTTTTACATGGAAGGCAAGTAGGAACACAGTGACCTCAGAATGCCTGCCTGGTCAAAACCTGGCCTGGCCTCTGACCCCTTCCTAGTTGTAAGGCACACTTAAGAGAGGAAGCCAGAACTGACACTGGGAAGCTAGGTAATTGCTTCCCTTCTATGGGTTATAATTTTTCATTTATTAAATAAATAAGAAAGGTGAATTTAAGTGACTATTTGGATCTTTTTCTCACTATTTAATAAGGTAATAATGCTGGGCCAAGGGCTGGAGAGATGGCTCAGTGGTTAAGAGTGCAGACTGCTCTTACAAAGGTTGTGAGTTCAAATCCCAGCAACCACATGATGACTCACAATCATCCATAATGAGATCCTCTTCTGGGGTGTCTGAAGACAGCTACAGGGAGCAGGGCCGGAGCGAGCTGGGCCGGAGAGAGAAGAAAAAGCATCTAAAGACAGCTACAGTATACTTACATATAATAAATAAATAAATCTTAAAAAAATAATAATGCTGAGCCAAAGTGACTAGTAGGAGATTAAATCGTATTTACCTCAGACATATAAGTGACTCAGTGGAGAGTAGATTCTGCTGGTCATCCTTGAGAATTTCCTGGAACTGTCTCAGTTTTAAATGTTTACAGCTATTTTCCATACATATAATATGGAAACTACTTAGGCTTCTAGGGCTTAGGTATTGGAGCTGCATAGAGCATTCATTCTGCAAGAGCTTCGTTCGTACTCATGGGTGTATGGTTGACAGTCCTGGACACAGTACAGAAAACTGTGTGAAATAGGTCCTGCCCCATTATTAGTATTTTTTCATTCTGGGTTTATCTTGACCGTTCTAAACAATGGGAGAAAATGGGATTAAAATCCCATTGTCTTTTATTCTTTAAGACTCCAGCAGGAAGCAAAATGAGGGGAGTGATTATGGACGCTCACAAATCTACCTGATGACATTAAGCCACATAGTTTCCAAAATCTTAATAGAAACTGTCACACTTAGGAGAGGGTCAGATAAGTACTCTTTGGCATCATAATCCTTCCTCAGTACAATGACTGATAAACCAATTCTGTCCTGGTGTGCAGTCCTACAGTAGAGGAAGGGGGTGGGGCTGGTTAGAGAAAAGAAGTTTTGTTTGTGGACACACCACCAGCTCCACTCCAGAAGAAGCTCAAAAGTGAATTACAGGAGAAGAGAGTTTTCTCCCAACTTCGTGAAGTTGGAATCCCTCTATACTTTGGTGGTTTGCATCTCTGCATGTGAGGAGCTGTGAGGAGCATTTGGAATGAGGGTAAAGAATGCTTCCTTTGTGGGTCAGGTTTGCAAGCTTGAGTAGGATCTGTGTGCTGTTTTGTGGGGTTTTGTTTGTTTGGTTGGTTTTGAAACAAGTCTTGCTCTGTAGCTCAGGCTGGCCCTCCTGCATCCTCACCTCCTCCCTCAGCCTCCAGCACTGGAGCTATAGGCATTCACACTAACTCAGCTGATCCAGCACTGGAG
>JADRCH010000006.1:12137941-12174732 GCA_019843965.1 Rhynchomys soricoides | reverse complement strand
AGCTGACCCAGCGCTGGAGCTATAGGCATTCACACTAACTCAGCTGATCCAGGTCACTCGGTATCTCTCTGTGTGCCTATAAATGCTGAGAAATGGCATACATTTACAAAATACAATTGTTTGAGGTCATCTGGCCAAGAAAATGCAAATCGAATTGTATGAGAAGCTGTGTTACAGCACATGACAGGATAGGATCTTGATTTCATTGAGCCCACCTGTTTCTGGTGGGTCTGCTCAACATGAACTGGATCTTCTGAGTAGGCTTTTATGGTAGGAGCATTTTTGTCAAGAGCAGCAGACCTCTTTATCACAGAATTCCCAACAGTTGCCCAGAATCTAAATGTTGTCTAAAGGCCAAGGAAGGCTTGTTTTGATATGGGGGTCATGTGATGACTCAGAAGGAAAACATTAGTGGGCGCATAAAATACATTGAGAGAGCCTTTTCCTGGAGGACTTCTTCTTGTCGTCCTCTTTTCCTGGTCTAAGTTACTAGAGCTTCATCCCCCATCCCTGTGGATCATGAACTTCATAATGGTGCCGTGAAGGTAAACAATATAAAAGAGTGGTGTGTGCCCTTCTTCCAATCCCACAGATCGCTATTGGCTGCAGACCTTGAACATGACACTGCAATTTCCTGGTGCCACACATGAGTAATAAGCAGCTGTTTCTGAAACTGTGGTCTGGAGAAGGCAGCACTAGGTTATTTTTTAACCTAATTGTAATTTTTGATTGGTCTGCAAGAAAGTAAATCAAATAAAAGCTGTTGTCTTAGTCTGCAGAAAGCCTTAGGCCTCAAATTCCAATGCTGACCATCTTGACCAGAATAGAAGAGGGGAAATGTGTGTATCCCGAACTGGAAGTTCAGCCACGCAGCTTTTATGGGCTGCTTTTCCACCCAGAGAGTAAGCATACTTGGTATTCTTCTCAGATGACTGAATCATGTAAAGTGAGGTTTGACAGTCTCTCGAGTTATAAGAATACTTGAAATGATTTAAGTGAATTTTAAAAAGGGAAGTCTAGTTGTCAGCTTGATATTACATTTTGTTCTTGTCCAACAGCACAATAAAATGATATAATTTTAAATCTCAGATGGAGTTATCTATTCTTTAAACACCCAGGCAGTGTGCACTCCCCAAGTAAACAGGTCGATTGCTACCTTATTCAGTACAAGAAATTAAGTCTAATGGAAAACAGAAATAAACTTTGACTGTAGTTTGGACATCTGCCTTTTCTCAAGGAAAACTTGGGTACGTGGAGAAAGTGGATGAGGTTGAATAGAGAGGGTAAGGAGGAGGGTGGAAGAACTACATATGTTTCCTGCTAATTGCTTTGTCGTGAGATTATTCACGTAGACATGCAGTTTGCAGGAAATAAATGGAAAGATAACTAAGCCTCATCCCACAGGTCCACTTTCCTTATTACAGAGCCAGTTGGTTATTAAAGCACCTGATGCTGGAGATGAAGTGTCTTTCCGACCTTGATGGGTTGTTACACAGTTAGATTTATCTGTGACTAACTTACTTGCAAATCAGAAAGGAATAAGAGACAATTGCCAGGCATTGCTAAGATGTGATTTTAATCGAGTTTGAAATACGCAAGTGTCTCTCCAAGCCCTTATCCTTGGCCAGAGTGAGATATTCACCCATGCTCTGTTCTCTTGTGGACCTGAACAATACCAGCGGCAGAGGATGTGTCTCTCCACTTTACTGTCCTTCCTCCTGATTGCATCAACAGGAGAACAATGTGTTGCCTTTGAAAACTGACATGTGAGTGCCATACCTTTCTTTCATACCCTTGCTATAGAGCTAAAGTATTTGTAAGAAAATTAATTAAATTACTGAAGATTTTTATTTAAATTAAGAGAAGGTAGCAGTCACTGACCAAGTACCATCTGGTGCCTAGCATACTAAGCCTGATCCTTTCTTCAGTCCTGCATGTAAATATTAGCTAGTTTTATTTGAGGACTAGAGTTCTGGGAGCTTAGTAACTTGCCAGAGTCTCCCAGCTGGAAGGTAGATAGCTACCATTTGTGCTTAGAACAACCTCACAGTGAGCCACTGCCTCCCTAACCCAAAGACAATGAAGTGCGATAATTGACAAAAGCTTCGTGGTTTTAGCTCTTTGGAGACCTTTTATGAATCAAACTACTTTGCACTGGAAAAATACATCTAAGCTGTTGGGAAGCAAACCTGTTTCATCTATTTTCTCTTTTAACTATCTTTGGCCAATTTTATTAAGAAAATACTTTTGTGCATACACCAGTAACTGTAACACTAGGAAGACTGAAGCAGGAAGAGTGTAAGTTTAAGACCAGGCTAGTCTTGGAGAGATAGCTCAGCAGTTAAGAGCACTGACTGCTCTTCCAGGGGTTCTGAGTTCAATTTATAGCAACCACATGGTGGCTCACAACTGTCTGTAATGGGATCTGATGCCCTCTTCTGGTGTGTCTGAAGACAGCTACAGTGTACTCATAAACATTAAATACATACATACATACATACATGCATACATACATACACCTTAAAAAAAAAAAAAAAAGACCAAGCTAGTCTACATGGCAAAATCAAAACAAAACAAAAACAATACTTTCTACTGGTCAGGTGTGGCATGCTCCTAGGTACACTAGAACAACTGTAGGCTGAGTAGAACATTTGTAAGACTTTCTTTACATTGAGCTTGATGGAGGACTGTTGCCACTCAGGGAGGCACACCAGTTCAGGTGACAGCAGAATTCAGTCCTCCCGGCTGACTTTCCTCGGTTGTGTATGTTTTGGACAAAACACCCTCCCTTGTCTAACTATGCCTTACCCATTCTGTCTGTGGGTGCGTGGAGTCCTGATAGCTTTGTTCTGGTCTTCATTCTCAGCTAGACACTAAGGAGTAGACTACACTTTGGTCTCATTTAAGGCACCATTCTCCTAGTGCTTTCAGAATAGGGTCCTAACTTAAGCCACACCAAGGTAACTAGGATGGGGAATTCAAAGGTGTAAGGCCCTTAGGGGTAGAGGGAAGGCTGTGGGAGAGAGGGTACCTGTATGGTCTGAGCCATTCTCCACATAAAGGTATGCCTTATATTTTAAAAGGAACCTTACAGAATAGCACACATGGAGCCCACTCTTCCTAGTGATGCAACATCTAGACTAGAGACCGTGATAGCCAATCCTCTTCCCAGGGCTGCTAGTCATTGCATTCAAAGGCAGAATAGATCCTTGTCCCTGGAAATGTACAAGTAAAAAGTTTTTCCTTTCCATAATATTAATGGAATGTTTATAAATTCTAAAATTAACCTGAGAATATTAGCTCACTTTTCTGGAAAAAAAAAATCTTTAAGCAGCTTTAGCTGTTTTAGGAACATGGCCACAAACCTGAGATGACAAAAGAAGAGCCGATCAAGTACAAAGTAAGATACAGTCCAGAGTGACTGAACCGCCTGCTGTTTTGCCAGTGCTGGCTTGGTGTTCCTACTTCACCCACACAGCACAGTGACTGAAAGTGTTTGTGACATCCAGACAACCTCACATTCAACTATAGGCAGCAAGGAAACACAGGAAAGCATCCTCACTCAGTTAACAGGAACTCAGGTGCCTGACAGGGAGGGAATATTTTGAATGAGGCTCACTGCTTGCCACAGAGCAGCTTGCTCTCTTAAACTGTCCCATGTGGAGGTGCCAGGTTATATGTAAGAGTAGTCAAATGTTCTCACATTTGTATATTAAAATATGTAAATGTTCAACACACCATATGCAAGAAGGTCAGGTAAACAGTAGTAAAGAAATGAACAGTCTTTCTAAGCCGGCACTCTGTAAGGACAAAGCCATGTTCAGCCGGAAAGCCAAGATTGTGAAGCCCAATGGCAAGAAGCCGGACAAGTGAGGAGTCTGGCATCTCTCAGGCGCTGCTCGAGATGGAGATGAACACCAATCTCAAGGCGCTTCGGGAACTCAACATCACCATCACTGCAGCCAAGGAAATTGAAGTTGGTGGTGGTTGGAAAGCTATCATAATTTTTGCACTAGTTCCTCACCTGAAATCTTTCCTGAAAACCCAAGTCCAGCTAGTTCATGAATTGGAGAAAAAGTTCAGTGGGAAGCATGTAGTCTTCATTGCTCAGAGGAGGATTCTGCCCAAACCAACCCAGAAAAGCAGGACAAAAAATAAGCAAAAGCACCCCAGAAGCTCCACCCTGACAGCGGTGCACAATGCCATCCTTGAGGACTTGGTCTTCCCAAGTGAAATGGTGGGTAAGAGGATCCGTGTGAAAATGGATAGCAGCCGGCTCATAAAAGTTCATTTAGACAAAGCACAGCAGAACAACGTGGAGCACAAAGTTGAAACTTTTTCTGGTGTGTACAAGAAGCTCAAAGGCAAGGATGTTAATTTTGAATTCCCAGAGTTTCAGTTGTAAAGAAAATGACTGAATAAAGTGTCATTCATAGGGGGAAAAAAAAAAGAATGAAGAGCCTTGAGTTTCAAGTTGCTTTAGACAGTGTGAAAGTAGAGAATCTGTGACTGTTGTAACCAAAAATGAGGTTTTGTTTCAAGTCAGAACAGATCAGAGAGCCACAGAGCCTACGTGAAATCTAAATGAGCTGTAAGAAGCAAAACCATGCCCTCCTAGAGGAAATTACCTGGAAGAACAGGAACAAGAGCAAGTACATCCTATATCAGCAAGAGGGCTCACAACTGAAGATGCCCAGACTGAGCACAGCAGTTGGGTTGGTGTGTAGGTTCCTGTTTGGAGACCTTGCCAAGCAAGGGAGACATAAAGTCTAGTTATACACAGTTCTCTTGTACCCAGCATCAGGAACATAGTAATTTAGTAAGATTCTATTAAATCAGGGAAGGGTTTTTGTTAAGGATCAAATGAGAATTCACTGAAGACTTGAGAGGTGATAAGTAATAAAAGTGGTTTCAAAACTGTCTAATGCATGTGCTTAGCAGATTAAAGGAGAAAGACTGACTTCCGGGATTAAAGCTCAGGTTATCTTGGTAATCTAGAGAGAGTTCTAAGAATCTGGGGACTCTAAAGGAACTCAGCACGAACCTCAGAACAATATGCCAAATGAGAGAAGACACACACACACATCCATACACGTAGACATACATGTAGACACACAGACGCACATTCACACTCACACATACGTGCACACACATACATTGTATATCCTTCTGTCTCTATGAAATAACCTTATAGGGACAGAAAGTAGATTGCTGGTTCCTAGAATTTGGGAGACTAAGGTGAAAAGGCAGTGGAGACTTAACTACTATATATGGGAGCTAGGAGGGGAGCTGGGGACGTTCTAAAATTGTTTGTAGTGAGGTATATAGCTCCATAAATAAACCAAGGTTTAAATGTAAATGACTGAGTTGTGCAGTGATGGGTTATATCTTAATAAAGCTGTTATTTCAAAAACTGGGAGAGAGAATCAGTGAGATGTGATGAATGACAGATAGTGCATCAATGTTTGATGGAAATAAATCACTCATAGCAGCTGCATAATTCCAGCTTGGCTGTCAATGAAACAGCAAGAATTGCCACTAACACTGTTATTACTTTAAATTTATGCTTTCAGAATACCCTCAAGAATCATATAAATATGGCTATCATCAGTGAAAATTCAGTAGCCTGATTCTCTGTCACTGGACACAAATATCCTAATCTGGCAACAGCTAAAATAATATTAAAAAGTTTAACCTTGATATAGCCTAAAGGTAAAAGTGGCTTCCAAGAGGATAAACGGATTCTTATTACTAATAAAAAGTGAACTGTTAGTAACATGGAGGGGGGGTCTTTCCAAAAGGCCATTAGTTTCCCCAAGTAGGGATAAACATATATCACTGTTCATATCAAGTTGGTAAAATGTTTTAGGAGCCTTCAGAATGTTCATACTTTTGTCCTGATGAATTCTAGATAGAGAAAAAAAAAACCTAGGTTATGATGTTCGGCCTCTTTTAGATCCTGGATAAAAGCATATGTCTCCCTCCAGGCCTTATCATCATCTGTACTCACCTTGTTTTTAGACCATCCTAAATCCTCAGGCCTCTCTTGAAATGAGTCATTAATCGTGATTGCTTAAGGAAGAGAAAAGAAACCAAACTCAACAGGATTGCTACCGCAGTGTAGAGGCAGCGTGGGGAAAAGCTTGGTGGTTGGATGTTCCCTAGACAGCGTGGATCAGATGTTGGTGTTAGTCGTGTGCCTTACTGGGGATGTTGGAATTAATTGTCCCTGAGAGAACAGAACTGAAAGAGGTCTAGTATACCTACAGCTTTCTCTACGTTATAGAGGGAAGTGAGGTAACTGCATGCTGGCCTAGCTCAGAAAACAGCCACTGTAATCTCTACCTCCCTGTTAGGAAAGACCCATCCCCGAAAAGCAGTAAGCTTGATTTTATATTCACTTTTTGTATTTCAGTTCAAAATAATATACATTCACTACTGTATAAAAGCAAAGACACACAGTATACAAACCGGCAACCTGGCATCTCTGACTTGTTCCTCTTCTGAGTTAACCACTGCTGAAATTGTTAGTATCATGGTATTGTTCCTAAGGCTTAAAGTCCTTCTCCATTTCCATCTCTAGTGTAGCCTTTTTTTTTTTTTTTTAAATAAAGGACAGATTTCCTTGAAGTCTTACTGTGTCTCCTTTAGGTATTAGTTGGAGGTAAAATTGTCATTTTTAACTAGGTACTTATTTGGAGGAAAAAAAAAATATCCAGGTAGCTATTGTTAGTTATTTATGACAGTCTCTAAGTTAATTTCACCGTTTTTCCTGATGTCAAAGTCAGCCCATATAAACAGGCATTAATAGTACAGAAATGAAAAGCAGACTTGTTCTTACTGCTGTGTGAGGTACTGAAGCCTTTGAAGCCCACAAGCAGTACTTAAGTACAGAAGTAATAGTAGTTAAGTGACTGCTGTGAGTTCCAAACTCGTCAGTATTTGCAGGCCAGCACATACAGTGACAGGGAGGGGCTACAAGCAGATCAATGGCAAGTGCTGGGATCAGCAATCTTGTGATAGCCCATGTCTTGTGGGAGGCATGCAGCAAGCCTCATCATCATACTGGAATTCAGGCTGGTTTTACAAGGTCATTTGTTTTTCAGAAGTAGACAAATAGTTTTGCTTTGTGTTGTTCTTAATATGAAAACCCCCATTTTTAAATTTTTCTCATTAAAAAATATTAGGAAATGTAAAATTACAAACTGAAAATGGCCCTCAGAATCCCAGGTTACACCCTTTTTAAGTGAGTCAGAAAGCTGGCCTGCTGACTTATTCACATGGGTGCCATGCCTATGTTCCCTGCACATCTTACAAACCTGCCTCCCCCTCTTCCGCCACCCCCTAACCCTGAACTTGTCTCCTTGAGTGGGGCTCACCATGCCCCTCACCACGCTGCAAAACCAGAGGAACACAAAAGAAGCTCGGCATCTTCATTCTCAAGCCCCAGTGGATTAGCCTGTTCTTTTGGAGCAAAGTCCTGGGCCTTGTCTCCCTTGAGCTGCTGGGAAATTATAATTAGAGGTTTTCCTGTTGGGAACGGAGAGGAGCGCTTTCCCTCCTTCCCACATCTGCAAGGCCTTGTGTTCTCAATGCTGGGCCTCTGGTCTTGTTTCTGTTTCCACAGGTGATAGAGGGAAAGCTGGCTCCATTCTTGGGCAAGGTCATTAAATTCGCCACCTCACACGTCTACAGCTGCAGTCTCTGTAGCCAGAAAGGGTTCATCTGTGAGATCTGTAACAATGGCGAGATCCTCTACCCCTTCGAGGACATTTCAACAAGCAGGTACAGAATACTTCATTCTATGGAAATGTATCTGAGGGTCTTGTGTGCTTTTGTCTGACCAGATCAGGATAGTTCTAAGCATTGTCTCTCACTCCCACTGGAAGTCAGTTCCTTGTTCCTGTACAGCAGTTTTCTCCCTTGCTTCCCATTTAGTTGCAATCCCCACTCTATCTTTATGAAGGAGGTAGCATTGCTACAAAGAGATGCTGCATCCCTCTAGTTTATTAGGTAACAAAGGGTGTTCCCAAGCAACAGAGAAAAGAAATGTGAAACAACCGTCCTCAGAGGAAGGCCAGGCCTAGACTGACTGCTAGACCTGCAACTCGAGGCCCTGGTGGGGAGCACATTCCCCACAGACAACAGCAGAGATGAAAGTTTTAAGGCTCTAAGAGAGAAAAGTGAGAATTCATGTGGGATTAGTTTTCTAACCAAAGTAATGTGTAGGCATCAACAGATGCCCCGTTGATGGATGATTATCCCTCTATCTTGGATCAGTATTTCTACTATGGCTTCTCCAAAATCACAAAATAATACATATCACTTTTCCTTTCATCCCTGAATCATAATAGAAATGCTGTGTGTGTGTGTATGTGTGTGCGCGCACGCGCACGCGCGCTTTAGCCACAAGTGCCATGGCTCATTTCCACCCTGCAGAACTCACTTACACTGTGGTTCAGAACAGAAGGTAAGGCATATAACCAGGAGAAGCTAAGCGTGTAGAACAGCCCTAACATAGTGAGCATTGAATCAGCCCTCTGACCACTTTTTAAACCCAGAGACTATTTGTAAACATTGAAGAACTTGAATTAGCCCGTACATAGAAGGACATACAAATACACATGAGTCCAGATCCCAGTTTCCTGAGAATGGCTTCTTTGTTTCTAATATATAGATTAGATGCCTTTTTGGGATATACACTCTAACCTAAGAACTTCTGCACAAAGTTCCCAGCATCAATATTTATAAAAAAGAAACAACTTAAATGCCTATCAACTGATGAAGAAACAAAATTTGGTGTGTACCCCCAATGAACTACTGTTTAGCCTTGAAAAGGCATGTAGAATTGTTACATGTTGACAGATGCTGGATGCAAAAAAAAGCCACATATTGTATGATTCCCTTTACATGGAATGCCCCAAATTAGCAGATCCTGGGGCTTGAGGGAAGGGGTAAAAGCAGACTTCTAATCAACACGGGGGGGTTGATGATGCAAATGTTGTAAGGGTCTGGACTACAATGATGGTCGAATAATCTTGTGGCTGCTAAAACTTATGAACCCTTGAGAGCCAAGCTTTATGGCACATATTGTGATAAAAATGAATAATAAAAACTAAGGTGCTTCTACTGAATAAGCCCATATGTCGTATGACAAAACAGATTTCAATAAACTTAAGAAGACTGGTACTGCATCATATGTGTTTTCTAGCATGTAGAATTTAAAATCTACCCTAGGAAGGGGCCTAGCAACCCATAAAATGTTTAGAAACTGAGCAGTACACTTCTGAGTTACTCCCAGGTTCAGGAGCCGCCACAGGAGAAATTTTGGAGTATTTTTAAGTGAATGAAAGTGAAATCACAGAAATGTGGAGTAAAGCTAAAGTGGTGCTGGCCAGTGGGCTTGTCCAGCCTGTGGCCTGTGGCCTACGGGCCACACAAGGCTACATGAAACCAAGAGCAGCTATAAGTACAGCCCAGGGCAAAGTTGTGAATTTACTTAAAACATTGTGAGTTTTTGTTTTTTTTTTTAATTTAAGTGTGTGGTTCTCGAGCATAAACTTAGCAGGTGACAGTGGCATGTCTCAGTGTCAAGATTAGATACATATGGCTTCATGGAACTTGGAGCTCTAAACATCTATGTTTGAAAAAAGGAAAAGAATTTCAGACAGTAATCTAAACATATACTTCGAGGAACTAAAGAAGAACAAAGAACCCCAAAACACCAGGAAGAAGAATGTAGATTGAAATTGATAGAAATTCAAATAGACTTGTAAGGAGCGAGAAAATGACTGATTTTAAAGCCTCCCAAACAAAGGCCACATGGCTTCACATGTGGATCTTTGTATGAAGCAAACAAAAATAAAGGAGCTGATTCTTCAAAAAAAGAAATTGACCTGAAGACACAGACACACACACACACACACACACACACACACACATCTTTAACACATTCTGATATAACGTCATGGAGAAATAAATGAGACTACTGTAACAGAGATGTCACCTTTCTGTAAAGGATAGCTCCAGCACCAATACTCGAGCAAGTACGTTCTTAAACCAAACAGCACTGCCTGTCTCAGGGACTAACTGACGTCTTCAGAACACTTGCCAGACAACATAAGAATCCATGTTCTGTTCAAGTGTGGAGCATTCAGAAGAGATGACATTCTAAGGCATAAGACACACCTGAACAAATCCTACTGACTAAAAACCATTCAAAGTATGTTCTCAGATCATGTATTAAACCAGAAGTTGGTAATGGGGTACGGGGGCGGCTTAGTGGGTAAGAGTGTTTGCTGGGCAAGCTACCGGGGGCGGCTTTGGATCCCTAGCACCACATAAAACTGAGCCTGGCCATGCTTACTTTTAACCCTGGTGCCTGGGCTTGCAGGGACTAGACAAATTCGAGAATTGATTGGCTAGACAGCCTAGCTGAAATGGTGAGCTTCAGGTTCAGTCAGAGATCTGTCTCAAAACAATAGTGGAGAAAGAGGAAGACATCCGTTGTCCTCCACTGGCTTCTGAATGCATATTTATAGACACATGCACCCACATACACATGTGCACACATACCACACACACACAATTGGAATTAACAACAGAAAGGTGAGAAAAATCCAAGAGTATTTGGCAATTAGACAAAAAACTTATAAATAACATAAGTTGAATATGTTCATTCATATGAAAGCATACACATGAATGTTTATACAAACTTTATTCCTAATTATCCAAAACTAAGCAACCATGAACCCATCAGTAGGTGAATAGATAAACAAAATGTAATGTATCCATACACTGGAATTGTAGTACCCAATAGAAGGAATAAGTGTACGGACTACAAAATTCTGTGACGTTGTAGAAAATGGGAAATCATAAAGATGGTAAAGATCACTGGTAGTCAGAGTTCTAGACTGGGGAAGAGTAACTAGGTAAAACAGGTTGTTGGGGCCCTATTCTGTGTGGTACTGTAGTTATGTGAACATGACATTTTCATGCACATTTGTCAAACCCATAGAAGTAGACAATACAGAATGAACATAACCCGTGGACTGTGGATAAAATAACATGTCAGTATTGGTGTGTTCATTGCAGCAGTGCTACGCTGCTTCAGAACTGTCATATAAGGCAGATGGATGCTGGTGCCAGTGGATCGGACTAAGGGAGCTCTGTTGACTGTGACTCTAGAACTTCAAAAAGAATCTAGCATGTTAGAAGCTTTGTCATGTGAACAGTTGGTCAAAGATCAATGTGAAATAGTTCTAAGCAGACTTTATTAGAACAGAAAAATTGCAAAAGTAGTGCAGCGTTCCACACACTGCACACCCCACCACCCAGCTGCAGCTTCCTCAAGCCCACATGAGGATACTGCATCTGCTGGAATTAGTAAACCAATGATTCATCATTACCTAAGGTCCATGGGTTTAGAGTTTTGGTTTTTTTCCATATTTCCTTAGTTTTTGCCTCATCCATTTTCTATTCTAGAATAGTACTTTACATTGATTTTCATCTTTCAGAACTTTATTGTCATAGACTCAGCTATGACAGTCTCAAAGACTTTACTTATTTTGATGATCTTGACAGTTTAGTTTTGAAGGACACTGTTGGGATGTCTGGTTTTTTTGTTGTTTTGTTGTTGTTGTTGTTGTTGTTGTTGTTGTTTCTTTTCAAGGTTAGACTAAGGGCAAACATGATTGAACATATCTGTAATCCCAGAAATTCAGGAGCCAAGGCAGGAGGACTGTCACAAATTCAAGACATTCCTGAGCTATATAACAAGTTCCAACCAGCCTGGGCAACGTATAGCAAGAACCAGTCTCTAAAAACAGCAGCAGCAAAATTAGACTAGGCTTTATGCTTTTGTGGTGGAGGTGGGGAAGAATGTGTAGGTAAAGTACTGTTTTCGTTTTGTTTTGTTTTTTATCACATGTGACAAGCACGGCACCTTCCTGGCTTACCACTGCAGGGTTTGTGGCATGCTCCTCTGCTGTAACATCACTCTTCTCCCTCGCATGTAGTCATCTTTGAAAGGAATCACGTGAATCTCTCAGTAGGTTCCACTTGCCTGGAAGCAGAGCATTCCCAGAGTTGTCTGCAGTCCTGCTGGGGAGGTCTATCCTTTTCTCTCATTCACTTTTTTAAAGACTTGTTTGCTATTCTTGTCAGTGTAGAGATGGGCGCATTTATTTTGTACCTTGGGTTGCACAGTATTGATTTATTGTTCAAGCTTGTTCAGCTTTGTACTCAAACCCTGCACTGGCTCCAGGGTCCTTTTGACATAGCTTAGCCATTGTGCATTTTGTTTGCTAGTTTGCTGTTCATTTCCTTTTTTCCTGGCTGTACCAGATGATTTAGGCTCATGCTTTACATCTCTTCCCCTCATCCATGAGGTGGCCACAGGGCCTTCCAAGGAAGCCTTCCCCTTTCACTGAGAATGACCACAGAAGTCACGATCTGAATATGAGATGAAGCATTGCACATTTTTAAATGCCACAAGTCCTTAGACTTGTCCTCTTGACATGAATTCCACACAGAATCTTCTGGAAAATTTGGTTTAAGTCTGAAATCTATTACCTTCAAGGATATTATATAAAAGAGTATATTCAAAGATAGTATGATTGTCAAGGCTCTGAGTTCTCACCAAAATGGCCTCATTACCCCATGTGAGAGGCTTCTATCCAGTGGTACTAAATCTGTATCTATTTAAAAATCTTCATTCCCTGATGGTCACAGGCAGCTCTCCCAGCTTGCACAGTGTGTGATTCAGAAGGAACCTTGAGCATCTTTCCTGGAATCCAGGTTGATAATACTTCATATGAATCTGTTGTACTTCCTCTTGATGTTCCATTTCCAGTTAAACCCTAAAAACAGCTTATACAAGTGTTTAGGAAAAGACAAAAGAAAAATAAAAATCAAAATTTAGCAACAAAAACTTTGAGTGAAAAATACATGCCCATTTGTGGAATGTGATAAATAAATGTGATAAGTAATCTGAATAATGAGGTCAAAGTGTCACTGAAATTTTGTAAATGAAAGAATATGACACATGAGATTTACCTCAAAATAATCTACCTGTGGGGTGAAGGGATAGATATAAATGAAAGAGAGTGCCAGAAATCAGCAAAGTTGAAGCTCGGTGATAGATTCACAGAGATTTATTGTGCTGTGCTCTGTATTTCTGAGTATATTTGAAATTTTCCATAATATCTATATTTATGAACCCCCCCCTCTCTCTCACACACACACCACTTTTACAATATTAGAACTACTCTCTCAAGAAATGATTTCTTAAGTGTGTTACCAGTAAATAGAAAGCCACCTGCTAGAGATGCAGTGGATATGCATGATCCTTGCTGTAGTATACAGTTTTAGGGACAGAAGAGCATGAGAAAGTTCTATTACATCACCGTCAGAGCTAAGTGGACCTCAGCCTCATCTGCATGGGGGATGTTCATGGTAGGAAGAGGAAGAACCCTTCCATGGTTTCTGGGGAACTTTGCTGCTTTAATACACTGACCTTGGTAAATGAGTTTCAGAATATACCGTGTTTACATTGCTTTTTTAATTATGACCATATAACAAACTTGGACTCTCTTTTCCTTAAATCATTATCTAAGAGGATGCTTCCTGACTGTAATTTGAAAATATGCCCCTAGTGTAGAGCTTCAATGTGTAGGGTATCTTCCCTGAACGTGTAAAGAACATGCTAGCACCATGGGGACTGGCATTAACCAGCACTCATTCTAGCAGTCTGCACATGACAGTTCTTTCTTCTGCCTGTCCCGTAAGTACTACCTCTGTTTTAAACTCTATTTAGTTGTGTGCATGCATGTATGTGTGTGGGCACTTGTGCCTTAGAAAATATGTGGCAGTCAGAGGACAGACAGCTTGTGGGAATTCTCTCTGTCACTTGGGTTCTGGGAATCAAACTCCGATCATCAAGGCTTGGTGGTAAGTGACTTTGACTTTATGCACTAAGCCATCTCCTTGCCCACCTCTGCTTTAATGATAAGGAAACCTAAGTTCAGAGAAAACAGTTTACTTGTCCCAACAGATAAAGCAAAACACTTAACAATATATGTGACTCACCATCCACACTGTTCATTACACACTGCTGCTGCTTCTGTAAGTCTTCTTTGAAGACTAGCTGTAGTTTTCAAAGAAGTCTGCAGGGTTCAGCTAAGAGTAGTTATAAAGATATCTAGATCTGCCTTTAAAGATACCTCCCTAAAGATGTGCCTCTCAATTGTCCCTTTATTTGCCTCAGGAGTTTAGACGCCTGGAGCACTAAGCCATGGCAGATGGGATGGGGCAGCTACACATTTCTGTTGTTCAGTGGAGGAATGGCTATTGTGACAGGGATAAGAGAGAGGTTGATACCTTGCATCCCTGGCCAGTGAGGTTATCCATGGAAGCCAAGAGCACCTTGCCTTAACTCCAGATTGTTACACTATCCCAAGCTTCTCAGACACAAATGAAACACCTACATCTCCTAACTAAGAACCTCTTAATGTCCAGACTGCAGGATTTAAATACAATAGAGAGATCATTTGGTAACTAAGCCTAATCCATCATTTACCTGTGAGAGGATGCAAGGGAAGCAAGGCTTTGGGAGGAACAAACACTCCGTTAAAATGATGGGAAAACCCCACATCCAGAGAAACAGAAACAACACACTGCTGAGAAAATAAGAAATAAGAGCTCTAACCCTAAAGAATACAAGTCAGAAGATTAGTAGATAATGCCCGAAGACTTAAGGAGAAACAATAAGCATTAGAGCAAAGAAGCCACTTAAGTCCACAGTGGCCCAGAACTTAGTTTTTTTTTTCTTTTAAATCTTTAAATTGTCTCCTATACAGCTTTCTTTCCAGTGTCTCCAAACTTCACTAATAGTTCTTGTTATCAAGGACTCTCCCTGGTGCTGCTGAGGAGACATCCTCTTCTCAGTGGTTCGGTGAAGGTGCCATTCCTAAACACTTGAGTGATTTTGAAATACTCTGTGTGCATCTTGAAAGAGACCTGTGAGCTCAGACAGCCATCCCAAGTCAGTGATGACCTTCTGTCCTAGACCATTTGACTTGGCTAAATTTTTTTTTCAGATGACAGGAAAGTTGTCTCCATTGTTATTTAAATAGAGAAAACATGGCAGTCCAAGACTCTTTGACCACTGTACCCTTTTGAGCTGCATCCAGATGTGGGTAAGAAGATTATATGATTACACATAACACTGAGTTTAGTGTCCTTGTAGTGTATGCATTCCATAGATGTTAGTTCATGAATGCTGACATTTTTCAAATGAATCAGCTAGTTAAGAGAATTTGAAGGCTTCCCAGTCTATAGTAGTATTACAGAAGTGTGACGTAGACCAGCTTTTATACAAGGTTGCAGCCACTGACCTGCCCTTTGAGGGATTTCTTTGGCAGGAATATTGGTCTGTCCAACTTGCCTTTGGGAAAGCCTGAGAATGACATTCTTCCGTGTGTCCCCAGGGCATCTGCAGCTCAGGCATTACTCTTCTAAAAGGATTTGTTGTTTTAAGTTTTGAATATAAGGCTTAGTCCCTGCACTAGAAAGGCAGAGACTGATGATCTCTAAGTTTGGAGCCAGCCTGGTCTACACAGTGAGTTCCAGGCCAGTCAGAGCTTACTAGTGAGACTGCATCTCATATAAAACAAAAACAAATAGTAACAATAATAACAACAAGAACGGCACAGATTGAACATTAATTGCCAGTTTCTCTTTGTGTACATTAGTTGGTTTCTCTTCCAAGAAGTAAGGATGGCTCATGTGGAGTTACTTACACTGAATTCTCACCACATCCCGCCTTCACACTATAGAAGAACTTTCTACCTTATCTTGAGAATGAACATTGGTCTCACAGAAATGCCCATAGCAAGTAAGGCTCCAGACAGAACTCATCATTCCTTTACTGAGATCTATTGTCAGGTTAGTTCCTATAAGAAAGGGAAATTGTTTTTGAAACAAATCCCTCCCAAGGAACTTAAACCTGAAGCCTGTTACTGTTACTGTTTACCTATCTGGTCAAACTCCAAAATCATCATTTGTGCTAAAGGATGTGAAGAGTCTTCCTAGTATACAAGACCTATTGAAAACTGTTGTCAGTTTTGATTGGCTTCCCTACCCCCTGCTTGCCCCTAAGGACCGGAACTTGCTGAGGCATAGATACTGTTCTTTCTATTGGAGCTTGCTGCCCTTCTTACACCTCATGCACACACGGCGACGGCATTCCAAATACCCAACTGTAGGCAAACCTGCACAAAGGTTCGTTCTCAAAAGTGACAAGGAAGCGGTGTTGTGATGTAGAGTGCTGAATTCCTTCCTCCCTTGGTAGAGGCTTAAATACATAGGCTTGGTGTTTGTTTGTTTGTTTGTTTGTTTTAGCACAGCCTGATTAGTGTCATTAAAATCAGTGTTTTCAGATCAGGTGTGATGGTGCAGAGGCAAATGGATCCATGTGTGTTTGAGGCCAGCCTAGTCTACATATTGAGTTCCAGACCAGCCAAGGATACATAGTGAGACCTTGTCTCAAAAAAAAAAAAAAAAAAAAAAAAAAAGAGGCTGTTTCTTTTCTGTTGTTCTATTTGCATTTTCCTTGCCCACCAACAGGGCATATGGAGAGCATCTATGGAGAGTGAATGTCCAATAAAGCTGTCACATATGTGCCAAAATAATAAACTGCATATTGGCCAACAACCTGACAAAAGCTTCCCTTCTATCTAGTTCAGTTCATTATATGTTTAAGAGAATCGCATGTTAAATGTTTAGTCTGTATGGGGGTCAGGGGGAGGCAGGGTGCAGGTGAACTAAGCTTTAGAGAAGAAAGAAGTGCTATCCAGAAGCCTGAGTGCTCCACCGTAGCTTCCTATTTACTCAGCCTTCATTTCTGAGAGCCCGTGCTCAAACAGACTGAATTCCTGGATTATGGCCTCATGCGGACTTAAATACACACACATTACATACCCTTTTCTCACTAATCAGCCTGACACATTCCTTTGTTGGTAAATGGTTCCAAAGCAAACACTGTCAGTGCACCTAATTACCAGGTTTGTGGACTGTGCTTGGCAGTCCTGTTACATCCTGTTCAACAACAGAGGGCAACAGTCTTGGCTGGGCCAGGCTTAGGGAGGGAGAACTTACCCCCAACGTCTGTAGACTTTTTTAATGATGTTTCCTTTCTGTGGCTTTTCTTGGGAAGCAGCCCACTTAAGGAGTAATAAGGTGTGTGATCTTAGAACGAGCCAGAGGAAACCCGGGCTCCTCTTCCTAGGTGCCATTTCTGGGAAACAGCTTCCGTCTGCTGGCTGCTTTCTAACTAGGATTGAAATTCTGGGCCCTTTGTTGATGGATCTCTAACACACTCTTGCCAGGATTTAGAATCATCAATATCTATAGATGAAGGGGTCTTCAAATGGTGTATATATCTAGGGAGAGAACAGCCAAGAAAGTTTGTGAATGACAGGAGAAAGTGATGAGAACCAAGATGCTGTTCTTGGGACTCCTGATGTACTTGCTGTCTTAGTGAATGGTTTACTTGATTTGAAGGAACGAAAACAAACTTTTCAGCACAGTGCTGGGTGGTTTGGCAGCAGCATCAGGCAGACTTTTGTTTTCTTTTGCTAAAACAAAAACAAACAAACAAACATCTATATTCAAAGAATAACTTAGTACATAACATTGCACCTTGGCCAGCTCCATAGTCTCATGTCTAAGCACTTCAGAATGTCTGCTAACACAGACAAAACTTGCATGAAACATTGGGCTGACCCCACCCTATATGCCATTAGCCTCTTGATAAATAAAGCACATTTATAACCACAGTCCATGGTGAGGGCACCAGTACCTTTGGTCGTCTCAGTAGATTGCTGTCAAGACATGTTCCTTCCTGAGTTTCTAGTTAGGTATCTAGGTTACATGGCCTTGTCTGTACACATGCCAGATGACCTAATTGTCTGTTGCTTATAGAAGAAACTGGTCATCATTGTTTAAAATCATGTTTTTATTTCTTTTTTTTTTTTTTATATATTTTATTTACATTTCAAATGTTTCCCCCTTTCCAGATCTCCCCTTTGGAACCTCCCCATTCCCTCCGCCCTCCCCCTGCCTCTATGGGGATATTCTCCAACCCACCTCCCCACCCCACCCCCCACCCACTCTCGTCTTCCCTCCTTGACATTCTCCTATACTGGGGGATCTAACACCCTCAGGCCCAAGGGCCTCTCCTCCCCCTGACGGGTAACAAGACCCTCCTCTGCAGTCTTTGTGGCCAGCACTATGGGTCCCTCCATGTGTATTCTTTAGTTGGTGGATCAGTCTCCAGAAATATGGGGGGTCAGGCCAGTTGCCAGTGTTGCTACCTCCCTGGGGCTGCACACTCCTTTAGCTCCTTCAGTCCTTTCTCCAAGCCCTCCATCTGGGACCTCGTACTCAGTACGAGTTCCTGTGAAGTGACTCTTGGGTATTTCAAACTTTTAGGCTAATAACCACTTAACAGTGAGTACATACCATGTTCATTCTTTTGTGACTGCGTTACCTGGCTCAGAATGATGTTTTCAAGATCCATCCATTTGTCTACGAATTTCATGAAGTCATTGTTTTTAATAGCTGAGTAGTATTCCATTGTGTAAATGTACCACATTTTCTGTATCCATTCCTCTGTGGAGGGACATCTGGGTTGTTTCCAGCTTCTGGCTATTATAAATATGGCTGGTATGAACATAGTGGAACATGTGTCTTTATTACATGTTGGAGCATCTTCTGGGTATATGCCCAGGAGTGGAATAGCTGGGTCCTCAGGTAGTATTATGTTCATTTTTCTGAGGGTCCGCCAAACTGATTTCCAGAGAGGTTGTATCAATTTGCATTCCCACCAGCAATGGAGGAATGTTCCTCTTTCTCCACATCCTCTCCAACATCTGCTGTCACCTGAGTTTTTGATCTTAGCCATTCTGACTGGTGTGAGGTGGAATCTCAGGGTTGTTTTGATTTGCATTTCCCTGATGACTAAGGATGTTGAACATTTCTTTAGGTGCTTCTCTGCCCTTCGAGTTTCCTCAGTTGAGAATTCTCTGTTTAGCTCACTTCCCCATTTTTTGATAGGGTTATTTGTATCTCTGGAGTCTAGCTTCCTGAGTTCTTTGTATACATTGCATGTTTTTATTTCTAACTGTAAAAGAATTGGTGCTCACTATAGAAGAAACAAAAATATAAAGAAATTCTCCATATGTTATTATTTTTTATATACATATTGTTTGTATATTTATGTATGAACATAATAAATGGAGTCATATTGAAATGAAGTCCTATATCTTCCACTGAGCACATATCTCTGACTCCAAATATAATCAAATTTAATATAAAAGTGTTTATAAGTGAGTACTTTAATTGCTTTAAAAATTATTGAATCACAGTATAGGCTGGAGAGATGGCTCAGCCGTTAAGAGCACTAAGTATTCTTCAGAGGACCTGGCTCAATTCCCAGCACACACATGGCGGTTCACAACTTCCTATAACTGCAGTTCCAGGGGATCCAACACTCTCACACAGACATACATGCAGGTGAAATACCAATGCACATGAAATAAAGAAATTATTAAATCAGAATATATTGTGTGAAAAAAACTTTTCAGATAGATAGATAGATAAAAGTTTTAGGGTCCATCTAATTCGTAGAGACAGGCTAGTTATGGAAAGACCAGTGGGACAAGAATATACATCATTAACTCTGCCACTTGATTGCTACATGACCTCTGACATACCACCACCTCTCTGGACCTCTCAGAGAGATAGTACCAATTAACAACACGTATGAGTGGGGGTTTTTTCTAGGCCTGAGATTTAGTATTTTTTACATTTATATTTTATATTATGTTTTATATATTATTCTATATAATGTTCAGGCAAGTTGACTGATTTTAACACTCTTTACTCAAGGAGCATAAGTTACAAATCCAAACTGTGATTCTACCTATCATTTTGTAAGATCCGTTTAAAAAGTGAACTTGTTCTGTTTTGCTTACCGTTCAGTCTAGAGCAGAACAGAATAACTGCTCAGCGAGTAATTCATGAATGAGCAATGAGTGAATCACTAGGTTACTTTATTTTAACTTACTCGCATTGTATTTAAGTGATTTTAAAGTTTTAAATCACAGACCTTTAAAATTAGCTTTTACACTATTTTAGGAAGTTTTTATTTAAGTAGACATTATCATTATATGCGACTTTTTTTGAGTATTGGCTAACATTCTGTCATATATTAGGGACAGATGTGTTTTACTGGGGCAGTGAAGCCTCTGACATCAAAGAGAGAAGATATTAAATGTTTGAGCTTGGCTAAACTACTCAGAAGTTTATTTCAAAACATCTTTTAGGTTACTTCTGTTACTTCTTAGTGTATACTTTTTCTTCCCTCTGGGACTGTAAATAAGTAACCCGAATACACAATGGGAAGACAGGAAGTGTTTACCTTTCTATACAAAAAAATGTTGACTCTGTAGACTGAGCAGTTTGTTCTGAAATTAACTGTTTTGTGCTTTTAAATTACAAAAGATGCAAAAGTAGCTTTGTTTTGTAATGCATGTTTATATGTTGTAATTATTTTCTATACAATGAATTTTGAGAATGGACATGGTAGTGTCATTAAGGTTGTCATTTAAAAAATCTTTTTATTTTAATGCCTTCTCTAACACACTATCATATTAGCATATCTTCATTAAGTATCTTCTCTGGACTCTGACTATTGAGCTACTCAACAGTGCTGCAGCAGAAAACACTCTTCTCCTGTAACCAACACTAATAATTATCTCTTCCATCCCTGATGCTCTCAAAAAACTTCAAATGCACAGAAAGGCTTAGTGGATACTGTGCATGCTCATGCTATATGAGCGTTGCTATTTGGACCAAAGTGTATCAGAGCATAGAGCTCAAGAAAGCCTTGGAGAACCAGTAGTCACCCGCCAAGGACTTGAGTGCCCAACAGAGGCTAGAAAACCATCCAGCACCACACCTACAACTCATGGAGCTTGAAGCCACTGACTCTCAGTGGCCTTATTTCTCTTACTCTGTTGACAGAGCACTACCCTGAAATTTGGAAGAACCACAGGCCCAACTTGTGGAATGAGAGACTGCTACCCTAAACTAGTCTCATCTTTGGTATGGTTGCCAGAAATTAATTTTTGTTTCCACTGTTGTGATGGTCATGCCCACAACCAATGGGAAGAATCATGTAGCCCTTTGATAAGAAAACAAGAAAAGTTAGCAATACGTGTGTGTTTATATATATATTTACTTATATATATATATGAAATAAATTAATTCATGTAAAAACCAGAAATTTGTTAATCATCTTATAATAAAAGCAGTAACATAGTAGACAAACTTAAATAATGATCCTGAAGCTGGTTCAGATGCAGCCTTGGAAACAAAGCCACTGAGCTTGCATAGATTTAATGTAAACCGGAAGTTCCAGTGTGGGAAGATGATGACGTGTGATACAGCCCTTTTGTAAGAAGGGAGTTGTTCAGGTCTACTGCTTTTCTAGGAAGCAGATCATTGGTGGTAGGGGGAAAGAAAATTTAAATGAAAAGACTTAGCTGGAAAGCAGCTTACGTCAGCCATCAGCAGTGGGGCAGAAAACAATCTTCAAAATGTAGAGTGCAAAGGGATGAACAGATTTCTCTGGCAGAGAAGATTGTGTCTTCAAGGGCCAACCCAGGGCTTCAGAGTCACAGATGATGTGACTGTCTAAACGTCTAATGAGGGGGTGACATTCTCCTCCACTGCCCAACCTATTTACAGTAGACTATTAGGAGAGGGGCCTGTGCATATTAAGGGACCTTTTGCACCTAGGAAGTACCAATGTCTCCTCTTAGGTCAACTCCACTGCAAAGAAAGTTTCTCATCTCAGTTTCCCACTCCCAGGCCACCGCCTGGGACAGTCAAGAGGAAGCAGGGCCAGTGATTGGCACAGCTGTTGCTGCAGCCTGAACTGAAGAGTTCCCCAAGGATTCCTTTGTCTAGCATCATAGCCTAGGAAAAAACATGAGTAAATTATGTAATGTCAGCTGTTAAAAGAATGGGATCCGTGGCAGGAGATAAATAAGGAATAAAAGTAATAACTGCTTTGTTCCTTCTAAATCCATATCCGTAACTAAGAGTGTATTCCTAAACAACTTTGCTGCTCCTAAAGCTAGGCTTATTTTCTGAACCTTCTGTGCATTTCCTAACATACTCATGCTCAAACTTTCTCTTGGTTTGGCGCTAGTAAGTGATGAGCTCAGCTGTGCTGAGTGAGTCCCAGTCAGTCCTAGATGAATTACTTCCTTTTAAAGGAATCTTTCATAAATACTTCGTAGTTAAAACTTTTCTTTTAATTTAAAATAAAACCAGTGAGTCAACAGAAGTGCGGGAGAGCCAAGAGCATCTGTTGCTGTCTGCATCACCTTAACTGCGTTCTGCAGTCAACTCCCTCTGTTCCAGCCAGGCCTTTGCAAGTGTCCATAACCTCCAGGCATTTGAGCCAATCAGAAATCTGTAAAGAGGACCACTGCTCCGTGTCTAGTCCCCAGTAGCCACAGCCATAGTGTACCCCAGTTCTGGCAGCAGTGGTAGAGATGCCTGTGTGTTTCTAACAGCAGATATATTGTCCTGAAATAATCCACGAAAAGGTGAGCAGTTTTTTTCTTGAGAATTATAGTAACAGCCAGGTAAACCTTAAGATGCAGATTTAGTGTCAGAAATATTAGTTTTTGCCTTTCCCCCATATTTTCTTGCATTCACGTCCAATTTGTTGTGCTTTTAAACACTCCCTAGTCTGGCTGACTTCTCTCCCAGGCCACAAATTAGCAGGAAGGACTTTTTAAGCATTTACACAAAGGATGATGGTGAGTTAATGTCCCCAGTAGGGTAGCAAAATTAACAAATGAATTAATTAACCCTTGTTTGCATTCTATTTTGAATCCAGATTGTAAGTAAAGCTTTTGTAATAGGTATTAGCCAAGCTTAGCTGACAAACTCGAAGTCCAGGACCAAAGAATGCTTTGTGGGTTCCAGTCAGGGAAGCTCTTCCTTAATTAACTCCGGCTTAAAGGACAGATTATCATTACAGGACATGCCAGTTGTCTTTCCAAGAGTTGAAGTGTGTGTTGAATAACCTGAAGAACTATGTTGTATTTGACTACTAACTGGAGCAGGGCCAGAATTCAAATTACAGCACCAGAATCAAGTCCTAAGCTTATGACCACAAAAGCGACCAGTTTTATTTTCTATTATACCCATTAACTTAGAGACAGACTTAATAAACATGGGAAAACAAATAATGCCTAACTCAAAGCACAGTTATTTATGGATTTTAAAAAGCTAATTTATGTACACACACACACACACACACACACACACACACCACAAAACCACCACCACCCCATAAACAAAGGGCCAAGTAGGTGCTGCCTATTTTAAATTTCAAAAGGAAGGGTTGGGGGATGGGTGGGATCACAATGAGCAACTGCAGTAGTCAAATATAATGCTCTCTGCATTTGTACTTGTATGCATTATGTACTCTCTGCAAGACCTCTGCTCCACTGTCCAAGATGTCCACGTCTCTTGTTCTCTTCCTCCTGGTCCTGCTGATAAAATTGAGGGGTGTTTGGACTGTCACATTTCTGGTCGACCTAGAGTAACTGTTCCCTGATGGCAGTGCCTAGGCCACTGCTGGCCTCACCCCGTTCATCAGAACCCACTCGTAGTTAGTTTCTTATTAAAATTGTTTGTCACCCTCTCATTATTTTAATCTTTCTACTTCTTCAAAGAGTGATTCTACTCAGTGTTCTTATTTGTTACATTGTATTTCATTCATTTTCCCTTAGAACCTTTAACAACAGATTCTGTGTATTTTACTGAGCAACATGCAGGTATATAGATGCATAAAGTATGTACATGTACAGATATACAGCCTATTCATATATGACACTGGCCAATTTCCTGTTTAAGGGTAGGATTTTGTATTTTTCCATTTATATGCCCAATGTCAGGAGAAAAGAGCAAGCCATTAAAGTAACCAGGCTCCAGTAGCTACCCGACTTAGCTAAAAGATTTAAAGAATCTTCCTGATTTATTGGAAAAGCTAGTGATAGCTCGTGACTGTACAGGGCATCTTACAAAGCAGCCGTACCCCAAATGGCCCTTGTATGCTCATAGTGTATACGTCTTTCTACTGCTCATCCTGTTGGTTATGGGCTCTTGAGAGTAGACATCAACCGAAGGCTATATACAGCTCTGAAGGCCCATCCTTTGCTTGTCCGAGAGCCAACTGAAGTCTGACTTTTAATCCAAATGAAATATCTGAGGCAAATGCATGAGACAAAAATAAGAATGCAGCAGGAGGAGGACTTAACAAAAGTGAGCAGAAGCATTGCACTGACCTCTGTGGGGCCAGCGTCCTTTAGCAAGTTTCCTGTGACCTCCCTGTGTGTAGTTTGAGTCTGTAAGGGGGCAAACGAAGTCATCAAGCCTGTGTCTAATTGGTCTCACATCATCAGCATTCCAGAACAGGAAACGGTCTGCAGCCAGGAATACTTTCGTCTTTGCCATAAGATTTGAGAAGCAAACCTTTACCCTTGGATGGATGTAGCTCACATAGTTTGTAGCAGGTTCTGGTTCTTGGATTCGACAGCCATAATAAAATGTATCTGTTCAATCTGTGGTGATTAGATTTCTAGATTATGAATGTCTTCCTTACTTGCCATGGGCTAATAATATAATTTTTAAGTCAAAACTGTTCATAAAATGGGTAGTTTTAGTCCAAGGAATACTTCCTAAAAAGCAAAATATGACCTATATTGCCCCTAAATAGTGGGCAACCCCTACACCTTTCCCAAAGAAGAGCACGCAGATAATTAGTAATATTTCCTAGAGCTCGCTTCCAAAGAAGCTGATCTCTAGTTTCCTTTCTGCTCTCGCCAATTCTGCTATGTCTAGGACTAGTACCACCCTGCCCTTCATGGGCCACCACAGTACATCTCTGAAACTGTCTATACTATCTTATGTAACCTACCTTATAGTTTAACTAACACAAATAAATGACACTCAAAGGAATGTAACACACCCTTTACTGGGCTAAGACTTTCTGGAGAGGAAGTAGCCAGTGCTCCTTGGCGCTCATTCCCTCACAGAGCGTGGGGAAGGACAGTGCACGTACCCAACTCGCTTCTACTGCCTACACCTCAAGTCTGCATGTTGGAAGACACTTTGGATATCAGCTAGCCCAAGTAGTAAAGAGAATATGGTCAAAAGACAAAGTAACTTTCCACTTTCCTGTGACATGCTCACACCAAGCTGAACCAAGAAATCAGTCTCCTTACTCTGGTGTTCTCACCTCTGCAGTAGCATCCTCATGGACGCTCTGCTGGTCTGCTTTCACACTGGAAGTTGCTGAAGCAACTTCAGAGTTCACAAAAGGAGTTTATTTTATAAAGTACATGTAAAAATAAATTACCTTTGATTTGCCTCATGATCTGGGTAGAGTATAAAAGAATAGAAAGGCCACAGAGAAATTGCTCAGCAAATCTGATCCAAAAGCTAATAAGTACAACTGAGAGCTAGCCAACCAGGATGGCTCTGGGATAGAGCTGAAAAGGCACTGAACTGGTAAAAAGTCGAGTTCCCAAATGATGCACAGTAGTGTATCATGGGTGTTTATATCAAGCTTGATTTGGTTTTACTTATGAAAATAGAATCTCAATCTTACGACCTTCCCACCTCAACCACCCTGAATACTGAGATTATACCACATCTAGCCTTTGACATTTCTCTATTCCAGTTCTGAGAATCAAACCTAGGGTCTTGTTGGACATGCTGTCTACTGCTGACCTACATCCAAACCTCTTTACATCTTAAATGATGATCTAAAAAATGTCAGGAAAAAAAACAGGATAATACTAGTTTGTTCAGGTATTTTTTATTACATGCTTTATGAAAATAAGTTGTCTTGAGAATGACACAGATAAGAGTACTGAGCTGGACCTTGTTGGTTGGCAAGAATGTAAGCCAGTAGGTGGGAAGGATGCCAGTTAAACCACTGGGTACTCCTTTCAAGATATTTAGGTCAGTGATTCTCAGCAGGTATTATTTTGACCCCACAGATATTGTCAGTATCTGTAGCTATTGCTCATTGTCACAGCTCAGGTTCGAGGAGGGTTGCTCTGGCTACAGGTAGAGGCCAGGGATGCTCTAGTGACAGGAGAGCCCCTTGTGCTGAAGAAAATCCCACCTAAAATGTCAGTGGTGCTGAAGTTGAGGCTCCTAGCTTAATGAAGCAATGTACATACAAGAAAGAAATTGAGGAAATCCACGGTGTGCCTTTGGTCAGTAGCAAACACTGCCTGCAGTTGCATCCTATAAAGATACTTTGGTTTTGGTGGCTTGCTGCTTGGCGAAGGGACTCAGACAAATAGACACTGGCATTCATTTGATGTGTCGTCTGTTGCAGTTTTTAGTCGGAGATGATTACAGTGACAGATTTGCCTTGTATAAAAGACAGACTTCTGAAAAGTTGAGTAGGATGAATCTTACTTTTTCATTTTAGGTGGAGAGGTGAGTATCTGTAAAGGTGCACGTGTGTACTTGGTACATGTGAAGGTCAGAGGTCAACCTCAGGATCATTCCTCGGAGTCATCCACTTTGGTTTTTAAGACATGATCTCTCACCCGATTTGTCTAGGCTGACTGGCCAGTGAGCTCAGAGATCCTCTAGTCGCTGCCTCCCCTGAGCTGGGATGACAGGCTTGGATTGCCATGTGGGACTAGGAATCAAACTCTGGTCCTCAGCACAGAGGGAGGGGCTACAAGCACTTTATGTACTGAGCCATCTTCCCAACTCCTAAGTCACACTTAAAATAGTCAAGGAACACTTAAACCCTAGGAGCCAACAACTTCCAAGTAAGGCCTCTCTGTACTAGAGCCCTGTTCCGGAGGAAGAGCAGAGCTGTCTGTTGCTATGCAGGTGCTCTGCTTTCTCTACACCGCACACTCCTGTTACAGACCTGTATTAATTTCATATAAGAACAGATTTTTCTTTCTCTTCCCTTTTCTGCCATTTTTTCAAGGTTTTTGATGTTTATTTGAGATAGGGTCTCACTGTGACTCTAGATGGCTTGGAATTCCCTATATAGACCAGGCTGGCCTCAAACTCACGGAGATTCACCTGCCTCTGCCTCCTAAGTGCTAGAATTAAAGGCATGTGCCACCATGCTTGGCCTGCCTTATACTCTAGAATGAAAATCAGAGAGTGTGGTGGAAGGAAGCTAACAAGTGATTGTCTATGTTTGGGGATGTTATTGATCCATGCATCCATACCACAGTTGAAAAATGCCTCCAGGGTTACAAATTGTTAGAAAATAAGACTTTGTTCTGTTTTGAACTCCTTAATTTATCTCACACTTGTTTCAGTTACTGACCTTTGGCTAGACCAAACAGGTGCACTGGTCCTCCTTCACACTATATGTGGTTTTTGCACCAGAAATACCTGATAAGACTCAATCTCTTCCTTCACTGCAGGCCTGGTATCAGCAGAGATAAGGGAGTGGCATTGGGGAACTGGGTGTTTCCTCCTTATCAGTTGCTGCCTTAGGACCTCTGCCCCAGGTATATAAATTCACTCGATAAAGCTACCATTAGGGTCTTTTAATGATAGGAACTTATAAAGGTGTGGTCCTGTGGAGACAAAGCTACTATCCGAAGGGGGTAGCTAGCCCAGACCGAGGAACTAGGAGACCTGGCTCTGACCTTCTCTTGCCTGGCAAGAGCAGAGAGGTAGGAAAAGGGAGGGCATCGAAGTGACACAGCTGTGTCCAGGAAGGAGCATCAGAGTCACCTGTAAAGGGGTGTATTGCTTCTGTTTGCATGGTCCTTCCATCTGTATTTGCTCATTGCAGTCTCACAGCAAGCATAATTAGGAGGAAGTTGTGGTCAGCAGCACTAGAAAAAAGGCAACTGACTCATCAAGGAAATAACAATCCACCCAGGACGTCCCAGCTGTAGAGACAGTAATGACTTGACACTGCTTGTGGTGTATTTGCTCAGATAGCCAGCAGTATGGCCCTTAGTGGAAGCCTAGGCTTGTGCCAGTGGCCCTGAGTCCCAGTGACAGCTCTACTTCCAGCTCTCTGTGTGCCTAGGAGATGATCACTAGCCCTTTGGGAAACTTAGTTTTCTGCTCTGTAAAAGGAGGGGCTTGATGAGGCTATCCAGACTACACAGTGACATCAATGAGGTCAGGCTTCAGAGAGGCCTCCCAGAAACGCCTGAGGGGCACAGCTTCTCCTGGGCCAGGAACTGCTGGACACTTTACCCATGATCTCATTCAAGGCCTGAAGCATCCCAGTGAGATGGCTGCTCTTGTTATCTCCACTAAGCCTATGAAGAAACTGATGCTCACCAGGTGAGGTCACTTGCTCCAGGGCATCATCAAGTCTGCATGGATAGCATACTAGATACCATAGGCTGGGTGGCTTAAAGATGTGTTTCTCATAGCTCTGGGGGGCTGGGAGGTTCAGAGCCGGGTGCTAGCAGGATTTGGTTCTGATGAGGATTTTCTTACTAGCTCACTGGTGGCTTCGCATAGTGCCCAGGGAAGAGACGCTAAGACATTGAGAAGCTCTGTTTCTTGCATTGACCCTAAGCCAATTGGACCAAAGACATGCACTTACCTTAAAAAGTACTACCTGCATACTCTGTCACCAGTGGGGGTTACCTTGGGGGGAACTGAACTTACTTTATGGGAACCCCAAGGGGGACACGTGGACGATAGGGGAATAATTTGTGATTCCTCATCAATTATCTTGATAACCACTGTCCTCAGATGGAAGAGCTAAGCTGGGAGCAAGTACTGCTGGGGGCAGGAAGCCTCTGTTGGCCAGCTTTTCACTTAGACCTTTCCAACAACTCTAAGTCACTGCCCTCTCCACAAGGCATGGGTGGGTCAGTGGGGAAACCTCCTTGGGCCAAGCCATTGAGTCCTGCTTGGTGGTACTATAAGTAAGATATTGGCACATTAGGGTATAGTGTTCCAGGATAACCTGTACCCAAGATTGAAAAGCTAGGATGTCCTGAAGACAGCTGCATGTAACACCAGTCCAGGGCTGAAGAAGGTCAGTCAGCCCCTGGGCTCCAGAGATGAGGTGAAAGTCCCCTTCCACAGCTCATATATTGGAGAATGAAAGCTTCATACACACGAGTGGGACTGGAGCCGCTGGGATCATTAGTCATTACTGAGAACTTCACAGTGAAAACAAGCTGCACAGGCAGACTCCTCTGCAGACTACATCAGGCCAGACAAGCAGCTAGTCATCCACCTGGAATGTCTCCTCTCCATAACTTACCAAAGCTGCCCTGCCGGAGAGAAAATGTTTCCTTTCCCACTCTTTGACTGGTCCTTGTTCACACTTAGGTCATGCAGGTAGGCCTTATAAGGTGGGAGGATTTTCCTAATTTTAAAAGGTACATAGAGTAATAGGCCCCAGGACATCATGCAGAGAATGAAAATGTCCACCGTGCTTTCCCAAACTAAGACATAAAAGCAGTAAGTGAGGAGGGCTGACGTAGGACGTCCCCTGGCGTACGCTGCAGAGCTGCCAAGGCCTGCTAAGGGTTCCTGCTGCCAAGGCAGTAGGTTACATTCTCAGCTGCTCACCCTAGAGTTACTACTCCTTGCTCTGTGATGGAGAGGAAACTGGCACACAAAGCTGAGTGCCTGTTGTCACTGTTATCAGAGTCACTGGGTCAGTGTTGACTCCCCTCCACCCAAGCCAGTGTCTCATGAGGCCAGTTCCAATCACAGGAAAATTGTGTTACTAGTGAAATCTAACACTGAGCCGTTTGAAAACAGATGCAGCCCCTGTCTCTCAGTTATGCCTCCTCCCAAGGACAGGGATGTCCAGAAGAATAGAGTGCCCCAGTGATGTCCCACACAGCCTATTGTGCTCTGCAGTCTTGCTAATTGCTTCCATGCTTGGCTTTTGCAGATGTGAAAGCTGTGGAGCTGTCTTCCATTCTGAGTGCAAAGAAAAGTCCATCCCCTGCCCACGGTGTGTCCGCCGGGAGCTGCAGAAGAAGCAGAAGTCCTTCTGGCGGCAGCTGAACATGGATGAAAGCCTGGAGGAGGCGTGCACCATGTTCGAGCTGTCCTACCAAAACACCTGATTGCAGGCCAAGCTGCACTCACCGCAACTACCCAAGGGGCTCATGCCCATGCAGATGAGGCTGTTCCTTCTTCAGCTAGATGTAGATAGATAAGTTATTATTTATGTTATATACACCTATACGTCCTGTATGGATGCTTTGTATAACTCATTGTCCAAGAAGTCCACAAAGATCCTGTGGCTAAACTCCTACAGATAGCTGAGTTACACTTGGCCATGAAATTCAGCTGCTTGCTCCCAGCAAATGTGATTTACACATTGCTCTGTAGTTCAGACCCCTTTATGCACACTGGCTCAAAGGGCCAGTCTACTGCACAGGTATTGGAGAAAACATCTCTAGCAGCAAAGCTTTGCATTGTTACTGAGATTTAGCCTTGCTGGGGAAACTGAGGTAAGAGCCATTGTCATCTGCTTCACAAGGACATCTCTAAAACACAAGAATGTTTCTGGATAGTTCCAGGCCCCAGAGTCCTCAGCAGAGATGGAAAGAGTGAAGCAGAGCCACACAACAGAAAGCCAGAGGGCCCCTTCAACAGAAAGCATCAGGAACAGAGCTCCCCTGAGCTTGAACTTAATCCCAGAAAGTGAGGACAGAAAATGAGGACCTCAGCAGCCAATCACTGCATGTCCTCCGTCTGTCAGCTGGTACGAAGCCCAGCACCTCCCTGATCATGAGACTCCACGATGCCTGCCAGGGAGTGCGTATGAGTGCCCTGAGGACAGTCTCCAAGCATGGCATGGAGGACATTGGTCATGGTTTTCATGGTGCTGCCCAGGAGGAAATGTCCCAGGATTGCGCTCAAGCATATCAGTGCACAGTCTGCTAGGTAGAGTATGCTGCACGCATCTTGGAGGACATGGGGTTTCCTTTCCCAGGGTCCTCCGCTGGCAGTGCCCACCTGTTGTTTGAATGTTTTATTTCTCCCTGTCCTTCACAGCACTTTTGACCTTTGTTTAGTCCAGGTAACTGCTCTTGCTTTTGTTTTCTGGGTGTTTTGTTTATTTGGGATGGTGTATTTTAAAACAGGGTCTTGCTGTATATCCCTGGCTGGCCTCAACTTGTGATCCTGCTGCCTCAGCCTCCAAATGCTGGGGTTACAGGTGTTGACCACCATACCTGGCTTTACTTGTTTTTAATTATTTTTTAAAAATATTTAAAAGTAAAAATTATATAATTATTAAAAGTTATTAGGAAGTAACATTTTGAAAATTATAAACCTAAACTATTAAGAAGATACCAAACATAAATAGAATTAATGAATTAATATTATTGAAATAAGTAGATATATACATATATAATTGCCACCTTACAGTAACACATAGAGTAACTAGTACGGTAGGAATGAGAAGTGAATCTTCGGAGGGTAGTGTACTCCCACTGTGACCCCCTTGTAATAGCTTATGTAGTTGTCACTGTGACCAAAATGGCTGCTAGGAAGGCACCGAGACCCTGATGGCCAGCATTCCTTCTTCCTTAACTCTTTCCAAGGCAGGAAAATGTACTCACCAGGAAGTACTTGTTTGTGTCTTTCACACGGAGCCGGTGTCGCCCATTGCCACCCACGCTTCTGTCCTTTCGGATTTTCACTGCTTTTCAGACCTGGGGGAAACCCTGGCTCACAAAGAACACTGTGCTTCAACTCCAAGTTGCTCCCCACAGGCACCAGCTCTTGATGCTTGTGTCCAGTAGGAGACATTCAGCTGATCTGTGTAGTTAGAGGCAAGCATTTCACCTCTTGGCCCACACCATTTCCTTTGGCCCCAGACCATGCTGTTCAACACCACACATGTGTTCATTTCCTAGCTACCCGGAAGCTATAGCCAAGGCATGAAACTTGGTAAAAGGCCAGGGCCCTATTTACCAGACACCTCATGGTGCCTTTTATAAACTCCTGGGAAGGCAGGTTGACACCACCTCACTCCGTGAGTGGTAGGGAATGTTGCACATAAAAGACAAGGGTGGGAAGTCTCAAACACTTGGCAAAACAGGCAAACAGATTTGAGTATCTCTCTTCCTCCTCCCGTTCGTGAAATACAGTATTTATATTTTCCAGCCTCAGAGAACAGAATATGAGCTTTCACTGGAGAATTCTAGACCTGCTTATTATGAAACAGATGTGCTCCCATGGCACAGTGCCTTCTCTCTCCATACCCCAATCCCTGTCACCGTAGCTTACTCTTGACCTTTGCTGAAATTAATGTATCTGTGGTTCTGACTCTGACGACGCCATTCCCAGCACACGGAGCACAGAGACATGAAGAACAGAGCCCCTGACCCCAGGTTCACCCCATGTCCTGCCCCAACTCACAGGGGTGCCCAAGATCAGACCTAATAAAAGCTGAGAGTGAAATCTGGATCCCTGCTCAACACACCTGAGTTGTCCCCACTGCCCCTTAGAGGGCCCTGCTGTGTGTGAGCAGACCTTGGTCGCTCCTAAGACCTTCCCCCGTGTTTATTTTTTAAAGGGAAAAAGATAAGCATGTTGTCATTCATGCTGGAACTGGAGCTGAGCTGGCTACTTCTGTTTTCACTCTGTTGTACATCCCTGATAGCTTGGTCCAAGCCAGCTCTGGGCTTGCAGCAGCGATCTCTGCCACCACCACTGAATCTGATAGGACACTGTGGAGCCAGCTCTGGAGTTGGGTCTGCCATGAAAATTCAAAATTGCTATTTTCAGCCCAGAATGCCTTAGAGTGCATGAAGGCCCTTACTGTTTTCAGGTCTAACAAATTACTTGGTGCAGTGTTAGGTAATTGTTCCACTGCTTAGAAACCATTGAAACAAAAGCAAGCCTGTGGATTTCCACCTCCTTTTTTCATCTCAATAAATATCGTACACGTAAAGCATAATGGAAAATGGTCCATTAATCTCCTGGAGCTGCTAGCAAAGCCCAGGGAACTGCTTTTCACTAAACAGCCTATTCCCTGGTGTAGCACAAGAATTCCCTCCTGCTAGTGCCAGAAACTCATGTGTGACACCATCCAGCCTGGGGGAAGTGTTGGCACCCAACCCCACCGTTAAGAAGCCAGTTCCTAAAATAGACCTGCATTTGCACTGCAGTAGGAAGGCCGCAGGGTGCTCCAAAGGCGGTCAGCTATGATGGAAGCAGAGTTCTTTCCAGGGCTGCCTGTTCCCAAAGTTGGAAGCAGCCTTATATGAAAACCATGTAAACTCTCTGTCTTCCCCTTGACTTCATGTGCCGAATAACAGCCATCCTTTGGGAGTTTTCACTTGGATGAGCTGAAACATTAACTGCTTCTTGATTCTTCTATAATAGGCCTCTACCAAAAAAAAAAAGAGAGTGTGTGATTACAGTGCCTTGGGATTCACAGGTTCTAATGCTGTCTGAAATAGCCCAGTGTTGTGATTCCCCTTAGCTGCCCCAAAATAAAGGTGTCTGTGTCACTCGTTACTGTGGCTGAGTTGCAACACACCCTCAGTGAGGTCTGGCCTCTGTCTCTGCTTGTCATGTGTGCACACTGAACATGAGCACTCACAGGTTGTTTTCTGTACCTTCTCTACGAGGCTTGGCTTCCAGCCCTGCAAGTTCTCTATCCGTGGGCCAGAAAACTCCAGACACAAACTACCTATGAGAACAGGACCACCGTGATGCCACACACGCACCTAGCACCACCAGCAAAGCCCACTGCTATCAAGGAAGTAGAGACACATCCTGCTGCTAGTTCAGGGGTGAGCCCTGCCCTCTGACCCTGCAGATCAGCCCTCGGTCTTCTCCCTTGCTTTGTTGAAATAGCCAGATTAGGAACTAGTCTTTGACCCTTAGTTGGAATGCTGCCTGGTCCCAACACAGACTTTTTATTTTGTTTTGTTTTTTCTCATAGTAAAGAAGTGTGCAGCATTCTTTTGGGAGTTTTCTACACTACTTTTCATCTTCTGAAATAATGTGGAGATGTCAGGAAATTGAGAGAAAAGAGAAAGAAGCTAGCCCTTTCTTCCTTGGCCCCTTTCTCCCTGGAGCCGCTGGCCTTTCTCCTTATCCTTGGTACCAACTCGGTGGTGGAGGCATTAGGAACCTGGTTCACTGCTCTACCCCTTCCCACTCACCCGATCCCAGGGTACTGCAAGCTACGTGACTAAACCCCTCAGCTAACCTAACCAATGCTGATCTCGTCACAGGGACAGTTTCCTTTTATATATATATATGCTAGTATTTTATTTTATTTTTTTCATACTTTATTTACATTTCAAATGTTTCCCCCTGTCCAGATCTCTCCTTTGGAACCTCCCCATTCCCTCCCCCTGCCCCCTGCCACTATGAGGGTATTCCCCCACCTACTCTCGTCTTCCCTCCTTGGCATTCTCCTATACTGGGGGATCTAACACTCTCAGACCCAAGGGCCTCTGCTCCCCCTGATGGCTAACAAGACCCTCCACTGCCACATATGTGGCCAGCACCATGGGTCCCTCCACTGCCACATATGTGGCCAGCACCATGGGTCCCTCCATGTGTATTCTTTGGTTGGTGATTCAGTCTCCAGGAGTATGGAGGGGTCAGGCCAGTTGCCACTGTTGCTCCCTCACAGGGACAGTTTCTTAACAGTTAAGTCTCAGCACCCAATAGTCTCTCTCTGTAGGTACTTCTGTCCTTTCTTTGGGTTCAAAGCTCTCTGACAAGACATTTTTTCTGGGATGTTTTAGTGGGTGCAGGACTAAGATAAAACATTTACATCACTGTAAAACTCTAGGGGAAAGGGAGAATGTAGATGAGCCTTCTCCAGCGTCTGTCAGCGTATCTTATGGAGATGGGTTCCTGGTGACCGTGGCATGTAGCACTGTCTCCATAAAGTAGGCACTGGTGTGAGAGTGGGACACAAGCTGCTCTGCTGGGGATCCTCTCTGAGGGAAAAGAGGCACTGGCTGCTAGTGAAGCCACTTGTTTCCCAAGCCAGATGAACAAGACACCTACAGCAGCTCTTCCACAGTTGAGTTCCTCTGGCTGGCCATGGAAGCTATAAATCCAGCCCTGTCCCCTCCAGTGATTCCCTTGCTTGCTTCCTCAGCCCCGGGGCCAGACTTGGGCCTCATGCTAATAAACCACCTAGTGAACAACTGGCCAGTGTCCCTTCCTTCCACTGTTTTGTTCCCCTGTAGGAGTGCCTTATAGTCTAGTCTAGGCTCTGACCCTTCCACCAACTATGGATCCCTCCGCGCTTCCCTGCTGGCTCCTCTTCAGTACACAGTCTACCTGGAGCCTGGGTATTCTGAGATGCACGTCAGACCTTCCACCTTCGCTTAACCCGGTGCCTTAACCTCACAAGTAAAGGGATTCACACTGCAAACATGTTATCTGAGTGAAACATCAGTTTCTTCGGTGCCATTGGCACTTTTACCAGGAAATACAACAGGCGCAATCATACAATGTTTTGACCTGATTTTATGATGTTTCTTAGCCATTCTTTGTTTGCTTGCTTTCATTAACCAAACTCAGGGGAATGTCATGTCACAATGGAGAAAGAAAAAAAAACTAGCTACCCAGAATTAAATGTCAAAGTCTATGAACTTAGTCTTTATTAGGTTCGAAAGTGATACCAACATGAGGAATTTTTTTTCCTTTACGTGTAAAGATTATCTTTATTTGCCACCTGTGTCCCACATGGGAGGTAGGAAACCTCGGGGATGTGAGTGGATGACAGTGTCCCTATATGCAGCCAGGGCAGTCCACCGAGCCAACGGATCAGGCCTTCACTGTGGAGTGTTCTGCCTTTGGTCACCTGTCGGGCTCTTATTGTAAACAGTTCTTAGCTGTCTCCAGGGAATGGTAAAGGAGGGAAATGCCAGGAGTGCGGGTGAAGAGCAAGAGTGTGGTGGTGTGGGTGGTCCTGTACAGCTCGTTCTCGGCCTCCTGGATCCCATCCGAGTGGTTCCCCCTTCCTTCTGCTCATGCGGTACAGAAGCAATTAGGATCTGCATTTGAGCTGTTCCTTCACTCTGTTAGTTATTCGTAATAGCTAACGTGCTAGTTCATGTGGTCCCTGTTGTCTGGATTTGATTGCCTTCTTTGGTTAATTTATCCATATTTTTGTTTACTTTATTTTTTAAGCTAGTATCTGTAATAGTATCAAATTGAAGTTGTGCTGTTGACAGGACATCTCATTTTTTACAGTTATTTGTCACGTAATTTAAGTGCACCTATTCCTAATGTATAAAGTTCTCTCCCTCTCAATAAATAACAATGGAAGTACTTTCTCTCATGTTAGCTTTATTTAAAAAAATTTTTTTTTCATGAAATGGGGAGGTGAGCCCTTGGCAAAATTAAGATTTGAGGTCTATTGAGAGTAGACTATTCACTTTTGTGGAAGGAGAAGAGGTAACACCTTTTTGTTTTATTTTATGTGTGAGAGTTTTGCTGTGTGTTTGTCTACTACACTCATGCTTGGTGCCCAAGGAGGTCAACAGAGAGCATCAGATCCCCTAGAACTGGTTTTACAGATAGTTGTGAGCCACCACATGGGTGCTGAGATCCAAACCCGGGTCCTCTGAAAAAGCAGCAAGCGCCTTCAACTGCTGAGCCATCTCTCCAGCTCTACTGTTGTTCAAATGTCTCTTACATCTGGGTTTATA
>JADRCH010000006.1:12105040-12124564 GCA_019843965.1 Rhynchomys soricoides | reverse complement strand
ACCTCTCCCCATCCCATTCCTCCTCCCCCTGTCTCCAAGAGAATGTCCCCACCCCACTAAGACCACCTCACCAGACCTCACCACTCCCTGAGGCCTCGAGTCTCAAGAGGGTTAGGTGCATCTTCTCTCACTGAGGCCAGAGCAGGGATCAAGCCAGACTCTGTTTGGAAAACAAACAAGCTAGAGGACTCATCTGCTCCACGCCCGCCATCCTTGAAAAAAAAAAATCTGCATCTTAGAAACAGTGTTGAAATTTACTCACTAATTCCTTTGCATCTCTGTTTTGTCTTTCCATCCATGATGTAGAAGAGCTGTAGCTGAGGGCTGTTCTCCAGCACTGACTGGAGCTAGGTGAAATGCAGGGACCATCCTAGATTGTGGAGATCAGAATTCTAATCTACCTTCAAGAACAACCGGGGGTGGGGGTGGGGGATGTGTGTTAGCTAGAGAGTGGCGTGCCTGAGAGAGATGGCGTGTCTACACATGTGTGAGAGGTGCATCCCTGTGCTCAGCTTCAGATGTTCCCAAGAAGCTTTGAGGACAGTGCAGGGAGGAGTTCCTTGTCCTGATTCCAGAGGTGCTGCTCAGTGATGGTGGCGGGTTTATACCCTCTGTCCTGTTTATAGAAGTATCCGAGCCTTTCCCTGTTCCGTGCTTGCTGGTTCCATGGCCATCAACAGTCTCCAAAAGAACACATTCTTAGCCAGAAATTGAAAGTGGAACCCTCTGGAAATTGCCCATGCAATGTCTCCTACACACAGGAAATGCACATCTGAAGGGGACTGTGAACAAAGAATGCTGTAGCCTCTTTCACATGTGGTATTCACAGACCTGACCAAGAGGATTTACCAGGCTGTTCTAGACTGGGTTAGAGAAAATGCCTGCCCCAGTGGGAGATGGCGCATGGAGACTCCAGAAAAGCTTCTGGCGGAGGGAGGTGCAACATCCCTCAGTCCACTTTCACTCAGCCTTGGGCTTGTTTTGGGAGAAGGAACAAGAATCCAAAGACTCTGGAATCTACAGAGCAAGAGGTAGAAGAGTTTACAGTGAAAGATAACCTTGCTTTGGACATACCACCCGGAAGTGTTTCTTGTTCAAGGTCACCATCCACAGAGCGTCAGATCCTACTGCTCTTCTCTTCACCCTTTTCCAGACCTTGTGTGTGTGTGTGTGTGTGTATGCGTGCATATGTGCCCATGTGTGAATGTGTGTCCATGTGTGAGTGTGTGTGTCTATGTGTGAGTTTGTGCCTATATGTGAGTATATGTGTGTGCCCGTGTGTGTGTGTGTGTGTGTGTGTGCGCGCGTGCATATGTGCCCATGTGTGAATGTGTGTCCATGTGTGAGTGTGTGTGTCTATGTGTGAGTTTGTGCCTATATGTGAGTATATGTGTGTGCCCGTGTGTGTGTGTATGTGTGTGTGTGTGTGTGTATTCCTAAGTACCTAAATCCAACCTGCCCCACTGATGTGCGTGCACTGATCATCCAGCCTTTCTTTTACGTGGATGCTGGGGTTTGAACTCATGTTCTTCAGCTTGCACAGTCAACACTTTATGGACTGACTCATCTCCCGGCCTCCAGGCCATTTCTTCATCTGCCTTCCTTTAGCACTGCCCTCAGCATGATCTCAGTTACATGCAAGTCATATCTTGCATCTCCAGTTTGAAGGTTTCATGGCTCTACTCAACTTCAGGACACAAATCAAGTCCAAAACAAGGTTGAAACACCTCAGATGATATAGTCTTATGTTCCCTTTAATTTCATCTCCTGCCAACAGAATGGCTTGCTTCCTGGGTCTGAAACATATGTTCCCACTGGATTTAATGCCCATCTGTCATCATTTTGAATGTCTTAATACTCTTTTAAGATATAAAATTCCTTGCGGTTTCATTTCACATGGGGTCTATGCTGTGGTCTGAGTGTGTCTCCTAAGATGCATGCACTGAAGACAGCCCCCAATGTGACAGTGTTACCAGGTGACATGTCCACAGGTGGTTAGGCCAGAAGGACGCTGCCTTTGTGAAGAGATTCACATGGACCACGGAAGGCTTGAGGCTTAGAATGAAAACCCTCTCAGACTCACATGTGTGCACACTGTCTTCCCATTCTGCCTTCTGAGTAGGACCCCTCCAGATGCTAGTGCCTTCATTTGGGACTTCTTAGAGACCAGGTAAGGGTAGACTTTTCTTATAAAATTACTCGGTGTGTAGTATCCTGAGATAGCAACACAGACTAAGACACCTCCAAAGGTAGTGTCTTGTTCCGCCTCTCTCCCTTCACTTCATACCATGACCCCCTGCGACTCTCCAAAGCCTTTGTAGTTCCCTCCATTTAGAATATACTCCTATCACCTTGTCTGTTTGCTAACTTCCACTGCCCCTTAACACACACACACACACACACACACACACACATATAATATGAATCTTCTTTTGGTTCATCTCTCCAAATAATTTGTTGCCCCTTGGAAAAGGTCCACCTTTTAGCTTATTTCATCCTATTATTTATTTGTTGCCTCAATTTAAAAGTCATGAACTTACCAAGGACAGAAATTGTGTCTTGCACCGCACTGAGGTTTCTCAGGCTTGTTGGAATAACATTAAACCAAACGGTGTATTTGAGAAGGTTTACTGAAAGTGTCATTAACCTTTCACTCCAATGACCACATCTATGCCATATGTGTGACTATATTTCTACTCCAGGCTACTCAGGGTCCTTGGAGCCACAGTGCTGCTCACTACAGTCTAGGACCAGTTAAACAAGCGCTGCTAAGAAGCTTGTCTTATGACTCTCTCTAATTGAACATTTTAGAATGAGGAACATGTCTTACATGTCCAAGCATGGTCACTGGTCACATGTGTTGCTGCACACTTCAAATGCAGCGAATGCCACTGATGAGCTGAGTGTTTATTTTGACTTCATTCTAATTACAAGCTATCCACTACGTAATGATGGAGACTCTGAGAGAGCCTAGTTAGGCAATTCCATCCCTGGGTGAAATCACAGCATAAACTTACGCAAGCTGAGACAACCATGATGTCATCAGGTGATATAATCTCATATATACAGTCACCACTGAGTCAAACATCATGACATGGCACACACTTTTAAATGGAAATATCCTCTTGTGATTAGCGGCTCCCACACTGGACAATGCGGCCCTCCATGACGCTACTGATCTTCACCACAGGCCAAGGAGCAAGTGAGCTCATATACCTCGATGCTTCCAAAAGACTTCTTTGCTGAGAGGAGCAGGAGGCAGGAAAGGGAAAGAGAAAGTGATGTAATTCTATATTAGTTAAGAATGTTTTTAAAATAAATCTTTTAAAACAACAACAAAAATACCCCAAATTAAATCTAAGTGGGAAAAAAAAAAGAAATTTTATAAACCAGAAGCCTTCCAGCAGCTTCCAAGGGATGTCAGTGAAAAAGAGAAGCATCGTTTCCATCCCCTATGATTAATGCCAGCTGTGGATCCATCTAACCTTGCCTGTGAAGTGAGAAAGCTGACAGCCTTCTACACGCTAGGAAGGAAATTCCTGTTGGGGTCATATGAGTTATATTATGGTACTGTTTGGTTTGGATGTGAAATGTCCTCACTGGCTTCTATGTTGGAACACTTGGTCCCCAGGTGATGGGGCAGCTTGGGAAGAGCTCGCAAAGTTGGAGCCTTGCTGGGGGCATGACTTATGGGTCATAGCTCAGCCCTGGTTCTAGCCTGAGATTCCTATGAGAAAGCTGCCTCATGGTTCTGCTGTCCCAGACAGGAGTTGCTACTACCTCTATGAATGCCTCCGGGTCTTCCCTACAATGTAACCATAAGCCAAAAATAAGTCCTTCCCCTAAGTTGCTCCAGCCTGGCACTTTGTCATAGTGAGGGATGGTAATAAAGGCAAAAAAACCAATAATCTATTTCCCTTTTGTCCAATATATTCAAAGGCTTCCTGCTAAGATTGATTACAGTTCATCATAGACCCTGTGTACCAAAACCATTGTTCTGGGCCAGCACCAGGGAGGTAGTTAAGGACAGTGAATTGGGGGAAGAGAGAAGATGCCATTCTCAAGGTGCAAAGTATCTTTCCTCAAGGACATCTATAGCTGATATCCATAAAAGCAGGAGATCATTTGAGGACCATTTCAGAGTTGAGGGCTGGTGGGTCAGCTGATACCACCACAAACTTAGAGAACTGTGCATACAAAGCACAGAATGGGAACAGAGCCTTCTTGCCTTTAAAATGAGTGGCAAAAAGGAGAAAATCTCTATAGCATTTGAATTGTACAGCCATGCACCATGTTTTTCATATGCTATTTTAAATTGTTATCATCAAAAGGATAGATTTGTTTCAGGGCTCCAAGAAGATGTGGCTCCTGCTCACCTGCAGCTGCCATCCTGGGAGCTGAAGTCAACTCTGGCTGCTGTACAGAGTCTCACTGGCCTCGTCTGAAAAACTAAAAGCACAACCATGCTAACATGGCGCGGTGAGGATTTAAGCAGGCTGCACATCTGAGCACCTAGCAAAGACTTAGTGAATGCATCCCATGGCCAAGAAAGCAGAGGAACTATGGCCTGTACCAAATCACTACCTACAGACAGCCATTTTCAGAATTCCAGGAGAGAAGCAGCTAGAAGGATGGCCACTCTCCCTGTAGACCTGGCTTGGTCACCAAATGAATTCCAGCCCCAGAAGAAATATAAGCCTGGCAGCCTGCCCCACCCCTGCACTTCACACAAAAGCCACTTAAGCTGTTTGCTCAAATCAAGACCCTTCTTTTGAGGTAGAGCAGGGGATTATTTCTTCTAATGGTCTGCAAACAGGTTCTCAACTGTTAACCCTTCCAGACTCTGGGAACGTGGGGCAAGTAAGCCAAGTCCACTGACTAGAGGCAATCTTAAGTACCAGGGACTCAAACTCAGGTTTGAGACCTCCTGAAAGAATGGGGTAGGTTTAATGGCATCCTGGCTGGGTTGATGCTTAACTCGGGGCTGAGCACTCAGCATTTACTTTCCTAAGGAGCCCATGGCTCCCTCCTGGTGGTCCCAGATTCCTGGCAGGTCTTTAAGTTGAAGTCAGTAGCCAGCAAACTCATAAGTACACCAGACATTGTCCACAGAGTAAGTGACAGGTAAAAATGAACAGTAGGAAGTCCTTTCCTGTCACTCTGCATTCTAAAGCCCCTGCAGGTACTGAATGTGAGCATGGGCAAGTGACTTCTTCATGCTTCTGTTTCCTCAACTAGATGGTGCAGATAACATGTTTCCATCTTATAGACTTCTGGCACCAATTTGCGATGGTATCTGTAAATCATGCCAGTACATAGTGGTTGCTGTCATTATTTTAATCACACTTGAATGCAGGTAGTGTACTTAATAATGTTCAAGTCAATTTGCAGGGATAATGCTCTAGAGTGTCTTTTCCTTTCTATGTATCTCCTCATCCTGGAGACATCAAAAGCATAGGAAATGACAGTTCATATTCACTTTCAGAAGGGACACTTATCCCTAAGGTACTGGTGATCTCATCCAAGGGATCGGCACTGCCTCCACATGCTTCAGGTAGGCTCAGTCCAGGGGATGTAACAGTCAAAGATGAAGTACAGAAAAGGCATCTGGAGACTTAACAATGTCCTGAGATACCAAGCAAAGAGAGAGTCAGGGATGCAGAGATTGAACCTGGAACCAGGTAGAGTGAAGGGCAGCAGACTCATTAAAAATAAACCATTTTAAAAAATGATGATGTCACTTCAGTATTATTTTATCTAGTGATATCTCTCTGAATATGCTGATATAGAAAAACAATTAATACTTAACATCAGGAACCTGTAGAAACTTGCAAGTGGTGGTTTTTGATCTGACTGCTTGCTATAGAGGTGTATGCTGTCACTTAAGTAGGTAACAGAATAGAACATTCCAGGATGTCCTGATATGGAAAAGTGCATATGCTTTGCAAATGATCTCTAGGACTCAGTTAACTCAAATATAAAACTTAGACATAGAAATTAAAGATATATTTTGCTATTTTTTTAAACACTTGACCACTGAGCTACATCTTCAGCTCTTTCATTACATTTTAATTTGAGGACAGGATGTTACTGAGTGGCCTTGAACCACCTCTTCTGTATTAGATTCCCAAATGTCTAGGATTACAGTCAGATGCCACCAGCACAATTGCTTCTTTGCTTCTATAGTTTTTCTTTGTGCTTCTATAGTGCTTCTATAGTGCTTCCTTTGTTTTCCTTCTTCACATCTACAATTAATTTACATCAGCAACATGTAAAATGCGCACCATTTGATCCGTTCCAATGATTGTGTAAATTCGTGTGACCACAGAGACATTTTCTAAATGTGGTGCTTCCCAAGCACTCTCAGACCCCTTCCAGTCAGCCTCCTGCTCACCTTAGCCCCTTTGAGCAAATATAAATGTGGTTTTCTAGTTTTTCTCAGTCTATAGCTTGAACAACAGACTCATACAGTACATGTGCTCATCTCTGGGTTCATTCATCTTGTCTGGAGATTTGTCCACACTGTTACCTGTACAGTGAGTAAGAATCCATTCCATGGATTCACCAGCTGTGCAATGTACATCAGATTGGTTTTAGGTTTTAATTCAACTCTAAGTCTTTTTGAGGTCTCTCCGGTAATGTCTAGGAGTGAAACTACCTGATTGAAACATTAAGTGATGTTCTTGCTGTCACTCAAAACCTCCTGATCCGCTGAAATAATGAAGTGAAGACAAGAAGAGCTGGAGGAAAGCAATGCTATGGTGAAAAGGAGACAGAATCTTGAACATGAAATATCAGGGATCGTGACTGGGAAGACCTCCCTCCTGCCCAGGCTCTTCTGAACAACTTTGTGTACATCAATCACTTGGGGTTCCCAGTTTCCTCATCAGCAAAAGAAAAGCAATAATGTTGAAGAGATGGGGAAAATAGCTGACATTTTCAAATAGATGCACCAAGAATGATGAGGGATATGGAGATGGTCCAGTCGCTAAAGTGCTTGCTGCACAAACACAAGGGTTTGGATTCTCTGAGCATATTAAAAACCAGATGCACCCATAATGATATCACTAGAGTGGCAGAGAGGCCAGGATCTCTGAAGCTTTCTAGAAAGTTCCACGGTCAATGAGAGACTCTGTCTTACAAGATAGATAGATAGATAGATAGATAGATAAGGTAAAGAGCAACTGCTGAAGACACTTGACATTGACCTCTGACCTCCAAGTGCACACATGTGAACACACATACACACACATACATATACACTTAGAATGAGGTGGGCCGTTGACACGTGTCAGTCTTGTCTTGAATTTGACTTTGAGAAGCGGGGTAGAGCATCCGCATTGCTGGGAATAAGTTAAAAAACAAACCGAGAAGGTTTAACATGGCCTTGTGGATGTGGTTAGGGAGGAAGGAAGAGCAGATTCGTTCTTGACCCAGAACAGTCTGTTTAGTTTTGAGCTCACACTTTTATGGAGCTGAACTTCCTGTCTTTTTTATCTAATCCAGAGAGCAGGATATTACAGCCCACATTTCACAGGCTGGTAGCATCTTACTGCTCAGGTGGCATGAACTGGGGTACCCGTGGAAGCAGGTCTAAGGTAGGGGCAGGGATGGCTTTCTATACTTTTATAGGGGAGGCCTTACCCCTGAGCCTCCTCATTGTGTATATAGGGCCATAAATCCTCCTGCAGTTAGGAGAACTTGCCTGTTGTTTTGTGTCTCTTCAAGTGCCCTATAAATATTCAGGGTCCAGTGAACGCTGAGCGAAGGAAGAGGCCATCCTTCTATGGGGCTATGAAGCAGGAGAGGGAAGAGGCCAAGGCCTGGCTTCTTCAGACGATGCAGGAAGGCTGCATTACCCAAGTAACCTAATGATGGGGTCGTTATTTCCGGAGACTTACATTTTTCTGCTGCCAATTCTAATAAAAGCCTCAAAGTTCTAGTCCCTCCCCTGAAACCTTTCCTTTGTTTATAGGCAGGAATACTTTCCCTCTGTGTCCATGCCTCTGGCAAGAGTTTAGACATCGTTGAGGCAGAAAATGCATGGCTTGAAGAAGGATCTCCGAGAGAAAGGAGACAGAGAGGGGAATTGTGACTGAGCATATTCCTTTACGGGTGCCATCCCTCAGAGTCAAAAGAGTTTCTGTTGTTCTGATAACAATAATTTTGTCTGGACCTATCAGCTTTAATTTTCTCAGAATAACAGTGTTTTGTTCTTTCCTCACAAAATCAGGATTTTGGAAGAGCTAGAAAACAGCACAAAGAGAAGTACAGGGGCAGGAATGAGCTGGGACTTAGCATGTAAACAAAGACTTGCATAGAGCTGCCTGCTGCATGTGTGCACGTGTGTGTGTATGGACATGTAAGTGTGGTGTGTGTGTGTGTGTGTGTGTGTGTGTGTGTGAGAGAGAGAGAGAGAGAGAGAGAGAGAGAGAGAGAGAGAACATGATACTCACTGTTTCAACTAAGCCGACTTGCCAGTCCCCTTAATGTTGAGGTTTCAGAAATGTGTGGTTATGCCTGGCTTTTACATGGGTACCGGGGATTTGAACTCCAGTCTTCTTGCTTTCATGGCAAGTACTCTTACCTACTAGCCATCTCCTGGTCCCTGCTGCCTAGTTCTTTGTGAATGCTGAAGAATGACTTCAGACAATTGTGCCAAAGGAACAAAAGCCACTTGCTGTCATCTTATTTTATTAAAAAATAAAAATGATCACCAATTGCCTAAAGAGGAAATCTGGATTTGAGTCCTTGCCTGCCACTAGTCAGAGTATACAGGGCAAGCTAACTCTCATCCAAGCATTTTGGAGAGCTTCCATTCAACAATGTGTTTTTCTATTACATTGTCTTTATTGAGAACTAGCAATGAGGTACTCTGAGGACGATTAGATACGGAGAAAGGTAGCTTAGGGACCACTGCAATCTGCTACTTCTTGTCTCTTCTCATCACCCCTTCAAGATCCTTCTAGCAACCTAGTTGGGTGGAGCAGCAAGTGTGCTCACATACACCAACATCAATTTCTTCCTGGCCCCAGGTATTTCCCTGGGAACTGATATGTTCCCTTCCCTGAAGGGTCCAATGCTCAACACAGGCCTCAGGATGGACAGGGTGTGTACTCTAAGTGATATAGGCCCCAGGGCAAAATGCAGACCCCACATACCCGTGGGCATGTAGGGAATTGAAAGAGTTATCCAATCACATTTTCCCACGTAAAATGGGGGACCGTAACTTCCTTGGGGGTTCTTATAAGGACTAATTAATTCTTATAAGGACTAATTAATTACATAGCCTATGTTTAGTACCACAAAATAGGTGTTCGAATGACTATCTGAATTGGAAAAAGTATAGAATGATCAATAATTCTTTAAAGGAACTATGAAAACAAGAGAAATATTCAACATAGGCAGAAAAAGAGACATAGACTTGTGGACATTTGCCTGACATAGCTCTTGCCATCCAGTTGGCACTTGATAAATTATCATCTGATGGTTGTTCCACATGAAACTGGAATTATCTCATATAGACGGCACTGGCTGGCAAATTTAAGAATCCTGTCCTTTCATTTAAGTGACAATAGGTGTTAGACGTTCACTGGGAAAGAGGAGGAAGGCCAGTCTGTCTTCACTGGAGGCTACACCCACGTTTGGGGATTGTGTTTGAAGGGATATGGAGCATGAGCAAAACATGGTGTGGGTAAACTGGACAAGGAAGAGGGAGACTGGAGCCTGGGAGGCCAGCCAGGGGCTCTTGCTATGGCCCAGGTCCAGATGATCATGACCATGGATTCTGGAGTCAATCTCAAACGGTGGAAGGAGGAAGAGGATCTCAAGATAAATACAAGGTTTTATAGCTGGGTTTCTCATCCATGCGCCTGGCCAGTGGAGAGCTTCTGTTGCTTAACTGAGGACAAGATACACTGCCGAAGGGAAGGAAGCTTCTATCTTCCCAGAGGGGGTTGTGTGGTCAGTTGACAGACAGTGCCATTAACAGGACTCGCTATGCTCTGGCGTCTGCAAAGACATTAGTAATGCCTCAGGAATGGGGAAAACCTTTAACTACTCTTTCTCTTGTGTCACCAGAAATGGTCCTACTCAACAGGAAGACTAGGATTTATTTTGGCCTTCACATATAGACAGCAATTTCCCAGTAAAACACAGGATGCCACAGACTGAGACCTAGGGCCTAGAAGCGTCGTTGAAAGGGTAGGAGTTGGGATGAACTCGGAGGGGCATAATGAGAGCCAAACATGCACCATTCGCTACATACTAAGTTTCAATCTGTGTCTCCTTATTGTCCCAGATTATATACTTGTTTCTCTTTCTTCACACCTATTATGTTGGAAAAGTTTTTATCTATCTATCCACTCAACAGTTACCCACTGAGTGTAAGTGTTTTGGAGGTACAAAGAAAATCAGGACAAAATTCTAGCTCTTCACCTTAGCAATAGTAATTAAAAAGCCAAATGTCATTACAGTCTTTGACCTACCAATTAAACTCACAGTGCATTCTAGGTGCTGGCGAAGTATCTCAGTTGGTCAAGGGCTTACCTAGCACACACAGATCTTCCTATTCAATTCTCAGGGATGTACGAATAGGCATGGTGGTACATTCCTATAATCCAGGACTGAGAAGCTGAGGGTGAGGAATCAGAAGTTTAAGATCATTCCTAGCCACCTAGAGGGTAAAGGCCAATCTGGGTTAGAGACCCTGTCCCTCTCAAAAGGGGCTGAGGGGGGGAGATAGCTCAGTCAGTAAAGTATTTGCCATACACACTTGTAAAAGCTGGGCAAGGTTGCAGGGTATAGCTCTGGTGCTGGGAGGCAGACACAGGTGGACACTTAGAACCTGGTGAGCAGCCAGTATCAGTAAGCTGTTGGTTCAATGAGAGACCCTGTCTCAGAAAATAAAGAGGAAGACTATCAACACTGACCTCTGGCATGGGTACATGTGTGCACATGCACTTGCAAACAAACACAGTTTATTTTAACTGGAGAAATCATTCAGTGATAGAGTATTTGCCTAGCATGCTCAAGCACCCAGTTAAAAAAAATTATCTAAAGGTACACTCCCAGGAAGGTTACTACGCTATTTTAAGTAAGTAAAATAAATTAAAAGAACAAAATTAGGAACAATAGAGATGTTCACTGATTAAGAAGTAAAGATCAAGAACCAATGATTATGATCAATCTAAATAATAACATGCTATGGTTGGAGATGTGGCTCAGTAGTTAAGAACATGTATTGTTCTTTCCGAGGACCCAAGTTCAGTTCGCATCACCCACATCAGACTGCTCATAAATGCCGATAACTCCAGCTCCAGGGATCCAACACCTCTGGCCTCTAGAACCTCCTACATGCACACACTCATATTCACATACACGTGCACATAATTAAAATCTCTAAATGATGAAATATTCTACATCTCTAGAACACCATTTCCAGAAGGTGAATTGGAATTCCAATACTGTATTGGAAAGTAGGAAAGATTTCTAAGAAAAACTATTCAATAGAAAAATAAAAGTGTACACACACACACACACACACACACACACACACACACTACATTTACTTAGAAGTGCATATCTATAATTATCTATATATTCAAAGTCAATTTAGATTCCATAGCTGAATTATACAACAGGCAGCTACTGAATGTTTGCTGTGCAGCTAGTCTAACTTAAAATCTGCTGTATGTATAAGATAAACAGTAGATTTTGAAGAGCCATACAAATAAAAGAATGTAAAACACTTTGATATTTTGATAATTTGTTGAAATAATATTTGAGATAATAAAATATCGTAAAATTGATCTTACCTTTAAAAAATTATGATTACAGAAAAATGTAAAATCTCATATGAGGCTCATGAATACTCCTGTGGGACAGTACCACTGTAGAGAAGGGCTGGCAGAGTCAAACTGGCCTAGGCCCTGACTCTGCACATGACGTGTTATTGGAATTCAGACCTATACTCTCCTCAGTGTTGCCTGTGATGCAGGCAAAGACTCTTTTATCCTAACTGTATCATTCCTGGGAGTCCTCAGCCCCACTGTGGTGACCTTGAACTTTTCTCCCTGTCCTTAGAGATTCCAGCTTGAGCAAGAGTCATGGTCAGTTTAGTGAAAAGTCCCACCTCAAATATCAGATCACCCCAGCGGCAGCAAGAATTCTCTGAGGTCAGTGTCTTACTTTTCTACTGCTGTGACAAAACACCATGCTCATAAAAGGAAGCATTTAATTGAGGGCCTAAGGTTCCTGGAGGTTACAATCCAAGATGGCTGAGCAATAGCACAGCTGCAGGAACAGCTGGGCACTTACACTTTCATCAACAAGATAGAGACAGGAAGAGTCCCTGGGAATGGCCTGCCACCCCAGGACACACCTTTTTAAACAAGACCACACCCTTCCCAAACAGTTCCACCAACTGGGAACCAAATATTCAAGCTTTGAGTCTATGGGGGTGGATATTCTCTTTCAAACCACCATAGTCAGTCTATAAAAACTCCCCCTTACTCCTGATGCTTTCTCTTCCCCACCACTGTGCTCCATTCTGTTCCTTGGTTATAGTCTACTTTGCCCTTCTTAGTGTTGGGATTGGAACTGTCCCTCTTCCCAAGGCAGTGACTCTATCTCAAGGCAGATGGTGATGGCCTCCCCTTCATGAAGCTTCTCTTCCCATCTCCAGCAAGTGTGGCAAGTAAACATTCTCTTTAACTCTGCTTTTTTCTATAAGGCTGAAGTTGAGTGGCTGTTGTAATAGACATTGTATCCCAAAAAGCATTTATTATTTAGCCATTTGCAGGAAAGGGATCTCAATATTGCTCCAATCACAATTCTAGAAAACAGATCTGTAGAAATCACTATCTACTACAACTACCTTTAGTGTTTGAGATTAAGGCCAATTCTTGTCAGTAGGGAAAAAATAACTTAAAGAACTTTAAAAACTTGGTGTTAAGAGCAACACAATTTAGCAAGCGCAAGAGGCGGGAGAGGGTGCAAGTAGATAACTGAAGAGATGGGGAGGCTGGGTCTGCTGGGTCACACCTGTAATCCAGCTCTTGGGTGACAAAGGTTCAAGACCAACTTGGGCTACTTATCAAGATTGTGTCTCAGAGAGAGGAGGGCAGGGAGGGATTAAGGCAGAGAGGGAGGGAGAAAGACAAAAGAAAAAAGGGGAGGAAAAAGAAAAGGGAAGGAAAAAGTCGGGCATGGTCTAATCTCAACACTCAAGACTGAAACTCTGTTACAACTCTGTTACAAGCTCAAGGTCAGCCTGGTATACAGATAAAACTCTATCTTAAAACAACCAAACAGAGGCTGGAGAGATGGCTCAGCAGTTAAGAATACGTACTGTTCTTTCAGAGGATCCAAGGTCTATTTCTAGCACACACATCAGGTAGCTTACTACTGCCTGTAACTACTTCAGCTCCAGTGAGGATTAGATGTTTCTGGCTTCCACATACCTACATACAAACACAACATCCATAATTAAAAATAAATAATCAAAAACAAACAAATAAAAAAAAAACTGAGAAAAAATATCAAGCCACTTTAGACATCTGGAATGTCACATGGACAATGATAATAGCCTGTAGTTATTAAAAGCATGTAGGTATTCACCACTATGGTAGTATGAATGAGAATGACCTCATAGGCTCATATGATTGCATGCTTAGTCACGGAGATTGGAACTGTTTAAGAAGGATTAGTGGGTGGGGCCTTGTTAGAGGACATGTGGCACTGGCTATCAGATTTGAGCTTTCAAAAGCCCACATCAGGCCTAGTACCCCCCCCCCCCCCCCCCCGCCTGCTGCCTGCAGATCAGGTTGTAAGGCTTCCAGATACTCCTCCAGCACCATGCCTGTCTATTACCCATAATGATGTTCACGGACTAACTCTCTAAAAAAAAGTGTAACCAAACCCCCAGTTAAATGCTTTAAAAGAGTTGTCCCTGGTTGTGATGTCTCTCACAGCAACAGAAGAGTAATGAAGACAACCACTGTGTACAAAGAACATCTGTCCCTTTGCATCAGGACCCCTACAAAACAACAGAAAGTAAGGACATTCAAGTCCCTTATAGAAAACGATATTTATGTTTGTATATAGTCTGTGCTATAACCTCCTAAACACTTTAAATTGCCTCTTAAACAAACAAATAAAAAGCAATCCTCTCTAGGTGACTTATAATGCCTAGAACAATGCCAGTTTTATGTAAATGCCTGTTATACGGTATTATTTGCCCTTGTTTGGTTGAATAATAGATGGAGAACCTGCAGGTGTGGAGGGCCTGGCTGTAATGCATTGTAATTAATTTAATTCATTAAATGTTAGCTTGTTTAAACATGACATCCTCATTTGACAATGAGAAAACTAAAGCCCGGAGACACTGACTCAGTTGCTGAACTAAACATGTCCAAGATCTCAGCCACACTGGACTCTAAAGGACAGCTGCCCTGAAAGCAATTCCCAGAGAACCAGGATTACCTCAGCTATCTGGATTCCCCCTTAATTGTAATTCCTGCTATCTTCTTATAGGTATCTCAAGATTTACCTTTTGGGTGGGAATATCAACTGAAGTTCTGTCTGAATACTAGGATAGAATAATTTTGCTGGCAGGGAGTGGTTTTCTGTTAAAACACCTTGGTGGACACAGCAGCAAATGAAGTGTAGATGTGAGGCAAACAGAAAGACAAGGTCTCATCAGTTTTGGATTTGGGGGAGAGATCTGCAAGAGATTGAAGCCAGGGCCTTACACATGCTAAGTAGGCACTGCCAATTCCAGCCAACTTTTCTTAGTCATTGACAGTATAGGGAGAAAGAACCAGGGTATAAGTAAACGTGATTGTCTTTGACTGTCGTGTTCTTGCCCAGTCAACATCATTGCACACCTATAAAAACTGAAGACAATAATTGTCATGGTAATTACAACTGCCAGGGAGGTAAGTGTAGTTGTGGAATGTCAAAGTCATGTCCAGGCAGGGTCAGCTGAGGAATAATAGCTTGGTGTCTGTCTTTCCCTTTCTACCTTCATAGGACTGTCCTGGTTTTGGACTCTGCTTCATCCTTGGATCAGTGTAGATCAGCCAAACTCCCTAGCCAAACCTCCCAGCATAGTGCTTTGTACACACTGCCTCTGGCTCAAACTCCTGAACGAAACTCTAGATCATTATCATGGCATCCAAGGTCCCCTAGGGTTGCCTCATCTACCATTCTTATCTTATCACTGAGACACTCTCTAAGCCAGTTTCTGTGTCTCCAGTCAAAGTGGTCCTCCTCGCCCCTAGCTCGTCTTGCTTCTTGCAGACTCAGCTTTTGCTAAGAGAGTCTCCTATTTGACAGCCCTTACCTGGCTTCTGCTGTCATTCTGGTATACCTAATTCCTTTCTAAACACCAGTGAACTCTTCATAAAGACTTTTGCTCCTCTTCAGCCCCAAATTCTCCTTTACCTTACCTAAAATTGAGTCTCTTGCTCCTCTCTGATCATAGGGTAGTGTCTTAGGGTTTCATTGCTGTGATGAGACACCATGACTAAGGCAACTCTTATAAAGGAAAACATTTAATTCGGGCCAGCTTACAGTTTCAGAGATTCAGTCCATTATTATCATGGTGGGAGCATGGCATCATGCAGGCAGACATGGTGCTGGAGGAGCTAAGAATTCTACATTTTGATCCAAAGACAGCCAGGAGAGGACTGTCCCTCACTGGGTGGAGCTTGAATAAGGACCTCAAAGCCCAACCCCACATTGACATGCTTCTTCCAATGAGGCCACACCTCCAAATAGTGCCATTCCCGTGGGCCAAGCCAAACCTCCAGAGGGAGCTTCAGTTATTAGTCATCCTGTAAATTTCACCTAGAATAGACCGGACAGGATAGGGACACTTCCTTACATCATTTTATACTTTCAGTAACACAAACATGAACACTTCCGATATAATGCACAAAGTTTGGGTAAGATTGTCTAAGAGGAAACCTGCCACCTTGATCTAAGCCATGGTGACCTTATGTCTTTATACTCCTAGATACCTCGTCTGCCCTCTGCTATGAATACTTGTTACAGTAATCATTAACAGTGTCTTAGAATGTTACATAAACACACAATGCATTGTTTTCTCTATTCCTCTTTCTTATCTGTTCCCTGTGGTAGCCATTTAAGCTACTGCCATTTTATTTTATTTTATTTTATTTTATTTTATTTTAACTGGGATCTCAGGTGTTCTAAGTGGGCTTCAGATGAGCTCTATAGCCAAATATGACCTTGAGCTTTTTAATAGTTTTATTACATTATGACTTTTTTATGTATGGAGGTCAGAGGACAAGTTGCAGGATCAGTCTATTCCTTTCATCATGTATATTCCAAGGATTGAACTTGGGACATTGGGCTTCCCAGCAGGTCCACTGAGACATCTCGTTGGACCACATTTGAACTTCAGATTCTCTTATTTCTACTTCCCAAGTGCCGAGATAAGTGTGTGTTACTATATGTACTTGTGATGGACAGTTGGGTTTTTTTTCTTTGGCTGGTTGTTTGGTTGTTTGGTTGGTTTTTCAAGACAGGATTTCTCTGTATAACTCTGGCTGTCCTGGAACTCACTCTGTAGACCAGGCTGTCCTCGAACTCAGAAATCAGAAATGCCTGTCTCTGCCTCCCAAGTGCTGGGATTAAAGGCATGCACCACAGTTTTTACTAGGAAGATGGCTTTCTGGTATACTCTTGTGGCTATTTCTGCAAGTTATGCGTTATTAAGACATGTGGTAATTTGAATAAGAACGACCCCCATACAATCATATATTGAATGCCTAGTCATGAGGGAGTAACACTACTTGGGAAGGATTAGGAGGTGTGGCCTTATTGGGAGAAATGTGTCATTGAAGGTGACTTTGAGGTTTTAAAAGTTTAAGCCAGGCCCAGTGTTAGTCTCTCTCTTAGCATACAGAGCAGCATGCAGCTCTTAGCTACTTCTTTAGCACCATGTTCCCAGTAGCCATGTTTCCTGCCATGATGATAATAGTCTAAACCTCTGAAACTATAGGCAAGCCCTCAGTTAAATACTTTCTTTTGTAAGAGTTGCCTTGATCATGGTGTCTCTTCCCAGAAATAGAACACTGACTAAGAGAAGAGCAAAATGTTAGAAAAAAAAGACACATTTATTTGTACTTTCAAATATGTATTCAAATTGTCCTTCTTGAGGGGCAGAATACCAACATTCTTACTTGTAACCAGTCAAAGCTAAGCAATTATTCTTCATGTTTTCAGTATGTTTTGTTGCTCAAAACAAACACACTTGATCAAACCATTCTCTTATTTTTATATATTTAGGATTTGTGTCTACTCAATTAAAAATCTGCCTCAATAGCCCTAGAAACGAGAACTTGATCTTTTTATTTGTAGATCCCATAGCTGTATCAAGCATCACTAACCCAAACTTGAGTACATCTAAAACCATGTATAAATACACAATTGTTTGTGAATAAAATCAAGTCATTAACAAGAAGAATTGGTGCTATCCAGTATAAACAGATTTGAATGGTAGAAAGCTAAATTATTTTCTGTTTCTCTTGCCAGCTGTATGATATGATGGGCACGCCATTTAATCTCAGTAAACTATAATTGTTCCCTCTATCAAAAATGCAATGCCATATATTTTGACATGTATGACAATGGATGGAAAAATCTACCTCTCCTTCATGGTAGCCAGCTCAGAAGCCATGTCTTATCCATTGCTTTATCACCAGCACCAGGGATCCAGAGGGTCCCTAGAAGGCAACAAACATGTCCAAACCCTTTCCAGCTTTGCTTATTCCAAGAGACAAGCTGCCAGGAAGCTGCCTTATCTAAGCAAACTTCAGAGTGATTCTCCTTCCTGTTTACCCAGGTATCCCACACTCTAAGGAGAAGTTTTTAATTTCTGGGGGTGGTGGTTGGATGATAGCCTATTTTGTATCTGGGCTTAAAGTATACTTCTCAGTGTTAACAAATCTTCAAAGACATTCAACTTCAGTTCTATCCATTTATTTGGATGTAACTTTCTTATGTATTTATTTGAGAAAAGTTCTCACTATAAAGCCCTGGCAGGATTGGCATGCTTATGTGGACCAGGCTGGTCTGAAACTAAAGATCCACTTGCTTCCCAAGTGTTTGGATTAAAGGCACATGCCACCTTCCCCAGTTGGGTATAACATTTTATACCCAGATAAAATAGCCCTCTGAATTCTTGCCTACATTTCCCACCCCCTCTCAACTTTTGCAGTGAAGCTCTAGGACCCGTATTAACTTTCTGATGTCTCATGTTCACAGTCTGCAAGCCAGTTCTGTAGTTCTGTGATAACAGACAAGGAAGTGAAAAGTTTATAGGGTAAGTTGAGCATTGGAGCAGATTTAAACTCATTTCCATACAGAGACTATTTGGCCTATTCTCCAAGTCCTCACAACAGACATTTGCAAAGTGTTTTTGTTTTTAGTTAATCACATCATCATCGTTATCATCATCATTGGCAGCTGTGGTGGCTTATGGCTTAGAAGATATGAAGCTATCACTATTGCTGAACAGCAAATAGCCTCAAAACTCAAATGTTTAAAACTACCATCCCTTCCTCCTCAGTTCCTGCATCTGCAAGTGACACAAAATCTGGCCAGGCAGACCTATTGATCTTGGCTTGTTCTGCTCATGTCTCTCCAGGTCAGCTCTACTCTAGGGTGGGTGGGGCTTCTGCAGTTTCCTTGGGGAAGCTTTCCCTTCACACATCTCTCATCCCCTCCTGGAACCATGGTTTCTTCTGGACACGACACATTCTTCTAATGGAAAGAGCAGAGATAGATACAAGGAAGAAAGCCAATTATAGCATGTTTTCTAGCCTATACTTGTAGCTTGTCTGCTAAAATCCTACTGTCCAAAGCAGGTGTTACCATGAGAGCCAGTGGATGAGGAGTATTCTCATCTCTTGTTGAACGCGTGACACCTCCTATGGACTTACTGACATAGAGAGATGAAGAATGCAGGTACTGAAGCACACTATGGCAGCCTCCAGGCATCAAGCCTCCTTGGTGTCAGATAACTTTTGCCCCCTTTTCTTGAAAGACAAACCTTCCAAAGACTAGAGTTTTCTCTGTTTAGGGATCTAAGCATGCAGGACAAACCAGACCAGGCAGAGAAGTGGCTACCCTCACCAGTGACTTCAGCACAAAGGCTACACTTTGGCCTGCCTCCTAGGGTAAACAGAGAAGGTTGGCAAGCCAGCACTGGCTCACGCCTCCTGGCTCTGGCTCCCTCCCCAGCTGCCCCCACCCTAACAGCTTCTTAGAGTGTTATCCACTGCTCTAGGGAGAGAAGAGTAATTGAGGGTGTAACTTTTTATAAAGGAGGAAGAGGAGGAGGAAGAAGAAGAGGAGAAGGAAGAAGAGGAGGAAGAGGAGGGGAGGAGGAGAAAGAGAAAAAGGAGGAGGAGAAGGAGAGGAAGAGGAAGAGGAAGAGGAAGAGGAAGAAGAAGAAGAAGAAGAAGAAGAAGAAGAAGAAGAAGAAGAAGA